>VBSK01000411.1:0-378758 GCA_006112555.1 Tuber indicum
CAGCCGGTCCACCAGGAAGCTTTACAGCCTCAGCAAGCGTGACTTAGCAGGCCCGGTCCAGCCGGGGAAACGCTTAATTAGAACCTCGCCCAACCTGATGCAGGCCCGACCGGTGCTGCAGGTGCCTTCCCCGCCAAGTCAGCTCCCCCCAAGCCCCACACACCAGGCATCGCAGTTCCCATCCAGCCCCCTCAGCCCCTCAGGCAGATCAACCGCCCGACAGCAACAGGACAGCCGATACCTGACCCCACCAGGCAGCCACTGATCTTGGCCGCGCCAGCAGAGTCCCAACCCCCAGCACACATGTAGCCGAGGGGGGCCACCAGGACGAACCCGGGGCCACAACATATGCGCCAGCACTCAAAGACGCCGGCCACAGGCCCAGCCCGCCCGACCGAAATCCAAGCAAGCCGAGAGGAAAAACCCAGGGAACCCGGAGGCCCCCCAATGTGGGCCCCAAAGGGCCACACCGTAGACTGACGAAAGGTGCCCAAACTGACGCTTCAGAGAGGGCGGGTACCAGGATAGGAAACGAGACAAACAGAAGGTAGGCCCCACTTGCAATGGGTGTGACCGCCAACCACCATCCGTAACCACACCGACCCCTGCACTAGACCAAGCGTGGCCGGCAACCAATCGCCCTACACCACCCCGGGCAGAAGTTCATCCGCACCAGGGGGGTAAGAGATTTCAGGGTCAAAGCCATCCCCACGTAGAAGCGAAGAGGTGACGCCTGACTGTGAACCACCGTAATGCCACTTGTACCGAGAACAAGGGAACGGTGATAAACGACATCGTAGGATTCCGAACGTGAGAATAGTAGACGAAGGGCGGGGCCGGCGAGGCCCCCGTCCCTTAAGGAATGATGCGACCGGTACGACGTGTTGATACTTGGAAGGTCATCAGCCTACCCAAGGGCGTTTTGTATCGTGAACACTAAGGACTCTGTTAAAACCCAACAAGAAACATGAGCTGGCCCAAAGAACGACACGGGTGTTTTCCCCCACAGCAATGTTCAAATCCCCCATCCTCCGAACGCGAAACTCTGGAGTAGACGAGCTGACAGAGAAGCCGAAGTCTTTTTACCGAAGGAGGGCTCGTAGACGCCAAAGGTGAGAAGGCTCGAAGCGAAATCATCGCGAGAATCAAACAACAACGAGGAGGCGAAAACAAGTAACCACAACGCGAAACCGCCAAACAACAGAACCTCAACACCAAAGACCCCAGGAACTACTGAGCGAACTCAGATATCCCCCAGAATCAAAGGCATCGAAGGACCATCGTGGTGTGAAAGGAACGCTACCGAGGCGGAGCGAAGATAGAAGTAAGGAAATTACTTAGAACATTCGATCTAATTTATTTATACTTGTACCGCCGACTCCGGCATACGACAAGTACCCGCCGGCACAGGGTTAACGCGAACCGGAACTACCACTAGCTACGAACAAACCAAACCTCCAGCCCCGTACCTCAAACATGCCCGCGCCATGCCCACAACACAAACACTAAATACAAAGCCATCAACGGTAAAGAAAGTCCTCCCCGAAGCGACACCGTAGACCCTCTGGTATGGGCCCAACCAAGCCGAGTAGCCGAAGCCACAAGACCTCCTCGCGTAGCCGAAGCCGAGCAAGGTACCAGTCCTCCAGGTTCCCCGTACAAAAAATGAAAAATCCACTACCGCCCGGTCTGAATACCGTCCCGCAAACCCTCCCCCACAGTAGAAAACCAACAACAATCTAACAACACAGGCGGCACCAAGGCAGAGAGGCCGCGACCAACATGTCCACAGCTCGCATCCGCATGCCAGGCCGTCGACCCTATGAACCCACTTTGCCGAGTGCCTCCGAAGAGCGTAACGGTGAGGAGGACCTGTACCCGCTGCCCGTAACCCCAAACAAAACACAAATAAACAAAAGAAATACATAGAGGTGGTGACAGACCGAGAAGGTCAGTAGCGCCTATCTCCCACCCATGGTGCCATGCCTCCGCCCGCCGTGCCCGCAACCAAGCCAAAGAAACCAAACAAGCCCCACAGAACCCAGCACGCAAGACCCAAACAAGTCCAACCCAGAGGTCACAAACCACTATCCGCACAGGTGGCCATCAGCCAGCCGGTCCGACAGGAAGCTTTGCAGCACTCAGCAGCTTAACCTTAACAGCCCAAGCCGTCTGGAAACACTTAATTAGACCCCGCCCAACCTGACGCAGGCCCGACCGGTGCTCGCAGGCGTCTCTCCCCGCCAAGTCAGCCCCCCCCAAGCCCCACACACCAGGCACCGCAGTTCCCATCCAGCCCCCTCAGCCCCTCAGGCAGATCAACCGCCCGACAGCCACAGGACAGCCGATACCTGACCCCGCCAGGCAGCCACTGGTCTTGGCCGCACCGTCAGAGTCCCCTCCCCCAGTACCGTGTAGCCGAGGGGGGCCACCAGGACAAGCCCGGGCCCAAAACATACGCGCCAGCATCCAAAGACGCCGGCCACAGCCCCAGCCCACCCGAACCGAAATTCAAGTAAGTAGAGCGGGAAAACCAGGGAACCCGGAGGCCCCCCAATGTGGGCCCCAAAGGGCCGCACCGTAGACTGACGAAAGGTGCCCAAACTGACGCCTCAGAGAGGGCGGGGGTACTAGGATAGGAAACGAGACAAACGGAAGGTAGGCCCCACTTGCAATGGGTGTGACCGCCAACCACCATCCGTAACCACACCGACCCCTGCACTAGACCAAGCGTGGCCCGGCATCCAATCGCCCCACACCACCCCGGGCAGAAGTTCATCCGCACCAGGAGGCAAAAGATTTCAGGGTCAAAGCCATCCCCACGTACAAGCGAAGAGGGTGACGCCTGACTGAACCACCGTAATGCCACTTGTACCGAGAGAACAAGGGAACGGTGATAAACGACATCGTAGGATTCCGACCGTAAAGATAGTAGACGAAGGGCGGGGCCGGCGAGGCCCCCGTCCCTTGAGGAATGATGCGATCGGTACGACGTGTTGATACTTGGGAAGGTCATCAGTCTAACCCAAGGGCGTTTTGCATCGTGAACACTAAGGACTCTGTTAAAACCCAACAAGAAACATGAGCTGGCCCAAAGAACGACACGGGTGTTTCCCCCCACAGCAATGTTCAAATCCCCCATCCCCCGAACGCGAAACTCTGCGAGAGACGATAGACAGAGAAGCCGAAGTCTTTTACCGAAGGAGGGCTGGTAGACGCCAAAAAACGAGAAGGCTCGAAGCGAAATCATCGTGAGAATCAAACAACGACGAGGAGGCGAAAACAAGTAACCACAAGGCGAAACCGCCAAACAACAGAACCTCAACACCAAAGACCCCAGGAACTACTGAGCGAACTCAGATATCTCCCCCAGAATCAAAGGCATCGAAGGACCATCGTGGTGCGAAAGGAACGCTACCGAGGCGGAGCGAAGATAGAAGTAAGGAAATTACTTAGAACAAAGCGTGAAGAGCCTATCTTCCTCGGTCAGTTTTTTTTTTTTTTTTTTTTTTTTTTTATATATCATATATTCATTGTTTAGTTAAGGTACAAGAACGTGCATGCAGCGCTAGCTATGGCAGAAACAAAACCCAAAATCAAACAACTAACAAACAAAATAACAGAACCAGTTCCTTCGAAGGCGGCCAATAACCGACGCATCGCCTACTCAGGTCTTATAAGGAAAACTACTAACTAACTAGTATCATAGCGGAAACAAAATTCAACTCGCACAAACAAGTAACGAAAATCAAACAGGAAACCTTCCAACACTTAGACCATGTGGCGAACCAGCCAACGACAACCAAGGCGAAGCAGGAAGGAAGGGGAGCGGAAAGAGAGCGCTGGTGGGGGGCATAGTGTGCGTACATGTCGAGGGGGGGAAACCAGTCCGAGTGGCGGTTGAGGTAGCGTCCAAGGCCTATGAGGGCCGGGATAGAGGTCCATAGTGAGGAGTCAGGTCCGATATCCGTTACCCCTGGATGGGGGCGGGTCGGCAGCAGACTTTACTGGGCAGTGGAGGATAGCGTGTTCGAAGGTCTCGTCGGCCTCTTCACACCAAGGGCATGTGGGGGAAGGGTCATCGTTATGTCAGGATGGGTGGGCGGCCAGGTAGCTCTTACCAGAGCGCATCTGGTGGAGAGGCCAGAGAGAGGAAGCGGCCAAGCCCATAAAAGGGGGAGGCGCAACGAGGGGATAGGGATAGTAGGGGGGGGGGTGGGGAGAGAAGGCGCCAGGAGGTGAGAAGGTCTTCGCAGTACCTCACCTTTAGGGAGGCATAGAGGGCTGGGGCCGCAACCGGGCCACATGAAGCGGGGGGAGAAGGTCAGAGTTCGCCGGAGGAAGTGGATCGAGGCGGTTGCCTATCACGAAGTGTACTCGGTGGGCTACCATGTCTGCTTGTAGGTGGCGTCGGTTTGGCGGGGAGGGTTGTTGGTGAAACACCTGAGAAGGGTGTAGTTGAGGCCGGCCCAAGGGTGACGGCCACGAACGGAGCCAGGGCGTCGGAGGGAGTCTGACGCCCTGAAGGGCGATGTGGTTGGGACTGCGTGGTCGAGGCGTGCTGTGGCGGGATAGATTTCCGGGAGACAGACAAGCCTCATGGCAGCAAGGCGTTGGAGGTTCTTGATAAGGAGGTCGATGGGCAGGAGGGAGCTCTCACATGGAGAATGGCGACGTTTGTGGAGAAAGAAACAGTTGGGACCCCCTCTGAACCCTGTGCCAGAAAGACCTGAGCTTGTCAAGCATCTTGGCACCTGGCGAGAGGAGGTGGTCGAGCCGTAGAGGAGGATAGGGCGAATGAGGGAGGAAGCCAGCCTGTGGCAGAGATGAGGGGCAAGGCCTTTACCGGGGCGGGAGAGACAGTCGACTGTAGCCAGCGCGGCCATGCCAGGGCCAGCCTTCTCGTGTAGTGCGCGGAAGTGGCCCTGTCCAGCGATGGTGTCGCCGGCTCAAGCCAGTAGCTCAGCCACCGAAGTACATGGGCGGGCTGTAGGGGACCAAGTCCACCGAGACGGGGAGGGAAGAGGGCGGTCTCTCTGCTGCGGGGTTCTCCAGTGCATGAGCTCAGTATTAGGTAGGAGAAAGCAATGCCTATGCGGCTGCCCTTTGAGGTTAGGGAGACTGCAACGGCCTGGAGCTTTGAACGTTGCGTCGGTAGGAGGGTGAGGCTACGGTGATGGCAAAGTCGTCAACATAGGAGAGGTTGAGACCATTGGGGACAGGGATGGAGGGACGAGACATAGATGAGAAGAGAAGGGGGGGACAGGCAATCCCTGGGGGTGCCTACTTGGACTGGTGTTAGGAGTACCCGATTCCGATAGCCTAGGAGTACCCTAGGTAGGGTAACTTTACCCGAGTTCGAGAATCTTGATCTCCAACACCCCCCTCCAGCCCCCTTACGCGGCCCGCGCGTCATCATATACATCAACCATAGTTGCATCCTGTGACTATATGGTCACAGATTGAAGGTGCCAGAATAACACCGTATACGTCGCTGCCGTCCGTCCGACCAAAAGCTGTTCGCAGGATATATAAGAGGGGACCTCTGGCTAGACCTGGGAACAACGACCGTCTCCGCTATACCTCCGGTGATTGAAATCTCAACACCAAGGAATTATCACCACTTTTTCACGTCTGGTCCTCCCCCTATGGGGGGACTAGGCCATCATCTTTTATCTTTTGCAACGGCAAAACTTCTCTCCTGCTTTCTCTCTTGAGGTCTACCCTCATGGGACCCCTCCTCACTCCCTCCTGGCGTCCTCGTCGCTGGGTCTCTCTCCTTCCCCGCTTTTGCTTTAGCCTCGCTTAGCATCAGCACGGTCGGGTTCCTCCTTTTTCCCTACAGCAGACGGCTGGGAATACGGTTTGCGGTACGCGATTCCTATGGATTCCTTCTCTTCTTCTGCTCGGTTCGGGTCAGTCCCTCTGCTAGGTCCGGGTCTTGTCCGCTGGTGGGTACGGGTTAGTCCCACGGTCGGGGGTTGGTGGTTGGTTTTCAAACAGGCTACGGTCGATTTCGCCTCTCTCCTCCTCTCTGCCCTTTACGGTGGTTTTATCTACTGTGGGCACCGAGGATTAATGGAGACCGCCCTAGTTAAGACACGAACACGTTTCCGATAGTTGTTTCGGCATCTGGGTCTACCCCTCCCTCTTCTCCCTCGGCTCGTTCGGCTGGTATCCTACTACCACCCCTTCGGCTAGCACCCTACTGCTCTCCCAGCTGGCACCTTACTGCCCCCCGGCTAGCACCCTACTGCTCCCCCAGCTGGCACCTTGCTGCCACCTCTCTCTGGGGGGCCGCAGCCCTGGCTCCTCTCCCTTCGATTGGTATTGCACTGTCTCCGGTCGGTCGGGATCTCTCCTCGTCAAGCTTTCCCCCTTGGTGGGGGTCGCGCCATAAATCGGTGCACCTGGTCCTCTTGGGCCCGATCGAGGGTAGCTTTTAAGCGCCGGCCGTGCTATGGGCATGGTTTGGTGGGTATGAGTTGGGCTTTTATGTGGTGAGATTTCCAGGGGGATTTTTCTTGGGCTTCCTGCTTTCCTGTTTTGGGTTTCTCTGGGGCTTGGTTCGTCCGGGTTGTAGGGGGGGCTTGATTCGGGGCGAGATGTGCGGTTGGCTCCATACCAGAGGAGCTTGGGGTTCTTCGTTTTGCCTCAGACGGAGGAGGGACGCGCGTGTTTACGGTTTTTTTTTGCCATAGCTAGCGCTGCATGCAGGTTCTTGTACCTTAATAACGAATGTATGATATAAAAAAAAAAAAAAAAAAAAAAAAAAAAAGAAAAAATGGCTAGACCTGGGAACCTGGCCTGTTGAATCTTTCCTTCGTTCAACATAACAGCTTGGGTTGCTGGGATGTTTTTCTTTCTTTGTTTCAAAGTTTTGCTGCTTTGTCTTCCTTGCCGGCGATTGTGGCCATACAGGATCCCCCTGTGTGGAGGGCACGCCTACCTTCCTTCCCGGCTATAAATGTTTTTCCCCACTCTCCACTTTTGGCAAACCCCGCGTGGCTTGCTACGCCCTTTTGTCTTTTCTTGAAGTTGTTTCTC
Organism: Tuber indicum; assembly: GCA_006112555.1. Classification (NCBI taxonomy): domain Eukaryota; kingdom Fungi; phylum Ascomycota; class Pezizomycetes; order Pezizales; family Tuberaceae; genus Tuber; species Tuber indicum. The sequence goes on from VBSK01000411.1 coordinate 7,048, forward strand.
TTTTGCCCGTATGGGTAGACCAGTCTGCCAATGTGATGGCGGTCGACTTGTTCTCCGATGCAGGCTTTTGCTCCTCCTCACAGACTCGCCTTAGGGTGTACAATGTATACAACACCAAGGGCACCTCATTCCACACACGCATTGTCTCTCCCGAGTTGTGTTTTCCTGACCTAAGTTTTCCTGTTTTTGTTTTAGGGGACTTTAACCTCCACCACCCTCTTTCAGACCCACTAAGGGCCATTTCATCCACCGAACTTAGGACGTCAGTTCCTTACTTTCAATTGGCTTCTTTACATGGTTTTCCCTTCTTAACACCCCTGGTGTGTTTACTTATTTTTCCTTTACCCCCCAAGACAGGCCCTCTGTCCTTGATCTCTCCTTTGCTAATAGCGAGGCGGCCCAACTCTTTGCTGAGTGGGCCACCCCACTCCCATCCACTGGCTCTGACCACATCCCTATTTGCATCTTACTCTCGACGCCTTTGTTGCGCCCCCTGCCCCCACACCAGCCTGGGCCAAGACGGACTGGTCTGCCCTTGGTGACGCCCTCAAATTGTTTGTTGTCTCTCCACCTCCCGCCCTCCCGACCTTGTCCTCTGCCACAGCCTGGTTCGACAGCAACGTCAACCGCCTCCGCACTACCCTCCTCGTTCACACCCCCTCAACCGTATGTCGACCCGCTCCAAACCCTGGTGGTCGCCCCTCCTCTCCTCTCTCAGAATCTTGTTTCACGCCGCTGCTCGTCGTGCCCGCAAGACCCCTTGTGTGGACTCCCTGGTTGAGGCCCGGGGGCCCTGCAACGCCTACTTCAAGGCCATCAAACAGGCCAAGCGAAGGCACTGGGACGACTTCCTCTCCTCTGCAACCCCTAAGACTGTATGGACAGCAAAACGCTTCACGATAGGTCGCCCCCCAGACCGGTTCCCGTCTTTCCCAGAAGCCGACACCCCGCTTGCTGTCCACACCGCCCTCCTGACCCACTTTTTTCCCCTAGGGAGTCCTCCTCCCCCCCTACTATCCTACGCCCGTTCTGGGACCTCGACGCCCTCACAAAAGAGGAGATCTCTAAGGCCCTGGCATCCAGCTCGAGCTCGTCTGCCCCCGGCCCAGACCATATCCCGTACTCAGTCTGGAAGAGAGTCCACGGCACCAACCCAAAAATTCTTGTGTCCCTCCTAGGCCCCCTCTTACTTTACGGTTTTCACCCGGCCTCCCTCAAACAGGCCAATGGTATTGTCCTCGACAAGCCTGGCAAGGCCTCCTATGACACCCCGGCCTCCTTCCGCATCATCGTCCTCCTCCAGACCCTATCCAAGATCCTGGAGCGTGTGGTAGCTGTAAGGCTAGCCGCAGTTGCTCGGGCCCTTGGCCTAGTCCACCCAACCAATGTGGTTCACTATCGGGCATGGGTACTTTTGACGCCCTTGCCACTCTCTCACATGAGGTCCGTCTTTCGCACTGCATGGGCCTCTGCTCCTCCACACTCTTCCTTGACATCAAAGGAGGTTTTGACAATGTCGACTCCGCTGCCATGTGCGGCAAACTTCGAGAAAGGGGCGTCCAACCCTACCTTGTCTCGTGGGTCCGATCCTTCCTGCACGGCAGACATTGCCGCCACCTATACCAGGGTTCCCCTAGAGTCCTCTCGCCAGTCCAGGTCGGCACCCCCAAGGTTCACCTGTCTCCCCCCTTCTTTTCCTGATCTACGTTTCCTCCCTCCACTTTCCAGTCCCCAACGGCATAATCCTCTCCTATGTTGACGACTTCGCTATAACTGTCTCCTCGCCCTCCTACAGGCGTAACGTCCAGAAGGTGCAGGCAGTCGCTTCCTCTCTCACGTCGAAGGGAAGGCGCATAGGCGTTGCTTTCTCTCTTCCCAAAACAGAACTGATGCACTGGAGAACGCCCCAACAGAGAGGGCCCCCATGCCTCCTCCCCGTCTCAGTGGACTCCGTCCCCTACAAACCGGCCCAAGTACTTCGGTGGTTGGGCTACTAGCTGGAACCCGCGACCCCTCGTTGGACCGAGCCACCACCCCTCATTTCACCAGGCGCCTCGCCCTGGCTGAAGCTGCCCTCGCTACAATAGACCGCCTGTCCCGGCCAGGCAAGGGTCTCGCACCACACCTGTGTCATCGTCTCGCCTCCTCCTTAGTCCGCCCTATCCTTCTTTACGGCAGCGACCTTCTCTCCCCCAACTCCAGGATGCTTGACAGGATGAGGGCATTCTGGCACCGGGTTCAGAGGTGGGTTACGAACTGCTTCGCCTCCACCAACACGGCTATTCTTCCCTGTGAAGCATCACTCCCGCCCATTGACCTACTGATCAAGCACCTTCAGCGCCTGGCGGCAGTCCGCCTTGTGTGCCTGCCGCCTGAGATCAATCCAGCTACGCTCTCTTAGACTACTCTATTCCGACTACGTCCGCCTTCAGGGCGCCCGACTCTCTTCGCCTCCCTGGGTCTGTCAGAGGCCGGCACCCATGGGTTGGCCCCAACTACCGCCCCCTCAGATGGTTCACCAAACCACTCCCCCACCCAACCGACGTCACCTCCCGGTAGATGCGGTGGCCTACCGCGTTCACTCCATCATCGGCAGCCGCCGCGACCCCCTCCCCCGGCGAACCCCCTCCTCTTGCCTCCTCTGCAGGTAGCCCCGCTGGGGGCTCCCGCCCTCTACGCTTCTCTCAAGGCCCGATGCCGTGAGGAACTCCTCACCTCGTGGCGCCTGCTCCTCTCGCCTCCTCCGCCTTACTACCTCTTTGGCCCCACCCGGCGCCCGCACCCCTTCATGGGCCTGGGGCGTTTCCTCTCTGGCAGGCTCCACCAGATGCGTGCTGGCAAGAGCTACCTGGCCGCCCATCCCTCATGGCACGACATCGACCCCTCTCGCCTCTGCCCCTGGTGTGAGGAGGGGGACGAGACGTTCGAGCATGCCCTCCTTCTCTGTCCTGCCAAGTCTGCAGCCGGCGATCGCCACCTCCCGGGGATCACGGATATTGGACCTGGCTCTTCTCTGTGGACCTCAATTCCGATGCTTTTGGGCCTCGGTCGTTATCTCACCGCTACCAGATGGGTTCCCTGATATGTACACAGTATGCCCCCCGCCAGCCCTCTCTCTCCCGACCTGGCCCTGTGGTCCCCTTCTGATGTTCGACTGCCTCCTCACTGCCCACCTCCGCAGCCACTCCGTTCTCGCCGCCACCTGTGTTGTGTACCTCAGCCCTTCTCCCTGCTGCCATGGTTGCCAGTTGGGATGGCGTCTCGTTTCTGCCCTCCCTGACCTACGGTCTCTCTGTTCCCTACCCCTTTGTTCCTTTCCTGCCTCGCCTTGGTTGTCGTGGCTGGGTCGCCAATTGTCTAAGTGGTGGAAGGTCTCCTGTTGATTTCTTTACTTGTTTTTATGGGTTTTGATTTGTTGTTACGATGCTAGTTAGCAGTAGTTTTCCTTATAAGTCCAGTGTAGGCAATGCGTCGGTTATTGGACGCCATAGGAGGACCTGGTTTTGGATTTTCGTTTGTTTGTTGATTGATTTTGGGTTTTGTTTCTGCCATAGCTAGCGCTGCATGCACGTTCTTGTACCTTAACCAAAACAATGAATATATGATATAAAAAAAAAAAAAAAGAAAAAAATGGCTAGACCTGGGAAATGGGCCTCTGCTCCTCCACACTCTTCCTTGACATTAAAGGAGGTTTTGACAATGTCGACTCCGCTGCCATGTTGGGCAAGCTTCCGGAAAGGGGCGTTCAACCCTACCTTGTCTCGTGGGTCCGATCCTTCCTGCACGGCAGACATTGCCGCCTCCTATACCAGGGTTCCCCTAAAGTCCTTTCGCCGGTCCAGGTCGGCACCCCCCAAGGTTAACCTGTCTCCCCCCTTCTTTTCCTGATCTATGTTTCCTCCCTCCACTTTCCAGTCCCAAACGGCATAATCCTCTCTTATGTTGACGACTTCGCTATAACTGTCTCCTCGCCCTCCTACAGGCGTAACGTCCAAAAGCTGCAGGCAGTCGCTTCCTCTCTCATGTCGAGGGGAAGGCGCATAGGCGTTGCTTTCTCCCTTCCCAAAACGGAACTGATGCACTGGAGGACGCTCCAACAGAGAGGGCCCCCATGCCTCCTCCCCGTCTCAGTGGACTCCGTCCCCTACAAACCGGCCCAAGTCCTACGGTGGCTGGGCTACTGGCTGGAACCCGCGACTCCTTCATTGGACCCAGCCACCACCCCTCATTTCACCAGGCGCCTCGCCCTGGCTGAAGCTGCCCTCGCTACAATAGACCGCCTGTCCCGGCCAGGCAAGGGTCTCTCACCACACCTGTGTCATCGTCTCGCCTCCTCCTTGGTCCGCCACATCCTTCTCTACGGCAGCGACCTTCTCTCCCCAACTCCAGGATGCTCGACAAGATGATGGCATTCTGGCACCGGGTACAGAGGTGGGTTACGAACTGCTGCGCCTCCACCAACACGGCCATCCTTCCCTGTGAATCATCACTCCCTCCCATTGACCTACTGATCAAACACCTTTAGCGCCTAGCGGCGGTCCGACTGGTCTGCCTGGCGCCTGAAATCAACCCAGCAACTGCCCGCTTGGACCACTCGGTCCCGACTACGTCCTCCTTTAGGGCTTCCCACTCCTTCCGCCTCCCTGGGTCTGTCAGAGGCCGGCACTCATGGGCCGGCCCCAACTACCGCCCCCTCAGATGGTTCACCAAACCACCCTCCCCACCCAACCGGCGCCACCTCCCAGTCGATACGGTCGCCCACCGCATTCACTCCATCATCGGCGGCCGCAGTAACCCCCTCCCTCCGGCGAACCACCTTCTCTTGCCTCCACTGCAGGTAGCCCCGCTAGGGGCTCCCGCCCTCTACGCTTCTCTCACGGCCCGTTGCCGTGAAGAACTCCTCACCTCGTGGCGCCTCCTCTCGCCTCCCCCGCCTTACTACCTCTTTGGCCCCACCCTGCGCCCGCACCCCTTTATGGGCCTGGGGCGTTTCCTCTCGGGCCGGCTCCACCAGATGCGTGCTGGCAAGAGCTATCTCGCCGCCCATCCCTCATGGCACAACGCCGACCCCTCTCCCTCTGCCCCTGGTGTGAAGAGGGGGATGAGACGTTCGAACATGCCCTCCTTTTCTGCCCTGTCAAGTCTGCAGCCCGCTGTCGCCACCTCCAGGGGATCACGGATATTGGACCTGACTCTTCTCTATGGACCTCGATTCCGATGCTTTTGGGCCTCAATCATTATCTCACCGCTACCAAGACTGGTTTCCCCCCCGATATGTACGCACAGTATGCCCCCCGCCAGCCCTCTCTCTCCTCCTCCCCTTCCCTTCCTGCCTCGCCTCGGTTGTCGTTGGCTGGGTCGCCAAGTGGTCTAAGCGGTGGAAGGTCTCCTGTTTGATTTCATTTACTTGTTGTTATTATGAGTTTTTGATTTGTTTCCGTTACGATGCTAGGTAGTTAGTAGTTTTCCTTTATAAGTCCTGTGTAGGCAATGCGTCGGTTATTGGACGCCATAGGAGGATCTGGTTTTGGTTTTTCGTTTGTTTGTTGATTGATTTTGGGTTTTGTTTCTGCCATAGCTAGCGCTGCATGCACGTCCTTGTACCTTAACCAAACAATGAATATATGATATAAAAAAAAAAACAAAAAAGAAAAAATGGCTTGACCTGGGAAGTGGAACGAAGTCAATCCGTCAACTACTCAGGGAGTTACAAGGCTTCAAAGATATGACATCTTTGACACGGGCCGTAAGTAACGGGACAATTTCGCACAAGGTCATGAGATGAATGTTAGAATGTTCAGGATAACGAACCAATGCATTCACATCCACCCTTCAACGATTAGAAAGAGTCTAGAGCTCCTGGAAATACTACCAAAGAAGCCAGCAAGCTTCGAGGAGTGTTGCAACTATGATAAGAGGTGTACTGCAGTTGCGGGATTTACAACCAACACAACACGAAGGTCCACCCCCTCTACATAGAACAATCAGGAGTTGCTGACCGAGGAATTATGTGACTATTCAATAGAATGGCCTCTCGTCTATGAGAAGAGAGTCATCAGAATGAATTCAATCGGTTAGTTGTTGAGTTATCACAACTAGAAGTCATCGACTTCGGCATATCTACAGATGCAGTCTCGTACCAAGACTGATCCTCTTGGTAACGAAAAGAACTATTGGAGCCAACAGAGTTCGACTTGAGAACTCGGCTACAGGTCCATAGACTCTGAGGATCGGATAATTACTACTGGTGACAAGTATGTCTCCCGGGCAAGAAATAGTAATTACTGAAGATGGTGTGATGGTTTTCAGGGTCTCCCGGTATTCGCACCATCATGGAGAACTCGACGTTGCGCATAAGAATTGAAGAGGTACATATTTTGTATGCTAGATAGATGTAGCCCGCGAACACTCAGACGCGCAATATAAATATCAAAGTGCCTCCCAAGCTTTAGACATTATCAAGCAACAGAGAAGAAACCTTAACAATATAACATTGTTCTTACGATTCTCTCCTACTTTCTTGCACTCTTAGTAGTCATAAACGAAACGAGTTGCTTCCGAGCCTTCCTAGACGAATCTCCGTCTACACGAAAGAATTTCGATTGGCCTAGACAACCATAAGTCTATACCGGTTGTCTCCGCCTAACAACCGGGGTGAGTACCTTAGGGGAACCTTAGTGGAGGAGGCGGCATTGGCGGCCATGCAGGAAGGAGTGGACCCAGGAAACCAGGTAGGGTTGTACACCTTTTTCTTTCAGCCTGCCACACAGAGCCCCCGAGTCCACATTATCAAAGCCTCCTTTGACGTCAAGGAAGAGAGTAGAGGAACAGAGGCCCATGCTGTGGGCCAGCCGGACTTCATGGTAGAAGGTAGCTAGGGCGTCGAAAGTTCCCATTCTGGAGAGAGAGCCACATTGGTTGGAGTGGACGAGGCCGAGGGCCCGAGCAACTGCGGCTAGTCTTACAGCTACCACATGCTCCAGGATCTTGGATAGGGTTTGGAAGAGGACTATGATGCGGAAGGAAGCTGGTGTATCGTAGGAGGCTTTACCCGGCTTATCGAGCACGATGCCATTAGCCTGCTTAAGGGAGGGCGGGTGAAAGCCGTAGAGGAGGAGGGGTCCTAAGAGAGAGGTGAGGATTTTCGGGTTGGTAGAATGGACTCTTTTCCAGACCGAGTAGGGAATATTGTCGGGCCCCGGGGCGGAGGAGTTGGAGCTGGAAGCGAGTGCTTTCGAAATTTCCTCTTTTGTGAGCTCAGCGAGGTCCTTGAAGGGGCGCAGGATGGACGGTGGAGGAGTTGAGGTCCTAGGCGGGAAGAAGTGAGACAAGAGGGCAGCATTGACTTCAGAAGGAGTGTCTGCATCAGGAAAGTACGGGAACCGGTCCGGGGGGCGGCCCAGCGCGAAACCTTTGGCAGTCCAGACAGTCTTGGGAGTGGCGGAGGACAGGAAATCATCCCAATAGGCACGCTTAGCTTGCTTAATACCTTTGAAGTAGGCATTGCGGGCGCGGCGGGCATTAGCCTTAGAAGCCTCGGCAGGGGCCTTGCAGGCTCGACGCGTGGAAACATGAAACGATGTTCTCAGAGAGGAGATGAGGGGAGACCACCAAGGCTTGGAGTAGTTGGAGAGGCGGTAGAGTGGGGTGTGTAGGAGGAGAGTGGTGCAGAGGCGGTCAACATTTCTATCAAACCAGGTTGAGGCAGATGCAGAGGTGGGTAGAGGTGGGGGAGGGGAAACAACAAATAATTTGAGGGCATCCACGAGGGCCAGCCAATCGGTTTTGGCCCATGCAGGGGAAAGAGCAGGGGCGCGTAACAGTGGTGTGGAGAGCAACAGGCAAACAGGAACATGATCCGAACTAGTGGAGGGGAGTGGGGTGAACCATTCAGCAAACAAGGAGCTGGCCGCCCCGTTCGCAAAAGCGAGATCAAGGACTGACTGCCTGCCAACAGAGGCGAAAGGAAAGTAAGTAAACACACCAGGGGTATTTTCAGTAAGGAAAAACCACGCTGCGAAGCTAGCTGAAAATAAGGAGACGACGTGCCAGGCTCAGTAGAGGAAAGAACACTAAGTGGGTCGGAGAGGGGTTGATGAAGATTAAAGTCCCCCATAACAAAAACTGGAAAGTCTAGGTCGGGGAAACACAAATCCGCGGGTACAATTCTGGTATGGGTGGAGGTGCCCTGAGTATCGTACACATTATACACTCTGAGGCGGGTCTGGGAGGACGAGCAGAAGCCCATGTCCGAAAACAAGTCTACCGCCATGATATGGGTAGAGTTACCCGACCAAACTGGCAAAAGGGAAACAACTTTAAGAAAGGACAACAGGGCATAACACGCCACGCGTGGCTTACCCCAAACATATGGGGGGGAAAAACATTTGTAACCAGGAAGTGAAGGTAAGCGTGCTCTCCACACAGGGGGATCGTGTATGGTTACCAGTGCAGGCATGGAGGGCAAAGAGGAAAAACTCTGAAACAAAGAAAGAAAAATAGGTAAACCTGATAGGAACGGACATTTACCCGGACAAGCCGGAAGGGTTGAAGAAGGTTTGGGCGGGGTCGGCATCCCCGTGGGAGGGAGTGAGGCTGGCCCTAGAGGAGGAGCGTGTAGCTGTGTGAGGAGTTTCTGGTGGGGCTTGGGGGCGTGGGCGGCGGGGGGTGGCGAAGGGAGGTGCGAGGGTTTATCTTGGGGTCGAAGGTCCGGGATTCCCATCGGCCCCATCGGGTCCGAAGTCCATATCGACTTCCGACTCATTTCCTAGCAGGGGTGGGGCGGCGAGGTCTCCAGCCAACGGGGCTGGTCGCTCCGGGCAGTCTCGGTCGGTGGCGGAGTGTGGCTGCTTACAATTAGGGCAGGAAGCAGTTGAGGAGGGGCAGCAGTTGGGGACCGCCTTGGTGTTACCCGCCTTAGGCCAAGTGGGGTTCTGGCAGCGATGCGCCGAATGTGTGTGCGAGAGGGAGCAGATTGGACATACCGGGTGATCCAGCTTACATCTAGGGGCCTGATGGCCGTATTTCCAGCAGTTTCTGCACTGGGCGAAACGGTTGGAGGAGAAGGCGCGTTCCACTCGGCGTCTCCTGGAGAAGAGGTGGATTGAGGTTCCCATGGCATTGATGTCCTCAGGAGCGATAGTGACGACGACAGAGGTAGCGGACTTGGAAATCCTGGATTCCAGGTCGTGGTTGAGGTAGCGGGCGGAGAAGATGGTAACGCCCATGGCGTTTCGGACTGACTCCGGGAGGAGGGTGAGGAGGTCATCCAGGTCTTCTGGGAGGTAAGCGAGGGGGAGGGAGAGGATGGCGAGTTGGGTCTCGTTAGGAGCGGGGCGGAAGGGGAGGTAGGCATTGTCGCCTACCGGGGAGATTTGGCTGAGGCGATTCGTGAGAGCCTGGTAGTATGGAGCGTAGGAAGTAGCGGGAGTGTGGGGGTCGAGGACGGTAAGGGTAACAGAACCCCTGTCGTTGACCTTGGCAGAGAGGGAAAGAGGTAAGGGGCAGTTGGCTTCACGGAGCACCGCTGCAGCAATTTCGGGGAGGGTCGCAGAGATCCTTTCGGCTTCTGGGTGGAGGGCAGGAGAGGAACGAGGGGCGAAGAAACGCTGCTGTGCTGCCGGCAGGATGGGAGGCTCTTTAACAGGAGGAGCCAGCATACCGGACGTGACTTGCGCAGCAGCGGGTGGTTTCGGCTTAGGCCCCTTGGTCTTTTTCCGGCCTCCACCGGCTCCAGCTAAGGCAAAAGAGCGAGGAGGGCATAGGTAGGTCGGATCCATGTTGCCAGGGGTCCATTCAGAGAGGGGGGGGTATTTGCCGTCACGGAAGGTCCGGGCCTCCCATGAGTTGGGGTATTTAACCGCGTAGGCTTCAGGGTTGCTGTAGATCTTACCCGTAGCTGTATCGTATCTGGAGGTGGCGAGGTCATATCCATCCACAATCGCTCCAACCTGATAAAGGGGCGCGCGGGGAGGGACCTGTTGGGGGTGTGGGACGGCAGGAAGTTGTGCCGTATTGGACTGCGGTGGTGGGACCGGGGGAAGGACTTCTTTCCCTTTACTGGTAGGGAGCGGAGCTGGTGGCACCGGGGCTTGCTGACGTGGGGGTGGCGGTTGGGAAAGTCTTCATGATAGGTCACGCAGAGCTGATTCGATGGAGGCTAGGGAGGAAAGTGAAGGGGTCTGGGCGGCGGAAACCCCGTCAGACAGCCCGTGGACCTTAGCAGTGAGGAGGTCAATTCGTTCGTTGGTTGAAGCAAGCCCATTCAAGGTTGCTACGAGGAGGGGGATGAGGACGGTTTCGGCGTCGCTGAGGTCGCGAAGGTCTGAGGAGAGGATATGAGGAACTGAGTGGAACGTATCGCCTAGAACTGGTTCTAGGGACTGTCGGAGGGCGGGGATCGCGTAGACCGCGGCATGCAGGGGGGTGGCAGAGCTTACTCTGGAGGGGTGGGGGGAGCCAACAGTAGACATTAGGACGCGTTACAAAGATTTGCAGCCTAAGCTAGGGGGGGCAAATAGGCAAAAGAAGGGTGTCACACCAGAGGCGGTAGGGTTGAGAATGCGTGAGAAAGTTGTGGTCAGGAAAATAGGGGGCGCCGAGCGTGCTATCTTCCTCTGTCGTTTTTTTTTTTTTTTTTTTTTTTTTATTTTTTATATATCATATATTCATTGTTTGGTTAAGGTACAAGAACGTGCATGCAGCGCTAGCTATGGCAGAAACAAAACCCAAAATCAAAACAACTAACAAACGAAATAACATAACTGATTCCTCCGATGGCGTCCAATAACCGACGCATTGCCTACTCTGGTCTTATAAAAGAAAACTACTAACTAACTAGTATCATAACGGGAACAAAACTCAACTCGTACAAACTAGTAAAGAAAATCAAACAGGAAACCTTCCACCACCTGGACCATTTGGCGACCCAGTAAACGACACCCGAGCCGAGGCAGGAAAGGAAGGGGAGGGGGAAAGAGAGGGCTGGTGGGGGACATAGTGTGCGTACATGTCGGGGGGGAAACCAGTCCGAGTGGTGGTGAGGTAACGTCCAAGGCCTATAAGGGCCGGGATTGAGGTCCATAGTGAGGAGTCAGGTCCAATATCCGTTACCCCCTGGAGGTGGCGGGCTCAGGCAGCAGAGTTGACTGGGCAGTGGAGAATAGCGTGTTCGAAGGTCTCGTCGGCTTCATCAGACCAAGGGCATATGGGAGAAGGGTCATTGTCATGCCAGGATGGGTGGGCGGCCAGGTAGCTCTTGCCAGAGCGCATCTGGTGGAGCCACCCAGAGAGGAAACGGCCCAAGCCTATAAAGGGGTTCGGGCGCATCGAGGAGGGATACAGGTAATAGGGTAGGGGTGGGGAGAGAGGGCGCCAGGAGGTGAGAAGCTCTTCGCGGCACCTTACCTTTAGGGAGGCATAGAGGGCTGGGGCCCCAACCGGGGCAAGCTGAAGCGGGGGGAAAAGGCCAGAGTTCGCCGGAGGAAGTGGATCGAGGCGGTTGCCTATCACGAAGTGTACTTGTTGGGCTACCGCGTCTACCTGTAGGTGGCGCCGGTTCGGCGGGGAGGGTTGTTTGGTGAACCATCTGAGCAGGGTGTAGTTGGGGCCGGCCCAAGAGTGTTGGCCACGAACGGAGCAGAGGGCGTCGGAGGGAGTCTGACGCCCTGAAGGGTGATGTGGTTAGGACTGTGTGGTCCAGGCGAGCTGTCGCGGGATTGATTTCCGGAGGGAGACAGACTAGGCTCATGGCCGCAAGGCGTTGTAGGTTCTTGATAACGAGGTCAATGGGCGGGAGGGAGCTCTCACATGGGAGAATGGCGATGTTTGTGGAGAAGAAGCAGTTGGTGACCCACCTTTGAACCTTGTGCCAGAAAGACCTGAGCTTGTCGAGCATCTAGGCACCTGGCGAGAGCAGGTCGCAGCCGTAGAGAAGGATAGGGCGAATGAGGGAGGCAGCCAACCTGTGGCAGAGATGAGGGGCAAGGCCTTTACCGGGGCGGGAGAGACGGTCGACTGTAGCCAGCGCGGCTTCTGCCAGGGCCAGCCTTCTCGTGTAGTGCGCGGAGGTGGCCCTGTCCAGCGACGGTGTCGCCGGTTCGAGCAAGTAGCCCAGCCACCGAAGTATCTGGGCGGGCTTGTAGGGGACCGAGTCCAGCGAAACGGGGAGGGAAGAGGGTGGCCCTCTCTGCTGGGGGTTCTCCAGTGCATGAGCTCTGTTTTGGGGAGGGAGAAAGCGACGCCTATGCGGCGGCCCTTTGAGGTTAGGGAGACCGCAACGGCCTGGAGCTTTTGGACATTGCGTCGGTAGGAGGGCGAGGCCACAGTGATGGCAAAGTCGTCCACATAGGAGAGGATCAGACCATTGGGGACAGGGAAATGGAGGGACGAGACATAGATGAGGAAAAGAAGGGGGGAGACAGGCGATCCATGGGGGGTGCCTACTTGGACCGGGGTGAGGACCTTAGGGGAACCTTGGTAGAGGAGGCGGCATTGGCTGCCATGCAGGAAGGAGCGGACCCAGGAAACCAGGTAGGGTTGCACACCCCTTTCTTTCAGTTTGCCACACAGAGCCCCCGAGTCCACGTTGTCAAAGCCCCCTTGCACGTCGGGGAAGAGGGTGGAGGAACAGAGTCCCATGCTGTGGGCCAACCGGACTTCGTGGGGGGGGATAGCTAGGGCGTCGAAAGTTCCCATTCCGGAGAGAGAGCCACATTGGTTGAAGTAGACGAGGCCAAGGGCCCGAGCAACTGCGGCTAGCCTTACTGCTACCACACGCTCCAGGATCTTAGACAGGGTTTGTAGGAGGACAATGATGCGGAAGGAAGCTGGTGTATCGTAGGATGCTTTACCCGGCTTGTCGAGCACGATGCCGTTAGCCTGCTTAAGGGAGGGCGGCTGAAAGCCGTAGAGGAGGAGGGGTCCTAGGAGGGAGGTGAGGATCTTAGGGTTGGTAGAATGGACTCTTTTCCAAACTGAGTAGGGGATATGGTCGGGCCCCGGGGCGGGGGAGCTGGAGCTGGAAGCGCGCGCTCTGGAGATTTCCTCTTTTGTGAGCTCGGCGAGGTCCTTGAAGGGGCGGAGGATGGACGGTGGAGGAGCTGAGGTCCTAGGCGGGAAGAAGTGGGACAAGAGGGCGGCATTGACTTCTGAAGGTGTGTCTGCATCAGGAAATGACGGGAACCAGTCCGGGGAGCGGCCTAGCGCGAAATATTTGGCAGTCCAGACAGTCTTGGGGGTGGCGGAGAACAGAAAATCATCCCACTAGGCACGCTTAGCATGCTTAATAGCTTTGAAGTAGGCATTGCGGGCGGAGCGGGCATTAGCCTTAGAGGCCTCGGCAGGGGCCTTGCGGGCTTGACGCGTAGAAGCATGAAGGGACGTTCTCAGAGAGGAGATGAGGGGAGACCACCAAGGTTTGGAGTAGTTGGAGAGGCGGTGGAGTGGGGTGTGAAGGAGGAGAGTGGTGCGGAGGCGGTCAACATTTCTATCAAACCAGGTCGAGGCAGATGCAAAGGTGGGTAGAGGTGGGGGAGGGGAAACAACAAATAACTTAAGGGCATCCTTAAGGACCAGCCAATCGGTTTTGGCCCATGCAGGGGAAGGGGCAGGGGCGCGCAACAGCGGTGTGGAGAGTAACAGGCAAACAGGAACATGATCCGAGCCAGTGGAGGGGAGTGGGGTGGACCATTCAGCAAACATGGAGCTCGCCGCCCCGTTCGCAAAAGCGAGATCAAGGACTGACGGCCTGCTAACAGAGGCGAAGGGAAAATAAGTAAACACATCAGGAGTATTCAGTAAGGAAAAACCACGCAGCAAAGCCAGCTGAAAATAAGGAGACGACGTGCCAAGCCCAGTAGGGGAAAGCACACTAAGTGGGTCGGACAGGGGGTGATGAAGATTAAAGTCCCCCATAACAAAGACGGGAAAATCTAGGTCAGGGAAACACAAATCCGGGGGTACAATTCTGGTATGGGTGGAGGTGTCCTGAGTATTGTACACCTTATACACTCTGAGGCGGGTCTGGGAGGACGAGCAGAAGCCCATGTCCGAAAACAAGTCTACCGCTATGACATGGGTAGAGTTACCCGACCAAACTGGCAGAAGGAAAACAACTTCAAGAAAAGACAAAAGGGCATAGCAAGCCACGCGTGGCTTGTCCCAAACATATGGGGGGGAGAAACATTTGTAACCAGGAAAAGAAAGTAAACGTGCTCTCCATACAGGGGGATCCTGTATGGTGACCAGTGCAGGCATGGAGGGTAAAGAGGAAAAACTCTGAAACAAAGAAAGAAAAACATCCCAGCTACCCAGGCTGTTATGTTGAACAAAGGAGAGATACAGGAGGCCCTGGCTGATGCCAGAGAGCCTGGTGGTAAACCTAATAGTGACGAACATTTACTCGGACAAGCCGGAAGGGTTGAAGAAGGTTCGGGCGGGGTCGGCATCCCCCTGGGAGGGGGGGGGGCTGGCCCTGGAGGACGAGCGTGTAGCTGTATGAGGAGTTTCTGGTGGGGCTTGGGGGCGGGGACGGCAGGGGGTGGCGAAGGGAGTGGCGAGGGTTTGTCTTGGGGTAGAAGGTCCGGGATTACCATCGGCCCCATCGGGTCAGACGTCCATGTCGTCCTCCGACTCATTGCCTAGCGGGGGTGGGGCGGCCGGGTCTCTGGCCAACGGGGCTGGTCGCTCCGGGCGGTCTCGGTCGGTGGCGTAGTGTGGCTCCTTACATTTAGGGCAGGAAGCAGTTGAGGAGGAGCAGCAGTTGAGGACCGCTTTGGTTTTGCCCGCCTTAGGGCAGGTGGGGTTCTGGCAGCGATGCGCCGAACGTGTGTGCGAGAGGGAACAGATTGGACATACCAGGTGATCCAGCTTACATCTAGGGGCCTGATGTCCGAATTTCCATCAGTTTCTGCATTGGGTGAAGCGGTTGGAGGAGAAGGCACGTTCCACTCGGCGTCTCCTGGAGAAGAGGTGGATTGAGGTTCCCATGGCATTGATGTCCTCGGGAGCAATAGTGACGACGACAGAGGTAGCCGACTTGGACATCCTGGACTCCAGGTCGCGGTTGAGCTAGCGGGCAGAGAAGATGGTAACGCCCGTGGCGTTACGGACTGACTCCTGGAGGAGGGTGAGGAGGTCGTCTTGGTCTTCTGGGAGGTAGGCGAGGAGGAGGCAGTGGATGGCGAGTTGGGTCTCGTTGGGGGCGGGACGGAAGGGGAGGTAGGCATTGTCGCCTACCGGGGAGATTTGGTTGAGGCGATTGGTGAGAGCCTGGTAGTATGGGGCGTAGGAAGTAGCGGGAGTGCGGGGGTCGAGGATGGTGAGGGTGACAGAGCCTCTGTCGTTGACCTTGGCAGAGAGGGAAAGAGGTAAGGGGCAGTTGGCTTCACGGAGCACCGCTGCAGCAATGTCGGGGAGTGTCGCAGAGATCCTATCGGCTTCTGGGTGGAGGGCAGGAGAGCAACGAGGGGCGAAGAAACGACGCTGTGCTGCTGGCAGGATGGGAGCCTCTTTAACAGGAGGAGCCAGCATACCGGATGCGACTTGTGCAGCAGAGGGTGGTTTCGGCTTAGGCCCCTTGGGCTTTTTCCGGCCTGCACCGGCGGCAGCCAAGGCGAATGAGCGAGGAGGGTGTAGGTAGGTCGGATCCATGTTGCCAGGGGTCCATTCAGAGAGGGGGGGGTATTTGCAGTCACGGAAGGTACGGGCCTCCCACGAGTTGGGGTACTTAACCGCGTAGGCTTCGGGGTTGCCGTAGTTCTTGCCTGCAGCGGTATCGTATCGGGGGCTGTCCAGGTTGTACCCATCCACAATCGCTCCAACCTGATAAAGGGGCGCGCGGGGGGGGCCTGTTGCGGGTGTGGGGCGGCAGGAAGTTGTGCCGTGTTGGACTGGGGTGGTGGGACCGAGGGAGGGATCTCTTTTCCCTTACGAGTAGGGGGCGGAGCTGGTAGCGCCGGGGCTTACTGACCTGGGGGGGGCGGTAGAGAAAGTCCTTGTGACAGGTCACGCAGAGCTGATTCGATGGGGGCTAGGGAGGAAAGTGAAGGGGTCTGGGCGGCGGAAACCCCGTCAGACAGCCCTTGGACCTTGGCGGTAAGGAGATCAATTCCTTCGTTGGTTGAAGCAAGCCCATTCAAGGTTGCTACGAGGAGGGGAATGAGGACGGTTTCTGCGTCGCTGAGGTCGTGAAGATCTTAGGAGAGGAGAGGATGGACTGAGGGGAACGCATCGCCTAGAACTGGTTCCAGGGACTGAAGGAGGGCCAGGATCGCGTAGGCCGCGGCGTGGAGGGGGGTGGCAGAGCTTACTCTGGAGGGGTGGGCGGAGCCAACGGTAGGCATTGGGACACATTGCAAAGACTTGAAGCCTAAGCTAGGTGGGGGCAAACAGGCAAAAGTAGGTTGTCACACTAGACGCGGTGGTGTTGAGAATGCGTGAGAAAGTTGTAGTCAGGAAAATAGGGGGCGCGGAGCGTGCTATCTTCCTCGGTCGTATCGACCTCCTTATATAGTGCTCTTCCGCCAACCCTAACCCTGATGACTCACATGTGTGAGCCTCGCAAAAAGCGTTACCAAAGTCACATGACTCAAATGAGTCATACGCGGGAGACCCATGACTCATAATCGAGTCATGTGCGAAACATAACAAATCATAACATGAACAAGTCATATGACTCAAATGAGTCATACGCGGGAGACCCATGACTCATAATCGAGTCATGTGCGAAACATAACAAATCATAACATAAACAAGTCATATGACACAAGCAAGTCATATGCGGAAGACCCATGACTCATAATCGAGTCATGTGCAAGATCCTGAGCTACCTGTCACATCCGTGACAAAGACCTTGTAGGAGGAAGTTCATGTTAGGCATAAAGAAATTGCACAGACCTCTCGGTAGGGTAACTGCGCACAGACCCTCATTTATCGAAACCTAACACCCCCCTCAGGCCCCACTCTGGGGCCCGCACGTCCTTAGCGAGATTTCGAAGAGTTGCGTCCCATGACTATAATGTTATCTCAATAAAGCCCGCTTCATAACACCATATACGTCGCTGCCGTCTATCTGACCAGAGGCAGTTCGCAGGATATATAAGAGGGCACCTCTGAGTACCTCTGAGAACATGCTCCGCGCACCCTATTTTCCTGACCACAACTTTCTCACGCATTCTCAACACCACCGCGTCTGGTGTGACACCCTACTTTTGCCTGTTTGCCCCCCCCTAGCTTAGGCTTCAAGTCTCTGCAACGCGTCCCAATGTCTACCGTTGGCTCCGCCCACCCCCCCAGAGCCAGCTCTACCACCCCCCTCCATGCCGCGGTCTACGCGATCCCGGCCCTCCTACAGTCCCTAGAACCAGTTCTAGGTGATGCGTTCCCCTCAGTTCCTCCTCTCCTCTCCTCAGACCTTCGCGACCTCAGCGACGCCAAAACCGTCCTCATCCCCCTCCTCGTAGCAACCTTGAATGGGGTTGCTTCAACCAACGAACCAATTGACCTCCTCACCGCTAAGGTCCAAGGGCTGTCTGATTGGGTTTCCGCCGCCCAGACCCCTTCACTTTCCTCCCTAGCCCCCATCGAATCAGCTCTGTGTGACCTATCACAAAGACTTTCCCAACCGCCACCCCCACGTCAGCAAGCCCCGGCTCCACCAGCTCCGCTCCCTACCCGTAAAGGGAAAGAAGTCCCTCCTTCGGCCCCAGCCCTCCTGTCCAACACGGCACAACTTCCTGCCGTCCCACACCCCCAACAGGTCCCCCTCCGCGCGTCGCTTTATCAGGTTGGAGCGATTCTGGATGGGTACGACCTCAACACCTCCCGATACGATACCTCTACGGGTAAGAACTACGGCAACCCCGAAGCCTACACGGTTAAATACCCCAACTCGTGGGAGGCCCGGACCTTCCATGACGGCAAATACCCCCGCCTCTCTGAATGGACCCCTGGCAACATGGATCAGACCTACCTACTCCCTCCTCGCTCATTCGCCTTGGCTGCCGCTGTTGGAGGCCGGAAAAGGACCAAGGGGCCTAAGCCGAAACCACCCTCTGCTGCACAAGTCGCATCCGGTATGCTGGCTCCTCCTGTTAAAGAGGCTCCCATCCTGCCAGCAGCACAGCGTCGTTTCTTCACCCCTCGTTCCTCTCCTGCCCTCCACCCAAAAGCCGAAAGGATCTCTGCCACCCTCCCCGACATTGCTGCATCGGTGCTCTGTGAAGCCAACTGCCTCTTACCTCTTTCCCTCTCTGCCAAGGTCAACGACAGAGGCTCTGTCATCCTTACCGTCCTCGACCCCCACACTCCCGCTACTTCCTACGCTCCATACTACCAGGCGCTCACCAATCGCCTCAACCAAATCTCCCCAGTAGGCGACAATGCCTACCTCCTCTTCCGTCCCGCCCCCAACGAGACCCAACTCGCCATCCACTCCCTCCCCCTCGCCTACCTCCCAGAAGACCAGGACGCCCTCCTCACCCTCCTCCAGGAGTCAGTCCGAAACACCACGGGCGTTACCATCTTCTCCGCCCGCTACCTCAACCGCGACCTGGAGTCCACGATGTCCAAGTCCGCTACCTCTGTCGTCGTCACTATCGCTCCCGAGGACATCAATGCCATGGGAACCTCAATCCACCTCTTCTCCAGGAGACGCCGAGTGGAACGCGCCTTCTCCTCAAACCACTTCACCCAGTGCAGAAAGTGCTGGAAATTCGGACATCAGACCCCTAGATGTAAGCTGGATCACCCGGTATGTCCAATCTACTCCCTCTCACACACACGTTCGGCGCATCGCTGCCAGAACCCCACCGGCCCTAAGGCGGGCAATACCAAGGTGGTCCTCAACTGCTGCCCCTCCTCAACTGCTTCCTGCCCTAACTGTAAGGAGCCACACTCCACCACCGACCGAGACTGCCCGGAGCGACCAGCCCCGTTGGCCAGAGACCCCGCCGCCCCACCCCCGCTAGGCAATGAGTTGGAGGACGACATGGACGTCAGACCCGACAGGGCCGACGGGAATCCCGGACCTTCGAACCGAAGACAAACCCTCGCCCCTCCCTTCGCCACCCCCCGCCGCCCCCGCCTCCAAGCCCCACCAGAAACTCCTCACACAGCTACACGCTCCTCCTCCAGGGCCAGCCTCCCTCCCTCCCACGGGGATGCCGACCCCGCCCGAACCTTCTTCAACCCTTCCAGCTTGTCCGCGTATATGTCCGTTCCTATCAGGTTTACCACCAGGCTCTCTGGCATCAGCCAGGGCCTCTTGAATCTCTCCTTTGTTCAACCTAACAGCCTGGGTAGCTGGGATGTTTTTCTTTCTTTGTTTTAGAGTTTTTCCTCTTTACGCTCCATGCCTGCACTGGTCACCATACAGGATCCCCCTGTATGGAGAGCATGCTTACCTTCATTTCTTCGTTACAAATGTTTCTCCCCCCCATATGTTTGGGGCAAGCCGTGTGTGGCGTGCTATGCCCTGTTATCCTTTCTTGAAGTTGTTTCCCTTTTGCCAGTTTGGTTGGGTAACTCTACCCATGTCATGGCAGTAAACTTGTTTTCGGACATGGGCTTCTGCTTGTCCTCCCAGACCCGCCTCAGAGTGTATAATGTGTACAATACTCAGGGCACCTCCACCCATACCAGAATTGTACCCACGGATTTGTGTTTCCCCGACCTAGACTTTCCTGTTTTTGTTATGGGGGACTTTAATCTTCATCACCCCCTGTCCGACCCACTTAGGGTTCTTTCCTCTACTGAGCCTGGCACGTCATCTCCTTATTTTCAGCTGGCTTTGCTGAGTGGTTTTTCCTTGCTTAGTACCCCTGATGTGTTTACTTACTTTCCTTTCGCCTCTGTCGGCAGGCCGTCAGTCCTTGATCTCGCTTTTGCGAATGGGGCGGCAAGCTCCTTGTTTGCTGAATGGTCCACCCCACTCCCCTCCACTGGCTCGGATCATGTTCCTGTTTGCCTGTTGCTCTCCACACCGCTGTTACGCGCCCCTGCCCCTTCCCCTGCATGGGCCAGAACCCATTGGCTGCTCCTCGGGGATGCCCTCAAGTTATTTGTTGTTTCTCCTCCCCCACCTCTACCCACCTTTGCATCTGCCTCAACCTGGTTTGATAGAAATGTCGACCGCCTCCGTACCACTCTCCTCCTACACACTCCACTCCACCGCCTCTCCAACTACTCCAAACCTTGGTGGTCTCCCCTCCTCTCCTCTCTGAGAACATCCTTTCATGTTTCCACGCGTCGAGCCCGCAAGGTCCCTGCCGAAGCCTCTAAGGCTGAAGCCCGCTGCGCCCGCAATACCTACTGCAAAGCTATTAACCAAGCTAAGCGTGCCTACTGGGATGATTTCCTGTTCTCCGCCACCCCCAAGACTGTCTGGACTGCCAAACGTTTCGCGCTGGGCCGCCTCACGGACCGGTTCCCGTCATTTCCTGATGCAGACACTCCTTCTGAAGTCAATGCCGCCCTCTTGTCCCACTTCTTCCTGCCTAGGACCTCAACTCCTCCACCGTCCATCCTCCGCCCCTTCAAGGACCTCGCCGAGCTCACAAAGGAGGAAATCTCCCGAGCACTCGCTTCCAGCTCCAGCTCCTCCGCCCCGGGGCCCGACCATATTCCCTACTCGGTTTGGAGAAGAGTCCATTCTACCAACCCGAAGATCATCACCTCCGTCTTAGGACCCCTCCTCCTCTACGACTTTCACCCACCCTCCCTTAAGCAGGCTAATGGCATCGTGCTCGACAAGCTGGGTAAAGCCTCCTACGATACACCAGCTTCCTTCCACATCATTGTCTTCCTACAAACCCTGTCCAAGATCCTGGAGCGTGTGGTAGCTGTAAGGCTAGCCGCAGTTGCTCGGGCCCTCGGCCTCGTCCACTCCAACCAATGTGGCTCTCTCACCGGAATGGAAACTTTCGACGCCCTAGCTACCCTCTCCCACGAAGTCCGGCTGGCCCACAGCATGGGCCTCTGCTCCTCCACCCTCTTCCTTGACGTCAAAGGGGTCTTTGATAACGTGGACTCGGGGGCTCTGTGTGGCAAGCTGAAAGAAAAAGGCGTGCAACCCTACCTGGTTTCCTGGGTCCTCTCCTTCCTGCACGGTCGCCAATGCCGCCTCCTCTACCAAGGTTCCCCCAAGGTCCTCACTCCGGTCCAAGTAGGCACCCTCCAGGGATCGCCTGTCTCCCCCCTTCTCTTCCTCATTTATGTCTCGTCCCTCCATTTCCCTGTCCCCAATGGTCTCATCCTCTCCTATGTTGACGACTTTGCCATCACTGTGGCCTCGCCCTCCTACCGACCCAACGTCCAAAAGCTCCAGGCCGTTGCGGTCTCCCTGACCTCAAAGGGCCGCCGTATAGGCGTCGCTTTCTCCCTCCCCAAAACTGAGCTCATGCACTGGAGAACCCCTCCGCAGAGAGGACCGCCCTCTTCCCTCCCCGTCTCAGTGGACTCAGTCCCCTACAAGCCCGCCCAGGTACTTCGGTAGCTGGGCTACTGGCTCGAGCTGGCGACACTGTCGCTGGACAGGGCCACCTCCGCGCACTACACGAGAAGGCTGGCCCTGGCAGAAGCCGCGCTGGCTACTGTCCACCGTCTCTCCCGCCTCGGTAAAGGCCTTGCCCCTCATCTCTGCCAGAGGCTGGCTTCCTCCCTCATTCACCCTATCCTCCTCTACGGCTGCGACCTGCTCTCGCCATGTGCCAAGATGCTCGACAAGCTCAGGTCTTTCTGGCACAGGGTTCAAAGGTGGGTCACCAACTGCTTCTTCTCCACAAACATCGCCATTCTCTCATGTGAGAGCTCCCTCCCGCCCATCGACCTCCTTATCAAGAACCTCTAACGCCTTGCTACCATATGGCTGGTCTGTCTCCCTCCGGAAATCAATCCCGCGACATCGCATCTCGACCACACAGTCCCAACCAGATCACCCTTCAGGGCGTCAGACTCCCTCCGGCGCCCTAGCTCCATTCGCGGCCGACACCCTTGGGCCGGCCCCAACTACCCTCCCCTCAGGTGGTTCACCAAACAACCCTCCCCGCCGAACCGACGCCACCTACCAGTGGACGCGGTAGCCCACCGAGTACACTTCGTGATAGGCAGCCGCCTCGATCCACTTCCTCCGGCGAACTCTGACCTCCTCCCCCCGCTTCAGCTGGCCCCGGTTGGGGCCCTAGCCCTCTATGCCTCCCTAAAGGCAAGGTGCCGCGAAGAGCTTCTCACCTCCTGGCGCCCTCTCTCCCCACCCCCATCCTATTACCTGTATCCCACCTCGATGTGCCCGCACCCCTTTATGGGCGTGGGCCGTTTCCTCTCTGGCCGGCTCCACCAGATGCGCTCTGGCAAGAGCTACCTGGCCGCCCACCCATCCTGGCATGATGATGACCCTTCTCCCATATGCCCTTGGTGTGAAGAGGCTAACGAGACCTTCGAACACGCTATCCTCTACTGCCCAGTCAAGTCTGCTGCCCGCGCCCGCCACCACCAGGGGGCATCAGATATCGGACCTGACTCCTCATTATGGACCTCAATCCCGGCCCTCATAGGCCTTGGACGCTACCTCACCGCCACTCGGACTGGTTTCCCCCCCGACATATACGCACACTATGCCTACCACCAGCCCTCTCTTTCCCCATCCCCTCCCCTCTCTGCCTCACCTCGGTTGTCGTTGGCTGGGTCGTCAAATGGTCTAAGTGGGGGAAGGTTTCCTGTTTGATTTTCTTCACTTGTTTGTATGAGTTTAGTTTTGTTTCCGTTATGATACTAGTTAGTTAGTAGTTTTCCTTTATAAGACCTGAGTAGGCGACGCGTCGGTTATCGGACGCCTTCAGAGGAACTGGTTTTGTTATTTTGTTTGTTAGTTGTTTGATTTTGGGTTTTGTTTCTGCCATAGCTAGCGCTGCATGCACGTTCTTGTACCTTAACCAAACAATGAATATATGATATAAAAAAAAAAAAAAAAAAAAAAAAAAGAACAAATGGGTACTTCTGAGAACACGCTCCGCGCCCTCTATTTTCCTGCCACATAGTTTTACAACACCACGTTCAGCTATCGTGAGCCCCCCTCCTCTCGGCCCCCTTTGGGGTCCCCCTCCTGCCCTCTGCCCCCTTGATGGCCTTTGCCTAGTGGCACGGTATCCCTTCTATCCTCTCCCTCCTTTGCTTTGCTTGTCTCCTGTTCGTTTGATGGGGGAGTTATCTGGGTTCGCCCAGTAGTCCCGTCTCGCTTTCGGACCCTCGCTTAGCTTTGACACAGTCGGCTTCCTCTCTTCGTTTCCGGTCGGCACTGGTGGTGGTGGACGCCCGTCTCCCCACTTTGCACGATCCCCGATGGGGAACGCTTCGGCTAGTAACTTCGGGGTCTGTCTCTTGGTAAGGCCTGGCCATACCCTCCTAGTCATCCAGTTCAAGCTGCAGTCGCCTTCCCCCCCTCGCCCTTCCCTTACCTTACCCCGCCGGTGGGATCCCCTCCACTAAGTGACGCTATCTTTCAGAGAACAAGGGACTACAAGAGAGACGTGGTAATACGGCATCGGTTCGGTTTTTACGGTCGGGTTGCTCGGGGGCCTTGGGCCCTTCCTCCTCTCTACTTCGGGGCGTTGGCTCGCATCCTACTGCCCACCCTCCTTGGCTTGCACCCTACTGCTCCTGGCTGACACCCTACTGCATCCATCATAAGCTGGCACCTTACTGCTGCCTCACCTACACGGGATGGGGGCGATTTTGTCTCTCTGTCCCGGTCATCTCTCCGGGGGTCCCAGCCCTGGCCCCTTCCTCCGGTCAGTATTGCACTGCCTCGGGCCGGTCGGATCTCTCCTCCTACGAACCTTTCCCCAATGGATTGGGGTCGCGCTATGGATCGGGGCACCTGCCTCGTTTACGGGGCCGATTAGGGTTAGACTTCGGGCGGCCGGGTTTACTTTGGGTCTGCCTGGTGGGTTGGATTTGGACTTTCTTTTGTGCCTTCGGGCTGAGATTTCCGGGGGGATTTTTCCTTGGGCTTCCTGCTTTTCCTGTTTTGGGTTTCTCTTGGGGCTTAGTTCATCTGGGTTGTAAGGGGGGCTTGATTCAGGGCGAGATGTGCGGTTGGCTCCATACCAGAGGGGCTTGGGGTTCTTGGTTTTTGCCTCAGACGGAGGAGGGACGCGCGTGTTTACAGGTTTTGTTTTTGCCATAGCTAGCGCTGCATACAGGTTCTTGTACCTTAAACAATGAATATATAATATAAAAGAAA
Source organism: Tuber indicum (assembly GCA_006112555.1). Lineage (NCBI taxonomy): Eukaryota > Fungi > Ascomycota > Pezizomycetes > Pezizales > Tuberaceae > Tuber > Tuber indicum. The sequence goes on from VBSK01000411.1 coordinate 31,286, forward strand.
AAAAAAAAAATGGGTACCTCTGAGAAGCTACACCTCCGGTGATTGAAATCTCAACACCAAGGAATTCTCACCACTTTTCGCGTCTGGTCCTCACCCTACGGGGGGGACTAGGCCATCATCCTTTATCTTTTTGCAACGGCAAAACTTCTCTCCTGCTTTCTCTCTTGAGGTCTACCCTCATGAGACCCCTCCTTACTCCTTCCTGGCGTCCTCGTCGCTGGGTCCCTCTCCCTCCCCGCTTTTGCTTCAGCTTCGCTTAGCATCAGCACAGTCAGGTTCCTCCTTTTTCCCTCAACAGACGGCTGGGAATACGGTTTGCGGTATGCAATTACAATGGATTCCTTCTCCTTTCCTCTAATCGGTTCGGGTCAGTCCCTCTGCTGTGTCCAGGTTTTGTCCCGCTGGTGGGTACGGGTTAGTCCCACGGTCGTGGGTTGGTGGTTGGTTTTCTCAACAGGCTACGGTCGAATTCGCCTCTCTCCTCCTCTCTGCCCTTTATGGTGGCTTTGTCTACTGTGGGCACCGGGGATTAATGGAGACCGCCTAGTTAGAACACGAATACGTTTCCGATAGTTGTTTCGGCATCTGGGTCTACACCTCCTTCTTCCTCCCTCGGTTCGTTCGGCTGGTATCCTACTGCCACCCTCCTCGGCCGGCATTCCACTGCCATCCCTCTCGGCTAGCACCCTACTGCTCCCCCCCCAGCTGGCACCATACTGCCACCCGGTTGGTACCCTACTACCACCTCTGGCTAGCACCCTACTGCTCTCCTGAGTTTGCACCTTACTGCTACCTCTCTCTGGGGGGCCTCAGCCCTGGCTCCTCTCCCTCCGATTGGTATTGCACTGTCTCCAGTCGGTCGGGTTCCATCCTCATCAAGTTTCCCCCTCGGTGGGGGTCGCGCTACTACTCGGTGCACCTGGTCCTTCCTTGGGCCCGATTTAGGGTTAGCTTCTTAGCGGCCAGCTGTGCTATGGGCATGGCTTGGTGGGTATAAGTTTGGTTTTCCTTAGTGCCTTCGGGCTGAGATTTCCGGGGGGATTTTTCCTTGTGCTTCCTGCTTTTCCTGTTTTGGGTTTCTCTTGGGGCTTAGTTCATCTGGGTTGTAGGGGGGGCTTGATTCGGAACGAGATGTGCGGTGGGCTCCATACCAGAGGGGCTTGGGGTTCTTGGTTTTTGCCTCAGACGGAGGAGGGACACGCATGTTTACAGGTTTTGTTTTTGCTATAGCTAGCGCTGCATGCAGGTTCTTGTACCTTAAACAACGAATATATGATATAAAAAAAAAAAGAAAAAGAAAAAATGGGTACCTCTGAGAAGTGGAACGGAGGAAATCCGTCGCAGGCACATTGAGTTATTAGGCTTCAAAGTTAGGCATCCTAACTAGGGCCGAAAGTAACAGGACGTTTTCAGTTCGAAAATCCGCAACTACTCCTACAGTGACCCAGAGGCCATAGGGGATACATATGACACCAATACCTATCTGAAGGCCGCTGTATGTTGGTAGGTCCTGGAAACGGGATCCCTCTAGAGGTGATTCTCTTTGAGGCAAGGCGTACCGAGGGGAAGCTCCTCAGACTCAGAAGACCTAATAGGCGGTAGACATACGTGTGTTGGCGCACCGTCTACGAAGCCTGCATTATGCAATGGTGCCTGACACATACGCTGGCCACTATGTGAAATCGGAAGAGACTACTGGAACGATAGTCAAGACGACTGCAGTTTCAGACAGGAATCTATTCGGCTCTATAAATCGAAGACCGGTAGTTCGAAGATAATAACGCATCCTACGATAAGATGGTAAAGAATTTATGAGGACGAAAATGGCGTGCAAGAATTCAGGGTCAAACGGTGTTCACACTTGTTAAGACTATGAGACGTAGCGTACGATTTTGGGGAAGGTACTTTATAATAGGAGGATTAGAAGTAGTCTGCGAACACTCAGACGCGGGATATAAATATCAAAGTGCCTCCCAAGCTTTTAGAGCAAACAAGCAATGGAGAAGAGACCTTAACAATATAACATTGTTTTACCTACGAATCTTTATAAAAATATTTCCTCTATCGATTAAGCGAGTTCTTAGAAGTCATAAATGAAAAGAACGACACCGAGCCTTCCTAGACAAATCTCCGTCTATTACAAAAGATTCAGGCCTAAGTCCTCTTGACAAATAATTAGAGTCGGCTTCCACCTAACAGTATTAGTAGTATTGTAAATAAATATTCCACTATTAATATTTCTTACTAATAGTCTTCCTGGACATATTTACTACTTACTTCTTACTGCTTCTCTATATTAATTTTTAAAATCATTCAATATTATTATAAATACATAAATATTGAGATATCTCTTTTACAATTAGCTTTTATTCAATTCTCTAACTGCTCTTAAGTTCTTTATACTCTTCTGATATGATATATGATTAGTTTAACCTGTTTCAATCTGAATTTTAGTATCTTTGTTTTCCAATTATTATATACTCTAATTTAAGATCATTCAGTAAAGTAATATAGAGTTATATAAATTTAGTATAAATAGACTTACAATCCCTTATCATAAACATCTAAGTATCCTCACTGATATATACAACACTTAGATCTACTTTATTCTGCAATTTGTTAGCATATATTGTTATATTTCCTTAATTCTGATCAATAATTATCAATACTCTTGTAACTTTAATTAAAGGTGATATAAAAAGATCCTATAATGTTCTATAACAATTGCTATTAGATAAAGTATTTTCTCCATATCTGATTTCATATTTACAATTCTTAAATTGTTGAATTCTTTAAAAGCGTGACTTCTAAAATGTTTTTTTAATAGGTTGATAGATACCATAACTCATGATAAGTATACTACATTTTCCAAGCTATTGCTCAAACTTAAAAATTACTGAATATATTCCAATTTCTGCATCAATCATGAAATATCACTTACTTAAATTACACTTTTGAGAAAACAAATTATTTTTTATAAATTAACAACATAATTCACCTCTCTGATAGCAGATTGCAGTTAGAATTTTAATGAGATTTGACAATTTTTGGGGTAGAAAACCAAGGTTCTTTGAAAATTAGTTGCATTGAAAAAGTAACCCATTACTGGGAGGTGACCCGTTACTGGGTGAAATACGTTAAAGCGCTAACTATCATACCCGGACTCTCAATAAGCAAAAAAGTGATTCATTGCTCGTTTTCTTATACTCGAGTACTCAACTGCCCCCTCTCGGCATAGATTTAAACTCCCAGAATTTCCTATTCCAGATTAGTACTGTACAAACCAACTCCTAGGCAATTAGATTATCGGGACCGGTTACTGACTGCCCTCTCCTCTAGGCTCCCGACTAATACTCCCCTGGCAGAGATCTTCCAAAATAGCAAAAAATCATGTGCACCAATTACTATTCCTATGATAACAATACCCGGATTGGCTTGTATTGTTAAATATAATTCCTCAACCAACCCCTCTATGGCCTATTAGGGATGCTGATCACCTGAGAATCTCCAAGCTCCTTCTCCCCCATTTTCCCGACCCTATTTTTTTTTCTTTCTCCCTCACTAATTAGGGATGTGGTTATGGGGTAAAACACCGGAGACCTACTCACGATTCTATCCTATGAGGAATAAAAATAAAACACTGGGTCTGTATAATAGCTCCTTTGCTTTGGTCTCCATGGGCCCCTTGGGCACCCTTGCCCTTACATACTCTTTGTTAAGATTCATATCATTCCCATAGGCCGCTCCAACGATTGACAATGTGTGTCTGGTATTGAACTGCCTCGGTTTGCACCTCACCCGACCAGTCGTACACCAGCTTCTCCCTGTGGTGGCTTACACTTCCAAGCTGTACCCTCATCATAGATATCAACAGAGGTTGTCTAATCCCCCAAAACAAGAGGATAGCATCCTTATTGAATCCTTTTGCGCCTAAAATTTTAAGTGGAAGAAAATTGGTAAGATACTTTTATCTTTTTACAATTCCCCTCTCTCTCTCTTTTGTTGGTGACTATTGGTGGCGTTTTCCATTTCCGCCCTCCCATTCCAATTTCGGGGGAGGGATGTGGGATAGGCCCCAAACCAGAGGGGTGTAGTACCGGACAAGTGCAGGGGTAGGATGTGTTTGCTTTCCGCTTTCATATCATAACTTATGGGCCTCGTACAGAAATTGTACCCTTAAACAACTAAACAATTAAATTTGAACAAAATCGTCCGAGAATCCCCTAACTGGGCCGTTCATACTCGAATTCTCTAGGTATAACAAGGGATAAGCTTATAACGTATGGACAGACAAGTCCGTTGGAAATCATGGATGCTGCTCAGCATGCTCAAGGCTTTGTTCTCTCTTCTACCGGCTTATTCGTCAGCCTCTATATCCGTCCGCCGGCATATCCGTCTGTCAGTGCCACTACCGGTTCTTTTGTTGCCCGTTTGTTTTCCTGCCCACATATTCAATGTACATTCCCAGGGCCGATTATTTGTCCGTTCCTGCCTGCTCGCTTCCCTCCCGTTACTTTTGTTGGTACATTTGCTTTGTTGGAATGGATGTTCTCACTTTGTACTTTGGAGAAGCGCTTCCGACGGAGAAGGATATGAACGTCAAGGGAGTTATTGTTAGGAGTACCCCATCCCGATAGCCTAGGAGTACCTTAGGTAGGGTAACTTTACCCGAATCCGAGAATCTTAGTCTCCAACACCCCCCTCCGGCCCCCTTACGGGGCCCGCACGTCATCATACACATCAACCTTTGTTGCGTCCTGTGACTATATGGTCACAGAATTAAAGGTGTCAGAATAACACCGTATACCTCGCTGCCGTCCGTCCGACCGAAAGCTGTTCACAGGATATATAAGAGGGGACCTCTGGCAAGACCTGGGAAGTGGAACGAAGTCAATCCGTCAACTACTCAGGGAGTTACTAGGCTTCAAAGATGAGACATCTTTGATACGGGCCGTAAGTAACGGGACATTTTCGCACACGGTCATGAGATGAATGTTAGGAGGTTCGGGATAACGAACCAATGCATTCACATCCACCCTTCGACGATTAGAAAGAGTCTAGAGCTCCTGGAAACACTACCAAAGAAGCCAACGAGCTTCGAGGAGTGTTGCAACTATGATAAGAGGTGTACTGCAGTTGCGGGATTTACAACCAACACAACACGAAGGTCCACCCCCTCTACATAGAACAATCAGGAGTTACCGACCGAGGAATTATGAGACAATTCAATAGAATGGCCTCTCCTCTACGAGAAGAGAGTCATCGGAATGAATTCTATCAGTTAGTTGTTGAGTTATCACAACTAGAAGTCATCGACTTCGGCTTATCTACAGATGCAGTCTCGTATCAAGACTGATCCTCTTGGTAACGAAAAGAACTATTGGAGCCAACAAAGTTCAACTTGAGAACTCGGCTACAGATCTACAGACTATGAGGATCAGATAATTACTACTGGTGACAAGTATGTCTCCCAGGCAGGAAATAGTAATTACCGAAGATGGTGTGATGGTTTTCAGGGTCTCCCGGTGTTCGCACCATCATGGAGAACTCGACGTCGCGCATTAGACTTGAAGAGGTACATATTTTGTATGCTAGATAGATGTAGCCCGCGAACACTCAGACGCGGAATATAAATATCGAAATGCCTCCCAAAGCTTTAGACATCATCAAGCAACGGAGAAGAGACCTTAACAATATAATATTGTTCTTACGATTCTATCCTACTTTCTTGCACTCTTAGTAGTCATAAACGAAACGAGTTACTTCCGAGCCTTCCTAGACAAATCTCCGTCAACACGAAAGAATCCCGATTGGCCTAGACAACCATAAGTCTATACCGGTTGTCTCCGCCTCACAGTTATAGCCTGTCAGGAGTCATTGCTCCCATATTTCTTTTGTTAGTACGGGAGTGTGGAAGACAGTGGGAGTGTGGAAGGCAATTGGAGCATGGAAGGCAAATTTGCAGAGTGATTTGGGAGACTATTGTTTGTTCTCTCGTTTATTAGCATGAGAGCGTGCAGTATAAATGAGAGATGGGTGTTGAGGACGTTAGAGATACTGGTACGCAAGTAATAGCAGGAAGGATAGGATAGGTGATCTTTATCGTTTATTTATACTACCGCCTTTTTCTGTTAGTTTAGTTAGAGTTGAAGAGTTGTGGATCAGCAGAGTCGTCAAATAGAACAAGTTGTGGAGTGATCTTGGTGACCTTCCCCGCCTTTAGTTGTGCAGAGTTTTCACAGTCCATTTAGTGATCGTCATTTCGCTTCATCATCGCTCATTTGGTATAGTTCTAGCTCCAGTTAGCCCGTGGATTTCTACTGAAGTCAAAACTACCCAAACAGTCTAGATTATAAGTTTGCACCCAGGTAAGAACAATATACCCGGTCAGTATATTTCATCACCAATGAAAAAATCAACTGAAGACTCCCCTCCCACAACATGAAAAACTATTACGAAACTTACCAATTAACCACAACAGTAGGCAGGTAAATTCGGGAATCTTCATTGGAAGCAGTTCCCAAGCAAAAAGTAATATTGTCCCAATTAAGCTGAGCCCTCAGTAAAATCAGCATCGTCCGTCCTACAGTCCTGAAAAGCAAGGAATATCAAAGAGTTACAACAAAAATGAATTAAGCCTAGTATTCACAAGCACTGCGCAGAGAGAAGATTATCAGGTAGTAGGTAACAATACATGTTACAGCGTTCATGGCAATACTATTAATCAAAACCCTCATATGGCATTTCCTGACTACCGTATCCGATACTCGTTTATATATTTCATACATCCAAAAGATACTTCTCTCGTAGAATTTCTAGGGCATTGTAGCATTGGCGTAGAATTCCTATAAGAAGTGCACTAGGACCTTCGGAAATGCCCTATTGGGCAGAACCGTATACTACTAGGAAGTATAGAATGCACGCAGAATAAGCAATTACGCAGGCACAAAGGTGGGAGAAAACATCTCCACCGATCAAGGCGTACGGACTTTTCAACAACAAGGCTTGTGGCAGCGATTGGACACTTTTGGCTCAAATTGAATGGCCATCCAAAGATGCAAAGATCAAACTTGAATATCCTTACTGAAGAAATATTCTCATGAAGAAAATAGACAATGAAATGAAGAGGAAAAGACCGATTTGATCTAAATACAGGTAGTGGAGGAAAGAGAGAGACAGATTGGATAATGAATGAAAAAACAATTAACAAAGGGAAAGCAGACTACTCTTTATCCTTCTCTGGATCATCCTGATCCACTTCCACATACTTCCAGCATAAGCTGTATTCTCCATTATGCTCCATCCTACTACTTCTACTGCCCATTGTTCTACTTCAGCAGAAGAAAAGAGGATTCAACTAAAGATCTGCTCTGACCAAAGATAAGATTTGTAGTACAGCCAAGGATATTCAGTATTTTCACATGATAGGAGTAAGGACTTCAAAATAGATTTCTTACAGGTGTTGTTTGATTATTAGAACTAACCTATAGTGAGACATAGAGGTGTCAGAGTAATTAAAATAGAGTGTTAGGGTTGTTGAGTCCTTGCCATAAGGGAAATATACAATGAGCGTCCAAGACTGGTTTGCGTCCAACATGAACCACCCTTTCAGTCTCACTCTCTCTCCTCCCCTCAAGTTTTGTATGATTCCACTCGTAATAAACTACTAGTAACAAAAGAGGTAATTGAAATGTAGCTATGGGAAAAAGTTTATACCAACAACTTGAACAAAAAAACAATTTTCTTCTTTTTTATTATAATATTATAGGGTCTATTGCCACTGGCCATATGTGTAGCTACAGTGTCTATAAGGTAGATATTCTCAATATTCTGTATCATGGAAGTTGTATAACTACTTTAAGTAATCAAAAGTCAGTCAATAAGATATATAATAAAAACTCAAATAAAAAAACTGTGTGCTAAGAAGTTGATTTAAGATGAGTCAGGCTAAGGCAGATAATACTAGTATCTTATTACATAATATCATTTTCAGAGTTCCAGGCACTAATCAAAAAAACATTTACATTGTCTTCAAGCTCTTCTTTCTTACAATTAACCACTAGAAATAGGTTCTCTATCATTCTACTATCCTCCCTCAAGGCTATTCTATCTACAACCAAAGAACTCCCCTCCCTCTTGTTGATGCTTTATTAATTCACGATAGACTAGAACTCTATTTCTATCTTATTGATAGAGATCTCACTATAGACACTTCTATAAATTGAAAGTGCCAATCCTACAACTCGAAATAGTTGTCAAGTAATATCTACCTTCTCCCAGTATAACTTCACACATATATCCCTCACATTTCAGGTCAATACTGTTAGGGGGAGACAACCAGTATAGATTTAGGGTTGTCTAGGCCAATCGAGATTCGTTTATATAGACGGAGATTTGTCTAGGAAGGCTCGGAAGCAACTCGTTTCGTTTATGACTACTAAGAGTGCAAGAAAGTAAAATAGAATCGTAAAAACAATATTATATTGTTAAGGTCTCTTCTCCGTTGCTTGATGATGTCTTAAGCTTGGGAGGCACTTCGATATTTATATTCCGCGTCTGAGTGTTCGTGGACTACATCTATCTAACATACAAAATATGTACCTCTTTGATTTTAACTCGCAACGTCGAGTTCTCCCTAAAGGTGCGAACACCGAGAGACCCTGAAAATTACCACACCCTCTTCTGTAATTACTATTTCCTCTCCAGTAGACATACTTGTCACCAGTAGTAATTATCCGATTTCTCAGAGTCATTAGACCTGTAGCTGAGTTCTCAGGTCAAACTATGTTGGCTCTAATAGTCTTCTTTGTTGTCAAGAGGAACAGTCTTGATGCGAAGTTGCCTTTGCATATATGCCGAAGTCGATGACTTCTAGTTGTGATAACTCAACAACTAACCGATGGAATTCATTCCAACAACTCTTCATTCGTAGAGGAGAAGTCATTCTATGGAATACTCTCATAATTCCTTGGTCGGCAACTCCTGGTTGTTCTATGTAGAGGGGGTGGACCTTCGTGTTATATTGGTCATAATTCCTGCAACTGTGGTACTCTCCTTATCATAGTTGCAACACTTCTTGGAGCTCATTGGCTCTTCTGGTAGTGTTTCCAGGAGCTCTAGACTCTTTCTAATTATTGGAGGGTGGGTGTGAATATGTTGGTTCGTTGTTTCAAACCTCCTAGCATTCATATCACCACCTTATACGAAAATGTCCCGTTACTTACAGACTATGTTAAAAATGTCACATCTTTGAAGCCTAGTAACTCCCTGAGTAGTTGACTGATTGACTTCGTTCCACTTCTCAGGTCTTGCCGGAGGTCCCCTCTTATATATCCGGTGAGCAGCCTTCGGTCAGTCGGACGGCAGCAACGTATACAGTGTTATTCGGACACATTCAATTCTGTGACCAAATAGTCACATGACGCAACTAAGGTTGATGTGTACAATGACATGCATGCCCAGTAAGGGGGCTCGAGGGGGGTGTTGGAGACTAAAATTCTCGAACTCGGGTAAAGTTACCCTACCTAGGTTACTACAAGGCTATCGGAATCGAGTACTCCTAACAACTACAATACATTTCCATCCAGCCATGTTACTGGTGGGTTTTTACCACCCCCGATCAAAATATCTTCCATTTTCTTATTTATAATCTCAAGTGTGGCATCTCATTCATCCAATTATGAAAATATACTAGTAGTGTCTTTTCATTGACAGAAAAGTAGGCGCAGTTGTAGAAAACTAGTATTATGTAAGCTACTCTTTAGAAAAAATAAATAAAAAAAAACCTGACACATCACAATTGCTTTCATATCATACTTACCTTCTTTGCCAATAAGCAACTGTAAAATAAAAGGAGAACTGACTATTAAACTAGTTTATTAAACTATAAAATAATATGAAGTCATATTATGTTAGTAGATCACGGGTTGGCATTGAGCCACACGGTGGTGGTGGACCACGGGGTGATATTGAGCCACACGGTTGTGGTGGACCACGGGGTGGTTTTGAGCCACACGGTGGTGGTGGACCACGGGGTGGTTTTGAGCCACACGGTGGTGGTGGACCACGGGGTGGTTTTGAGCCACACGGTGGTGGTGGACCACGGGGTGGTTTTGAGCCACACGGTGGTGGTGGACCACGGGGTGGTTTTGAGCCACACGGTGGTGGTGGACCACGGGGTGGTTTTGAGCCACACGGTGGTGGTGGACCACGGGGTGGTTTTGAGCCACACGGTGGTGGTGGACCACGGGGTGGTTTTGAGCCACACGGTGGTGGTGGACCACGGGGTGGTTTTGAGCCACACGGTGGTGGTGGACCACGGGGTGGTTTTGAGCCACACGGTGGTGGTGGACCACGGGGTGGTTTTGAGCCACACGGTGGTGGTGGACCACGGGGTGGTTTTGAGCCACACGGTGGTGGTGGACCACGGGGTGGTTTTGAGCCACACGGTGGTGGTGGACCACGGGGTGGTTTTGAGCCACACGGTGGTGGTGGACCACGGGGTGGTTTTGAGCCACACGGTGGTGGTGGACCACGGGGTGGTTTTGAGCCACACGGTGGTGGTGGACCACGGGGTGGTTTTGAGCCACACGGTGGTGGTGGACCACGGGGTGGTTTTGAGCCACACGGTGGTGGTGGACCACGGGGTGGTTTTGAGCCACACGGTGGTGGTGGACCACGGGGTGGTTTTAGTTATATAAAGCCATTTAGTATAATATATTATAATACTTTGAAAAAGAGATCATAGTTTGAATCATATCAGCACTTAGGAATCATTGTGGCTAGCAATACCCTTCATATGAATACTAATATTCAAAGCAATCTTCTTATCCAGGATACTCATAACAGGAAACTATGTTAGTACAGTGCCCATGAGTATCATCAGTAAATTCAGCTAGTAGAAGTTGAGACTCTCCCAATTAGCAGGTACTGCCAGTGTAAAGTCCTTTTTCAACTTAGAACTCCTCAGCAATAGTGATGAAAATTCCATCGAAAGGAGTGAGGGAAATATGAAAATGTGAGGAGGTGGTATATATAGGGAGCTGGTAGGAGTGCCAAGAGAAGAAAAAAAAATATTCCCTAGTGATACCAGGTTTGACGAAGGAGAGGTTCATGGTCTACATGGGGGGTTTTTTTTTTTATTGCCGAGATAGCTCACAGGAATTCATATACTTTTGTCTACCGTAGTCATGAAATTACTAGCCGTTTTTTTAAGTCTCCGGAATGGCTCGGTATAAGCTATCCTGCCGTGGAGTAAGCGTTGCCTTGGCAAATGTGTAAGTTCTTGATCACTCAGTACACTCCCGGCAACAAAATCTTAAGTGACCCATGTGTAAGTTGACTCTAGGTGTAATTTGGACCGTCACCTACATTCCGGAGACTTAAAAAAACGGCTAGTAGTATGGTGTTATAACTAGTTATTTTTCTGAGTCACCTGGGTTGATTCAATTAAAATCTTAAGTTAAGTATGGTTTAAGAACTCCTCCATCTAAACAACATTCTCGCAATTCTTATGAACCTCTTACACCTTACCCCTATAGGGAGGAAAAAAAAAAAAAAATTGATATCTGACCAGCCAGCTCTCCAGACTATATCTCTAAGGGGGTTCCGCCGCTGTCTTAACCAACTTATAAATTTCCCTCCCCCGCAACTCAAATAGAACTTCATACAATCTTTAAGGCTCTCCAACAATTGCATCCGACCAGAATAACCGGTGGTCCCCCCGCATCTCCTTAGCCTCCTATGCCGCTTGTTATCTAGGAATAGTAAGATTCCACCTACACAGCTTTCTACCATCGCGTAGGAAACCATAGCAGCCGTTAACGGGTAAGGCATGGTGAACATAGGAAAAGACAAAGGGCAATCAAAAGCCGACTAGGATGGAAGTATAAAAAAGTATGATACCAAGAATCAATGGCTATGTAAATTAGGCGGAGTAGGCCAGGGAGGTGTGATAACCTCTCACCTTAAGGCCATGATAGACGGATGCATTTGAAGTGTGAGATCAGTTGAGAATATATCTGCTTACTTGCGACTGTATCTTCTTTATTTTGGATCGGTATGGCTCAGTCTTAACAGTATCCAATAACTAGCTCGTGTCCTATAGCTATTCGAGAGTTGTCTATCTGCTGAGTCGGGATTGATGCCATTCCATTAGTGCTACCATAACATCACTATGGTGATACCAGTGGGTAACTTATACTGCTGTCCCCCTAAGCCCGGGGGCGGCTCGCGCGAATCCTGACATTCTACCGCTCAGCAGACGTGAATCACAAACTGTGGTTTAAAATGTTCGAAATCAGTGCACATTGTTGTGAAGAAGCTTTGCAAAGCCCTTCTCCCATATTCTTATCAGATTATCAACTTTGGTTCAATCAAGACCCACGTATTATATTTCCCTAACCTCTTAGACTCACTCTTAAACTTAGTTTATGTTTTCCTTGCATAAACAAAAAGGTTATGCTTTGTGCCACGTGGTTAAAAACCTTTGTTTGAAAATCTTCAATCATGATTGCGCAACCACCGTCTGTTGTCAGAAAAGCCTACAAAAAATCTCTCTCCAAATAGCTTTACGCTCCCAATATTTTGGCCAATATTAATATGCGACGGCCGTTTCGGGCTTAAATATTGATCACTGGACTGAGGTGAACCCTTCAAGCCGCACAGTTGTGGCGGATAACATGTCCCCCGGGGAGGGAAGCACAGCACACGCAAAGACAAGGCTGAAATCTCGGCTCTAACTTTACATTCCTCCCTCATAGCATAAGGGTGAAATGTTATTTTTAATAGACATGACTCTAACCAGTATAATATACTTGATTGAACCAAAGAGCGCAACAAGATCTCTTTTTTTTTTTTTTTTTTTTTTTTTTCTGAAACCTTTATCCCGGAAAAAACAGTAGTAGAATAAAGCGATCGGTAGTGTGAATAGAGAGAAGTATAGGTAGGAATGATAGATAGAATCCAGCAGGAGATTTCTTAGGCGTGCTCAATCGAAAGGTCAGAATTCACATATCATTTCTAAGTAGATAATAAGGCCCTTTTAACACAAGATGATCCACATCTAATCTGGTACCTGGGTGGATGAAAATTTTCATCTCCGGTAAGGGGGACAAAAGTCTTGTCCCACTGAAACATGAAAGAAACAAGAGAGAAAGAGGAAACAGTAGGGAGACAACAGGGTGATAATAGTTTCAGACATCAAGTAAGTTATAACGGAAAGTTCGTGAAGATCTTATATGAAACCAATGGTAGGTGTGAAAACGAAACTCAGTGACAATATTCCAACAAAAACAACCGATGGGGTTTCGCTCCAACCTAGAGACCGAGTTCCATATTAGCCAGACAAGCCGAGCAGCCCCTAGGGTAGCGCCAGGTCGAATGTAACCGTTTTCACCGCAGCGGATCAGAAATAACTGAACATATCCAGTAGCAACGGGAAAGACTTCCACGGAATTTGCCAACTAACCAAGACTATAAAAGTTGGAATCTTTATAGCAAATAGTACTCATTACGCCGAGAAAATACACCAATAAGGGCTTCCAGTTAAATCCATCATCGTTTGCGATACCGCTTTGAGAAGGTATATGACTGAGTCGCCACAAGACTTGATCTAAACACAACTCAGAAGCATTGTTCCGAGAATCTTTCCCATTGCTACCGATGGCCGTTCAATCACTTTTGATAGTCAACAATTTTTGTAAGAGCGAGAAAGAATCTAATTGACATCTCAAGATAAAGGAACCGAGTGGGAAACACCCGCCAAATTTTCTTTTCCTACCAATATTCTGGACATTACAAGTATTTCTAAGAGCGGGTGTAATCGATAAAAGGTAAACATAAGACAATGAGTTGGGGAGTGTTGTTAACCATGCTTCAAAAGCCCTCACCTTGTGTGCGATAACAGCTTGATGAAAGGAAACGAGCATGTTTGATAAAGGATTCTTTATTCCTTCTTTGTCTCTTTATTGTAGTGAAAGCGGTTGACAGAATGTTTATTCTCTTTCTTTTCTTTTCTATATAAGCTCGTGTTTTCATTCCTTCGTATATGATGAGAACAATCGAGATTGTACGGCCCTTCTAAATATGGAGCTCTATGTTGTTTCCGAGCGAGAGGGGATGATTATTGAATCACAATTGCTTGAACCACACTACACAATTCTCACCTGTCTCTCAGCCATGTCAGATTTCATCTGCTCACAATACCGGCCATTGGAGTGTATTTAAAATAAATTTGCTTCCTGAATTAAGCCAGATGTTTTCTCCTCTCTCATCATCCCATTCCACCTCAGCCAAGGGTTCGATCGAGTGATAATTGGTGAAGATTCCTGAGAACCAATTCTGTTTTCAAGCCCAGACGATGCGCCCTCGACACGCCCGCCGAGACAACAAGCATATGTCATGTCGGAAGAGTACATATAGGCATCTAGACACCAGGAAAATCCGAACTTTTCTCTCTCAACTCAAGGAGTTGTGCACGGGCCATCGTATGTTGCCTTTCATAGTACTACAAAACTTTTGCATAATTCTAACAAACTGCCCAGCAATCCTTAAAGCAGCCGGAAAACAAAAAAATAAGTCACTCAGTGATGGTGCGACTGGTTGCTTCGCGGGCATCAGGTTCTACCGGAAACACGGGGCTCCAGGCCCTCGTCCACGTAACCCACGCTCGGGAGACCTATAAAAAACGTGGAGTATCGTCCCATGCCCTTGAAAATACCTCCGGGCGCTCAACTACACAATATGCCCCCACGTATAATAAGTACCGACACAAAGAGCCCAATCACTACCGAGTACAGACACCCAAACAAAGGAAGCGACCCTGCCAGTCAGTCGCTCTTCGGGTATTCCGGCAATGAAAACTCCTGAAAGAAAAAAAATTCCACTTCACCCAAATTGCCTCTTACGTGCATATGCGGAGATCCCATTTGAGAATCACAAAATATCATTCGCTCTGATGGCTCCTCCGCGGGCGAATCGAGATCGCCAGATAGCGTGCCACCGCTGTGGGCGAAAAGCTAACCTGGCAGTACCTGATGTAAGCTGCTATCATTCCGTAACAAACCAAGGCTTTATTCGTGGCGCCCAATAGTGCATGGCAACTTTAAAACTGCGATCTTCTCCGCCAGCTATAAGAAGCGGGGTTTGAGGAATACAGTTATATATACATTCATCAAACGATACCGCGCACAGCGAATGAGCGGCTAACCAGCTCTCAATATCTAAAATACGAGTGTAGAATTCAACTCCACTAAACTACTACGAGAACCGTTTAGGATTGCAGTCAGATGCACCAACCAACTGACATATCGTAACTCGAATATCGGTCCATGTCCTAGGACGTCGGGGTTACCTCTCCTAGTAAGGTCTAGTTTTTGTTTCTTTTCTTTTCTTCTTTTTCCTGTTTTCTTGGAAAGAAGGGCTTTCGGTATTTCTCGCTCCAAGGAATCCCGGACCCCACGGCACACGGCCCCCACTACCCGAGTTCTTACAGCGGGAAAGTAATCGCCAGAGAAGTACGTTTGAGAACACCCAAGTACCGGCCTGCGAACCGGCACCTAGAGATCCTACAGGTTCTGCCTGAGATTCGCCCGCAAAACTATAGTCAGAAGTAGAACACAAGTTACTGGAAACACAAACATGGTAGCATCCACTTCGATCAATTCTACGCTGCCTTCTAAGGAACACAACCCTATACTAAGTCCTGTAAACAGAGCCATGAGGATTCAGAGAAAATCCAGTCAAACCTTCTGTTAACAAAGGCTATTTCCATAGCTGTAGCATCATACCAGAAAATTAGCGGTAGGTTGATAATACTCATTAGGTATGGATCAGTACCAGCAACAATATGGCCGGGGTTTGCGGCATTAATGTCGATCCCACAACACCAGCTTGAAGCAAAAAATATTCCATCCAATAACTAATCTTGTTTTCCCTCTTATGACCAACCAAAGAAACATCAGGCAGACAGATAGGCGACACGGGATGACTGGAATATTTCCTAATCCAGATTAGCAAGGCCCGTTCGTTACGAAGAAGCCACCACACCTCGTTTAGCGGCACAGCTAGAATTTTTCTTTTTCTTTTCCCCAATTTTTATGACAAACTACTACAGTAGCAACCTCCCGGAGATGGAGCTCTTCAAATAACATGCCCGCGCACATACCTTATTACAGAATAACATCCAATCCCGACCGGACCGACTCTGTCATCCCTGCGCGGGTGTGCCAATCCCCAACAAATCAAGATCAAAATCAAGATCGTAGCCTCCGCACCAAAGTCTCCCTTAAAGACAGATTACCAGCAGAGATGTGTACAACCCGGCCAATTGGCTCTGACACCTGTCAGCAGGGTTGGGTGCAAGTGCTAAATGCGACCGTCTCCTTGGGTAAAAGTTCTGTCTTACTACCGCTATCCTCACGCCACCCCACCCGAGTTAGGTTAAGACAACTTGGCAAATTTAAGCTTAGAAAGCTCCGAGTGGCGGTGACTCCCGAGCCGTTGTGGAGATTTTCAGGGTTAGGTAAACAAGGAGGTGAATGCAACTTCATTCCACCCCCAAGCCATCTAGCGCGCTTCCCTCACCCTTAACCATATTATGGGTGAACTAGTCAGATGTTCCCTCCAAACTCACCGCTACTCGCTCGTGTCTTCTTTAGGGTTCTTTGAGGGGTATATCAACTACCCCTTTTCTTTTTATCTCCTGTGCTCGCTTCTGACCGCAGTGGATAAGAGGGCCACCTCCAGCTTCCTCTCCTCATGCGCAGTAAAACATGGTGTTTTCTCGGCTTCTCACTGGTCTGTTATTTACCGGCTAGCTAGCTTGTCCTCAGTTTATTCCAGATCCCTCCGCCTAATTTGTCCTTCAGCGCCGAGCAATGACACGTGTGCTGCGGTCTATCAAAAAAGAATGCATACATATCCACAAGCATCAACAGCGTTTGGATATACGATCTCGATTGGAAAACAGGGATGCCGACTTTTTTCACTTTGTCAACCCTCTCTCCCCACCATGCACGTAACCCAATTAGTGGGAAGCCCCAGTGGGGACGAATTGCTTGTATGTATATACTGTAAATGTATATTATGGTTATTATGTTTAAGCTAGGAATTTTCTCCAATTGCAATTGCGAGGGATGGGGTCCGTGGGTTGCAAAGGAGGCCCATGTGCAGTACAAACTCCAGTGCTCGTACCATATTCAGACAGCGATACGCGAATATACACTGATCGTTGGCAATGTCATTATCCTCTAACCCCCTACAGCATAGGCTGCGGGGCAAACGCGGAGGGCCCCAATCTCATGCCACATTTATTAAAAGGGAGATCCGGTGAAGTACTAATCAGGAAGGTATGGGCAGGTTAACCACCAGAGTGGGTCTGCACTTCATTGAACTCTTGGGGAGGTTTTAAATTCGGTAACCGCGGGACCGTACATTTGAGCTCGCTTGCTAACACCAGTGCAGTACGAGTACCGTACTGTAGGTTCCTTCTTTCTCCATGTTAAACGCTCCAGCACGCAAGAAGGTGGCGGAAAGCCAAAATATACCAATCCCTTTAGGGGTCCCTAAGCATGCCTTTTATCCCTCTCGGTTACTCCACGTGTAGCCTACCGGGGTTACACGCAGACTTCTTTTGCTTGTAAAAGTAATTACTCAAACGTGGTTTGGTTGGTTTCTTTTTCATCTCCGTCCGATGGTCCGGTCTGTCTAGTAGCCCTATTACAGTTACCTTTACTCCGGCTCCCCACCAGCGCAGCGTGGGGGTCTGGTAGGGTTGGGTCTGTTTCTTGGGTGTGGCTGGTTCGATGATGTTCTTCCCCCAGTTCCTCAGTTCCAACGTATTGGCATTGGGTCCCCACGCACGGACCTAGATCCATTCCCCCAATTCGAGGCAAGCCATTCGGCAGATCTGTTTTTACGGCCTTTTTTGCTAGCGGTATCGCTGTTTTTACTCTTTTTTTTTTTTTTTTTTTTTCATGAAATTGCATTGAAATTTTGAAGTTCGTAAATGTTCTGTTCCCTCAGGCACCCTTACTCGATAAGAAACCTTCATATAATTCGTGGTCTATCCTACTTATCCGTACTCCTGCATTCTAACACTTCTTTCCCAACAGTATTTGCGCGGTCTATGGATAGGCATATATATATTGGCGGGTTGCGGGTTAAATGGGTTAATAAGTGCCCTTGAAGGCCCTCCCATAATCCAACCCTGAATAGCTACCGGACTTGTTTTTCACTACCGACAACTCACTACCCTACAGGCCTTATATGCCCTGCTCAAGTGAATGGCGCACAACCACGATCAAAGTTCCACAAGTGCTGGAGCCAACATGTCTTCGTCACTCCAACCTAACGCAGCACCTTCTATTGAGACGGGACTCTCAACGGAAAGCTCAATCCAAGAAGGATTACAAAACTACTTCATGGAAGCGGATGTAAGTCACCCTTTTCTTTGTTTCCTTTTCATTAGAATTATTTATATTTCTATAACTCCCCCCAGAATTATTTATATTTCTATAACTCCCCCCCCCCCCAAAAAAAAAAAAAAAAAAACTCCATTACCGCATCGGCGTCATTAAAGGGTATTACGCCTTTAGCTAAAGGAGAGAAAAAAATACCTGGAATCATTCTCGAGGCCACGGCTGTGCTGGGATGGGGTCCTTCGGGAAACTCCTCAAGACATAATATATTATTGAATTTATAGGTGCTAATAAGTTCAGAGTTTCCCCTCTGATCTCTCAGACGATCAGGGGATTGGTGACGATTTGTACGGCTCTCTCTCGTCTCCTCCAGGAAAATATCCTCTAATAATGAACATACTAGGTCCACGTATACTGCTTCTCTTTCCTCCAGCGTGTTGAATTATCAATACGAAAACGGTCGCAGGTACCATGGCTATCATCCAGGAAGTAAGTTTCTTTTTTCAACTCGAGCAGTTTTTTATTTTTTTTATTTACTAATCCAACAGACTATGTATTTCCGAATGATGAGGCACGTCGCATGTCCCCTTTGCAAATTCATTCCAGATATTAATGGGTACACAGCAAGAAATTGAGCGGCTCCAGTTACAACATCATATGATGGCTATTCTATTCAGCGGAAGGCTGTACTGGGCACCCATTGATCCCAATCCACAAAAGATCCTGGACATCGGCACTGGCACCGGAGCTTGGGCAATGGATATGGCGGATAAGCATTCTTCAGCCCACGTATGCGCCACATAGCACATCTACCCTTGAATAAGAACAAATATATTCAGAACTGAAAATTTCAGACAATTAATAATATTAATCCAACAGGTTATCGGGACGGACTTGAGCCCTATCCAACCCCGGTGGGTTCCGCCGAATCTATCCTATGAGATTGACGACGCAGAAAGTGAATGGACATACGGGGAAAATATTTTCGACCTTATCCATACCCGCTATTTGACAGGATCATTCACGGACTGGCCAAAATTTATAGAAAGATCCTTCCGGTTCCTCTCCCTCTCCTTCTCCTCGCTTTCTAGCTTCTCCATTAATAAACTTATTTAGAACTCTTAAGCCCGGGGGGTGGCTTGAGTGCCAAGAAATTGATAGCCGTATCATCTCTGATGACGGGACCCTCCCGCCAGACTCAGCCCTTGCGAGATGGAGCCGACTTCTCCACCAAGCGGCAGATATTTATGGACGCAGCATTGTAATAGCCTCTAAATTAGCGGGTTGGATGGAGAATGCGGGATTCGTGAACGTTACCAACCGATGCTTCAAGCTCCCGAACAATGCTTGGCCTAAAGTCATCCCTCCTCTCCCTATTTTAATACTCGTCTACTCCAAATCAATTATCCCCTATTTTCTTTTTTATTTTCACTCCCTCCTTTCACGAAGGGGGTCAAGTTAACTGACAAAAAGAGAAACAACAGAACTCCAGAATGAAAGAAGTAGGAATGCACCAAATGGTCAACTTCCTGGACGGCTTGGAGGCTCTCACGATGGCGCTGTTCACACGGGCACTTGGGTGGACACCAGACGATGTGAAGACCTTCCTGGTAGAAGTTGAGAAGGATATTAAGAATAAGAATATTCATTCTTATCTTAATTTGTATGCTTCCTTTCTTTGTTCATTTTCGCCCTGATACCCCCCGTGTCTCCTCGTTGTTCGTACGCTAACGCAGTGTGTGATTAGTTACGTCGCATACGGGCAGAAACCGTAATAGTGCATGAGGTATCACTCGATATGAGGGACTGAGAATCAAAGGGCTTGTGGGAATTAGGCTTAGTGCCATAGCTGAAAAGGGGGCAGGGGTATTGGAGACCAATAGCATGTTGTCAAACCTCTTTCTCTTTTTCCATATCCATTCTACTCGATAAATGTACGGACATCAATCACATTACGCACTTTACCGTAACCTGAACAGGGAGTGAGTCGGTATCATACCGGTACTACAGGTTAGACCAAATCCTATCAACCCAGCGTCTCGCACAGTAGGCCGCCTGCGCATACTTGTACCCACACCACCCCACACACACCACAACCAAACTCGAGTACCGGTACTATAGTATATCGATCCCAGACCGTGGTACAAGGCCATATACCCCCTTGCCAATCAACCTAGCATATACTAGTACTCGTAAAAGCACTCGTAATATTAAGGTCGCCTACGGCCACTTCACTCCCAGTACCGGCCAACCCCCGCAAAGCGCCATCAATTACTCGGATGCTCGTGCCTTTACGCCTTTCACCTGCATGGCGGGCAAGTACAAGTACGGTACCCGACGAACTAGCTAGTGTAGCCGAAAAAGGTTGGACCCCCCATGACCAGATTTTCACTGCTCGCGCTAGAGCCGGTAGAGCGGCTGAAGAATGTATACTTGTAATACCGGTATGGGTGGGGTAGGTTGTAAGGTAATAGCACACGGTAGAATGGGGAAATAGGAATGTAGTACAAATGCGGAAGTGTGTGTGGGGTGAGTGGGGAGGCACAGCAGTTCGTACGTGTGGAGTACCGTACCGGTAGTGCTCCGTTCGCATCTGAAAATTTGTGGATCGGTAATGGAGTTCTGTGCCATGCAGCACTACTGTACTGTGCGAGTACGGTACTGCGCCGCTGCGGCGTCGGTAGGCGTCTCTTTTCATCTGCGCTACGAGTGCAGTATAATATGGTGTAATACCTTAGCGCTAGCTAGCCCTGCGCTTCCGCTTTCCCCAGACACTGCTCGGGCCCTATCTAGTGCTTATTATCCCGAGTGCAGTACGCACAGTATCCTAGAGGCGCAATCCGCACAAACAAACTTTCGCTCGCGGCGCGAATATCACCGGACAGGATCATCGAAAGCGGGTACGGTAACGAAGCACTATTCGCTTTCCCCGAATTGCTTTCTGAAGTGGGTGTACAGTAGTAGTAGCCCCGATGACGACTACACACCTCTGGCAACATTTTCGAGCACAGTGCAGAAAAGTGCTAGTCGATGCTTGTATGATCTAGACCGGTACGTCCGTGCCATAAGCCACCCGGTATGATACGTGCGCACTTGAAAATGTCACCGGAGCTTTGGAGCTGGGAAGGGGGGGGGGGTGACGATATGGAGTGAGTACTCAGCCGCGCTCTCTTGATCAGATTATCACAAATGCATTCGGGTATGCACAATACCCAACGGGTATCCATTCGATTGGGGATTGCGAGACAAGACGCGATTAAGTTAGCCGCTCACCAGAAGCTCAGAGCACCCCGCGCGATGCGCCAGCACGGGTACCGGTTTTCATGATGTTTTGTGCTCGCGCA
Source organism: Tuber indicum (assembly GCA_006112555.1). Lineage (NCBI taxonomy): Eukaryota > Fungi > Ascomycota > Pezizomycetes > Pezizales > Tuberaceae > Tuber > Tuber indicum. The sequence continues at coordinate 53,049 of VBSK01000411.1, forward strand.
GGTGCAAGGCATTGGGACAACAAGCAAGGGATTTTTTGTGGGGGTGAATCAGTGGCGGAATCACGCAAGCCTCGCCAGAAAGGGCACCGATTCTTACTAAATATTGCTTGGGCATGCAGGATCTGAATCAAGAGCTCGCGGAAATACCCAAATAAAGTCTTTGCTCAGACGGTAGGTCGCTCCAATACCTTTTGTCCTAAATAAGGGTGGATGGAGAAGGTCCCGGGAGTGCGGGAAACTCCGGATCTCGACCGCTCTCTCCAAAGCTGACGTTTTTGCAAGATGAGAGAGAATACCGGTACTCGAGTAAGTACTAGGGAGGGCGAGAAGCTATTTCTCGGGTACTCGAGTATCGGTATAGGAATTAAGGTGTATTTAAATTGGATGAAATAAAGCTAGTGGGTCCAAGGTGGCAGGAGATATGGCAAAGTACGAGTTTAGCTGAAAAGTACTCTGCAGTACCGTACTGGTATCATACTCCAAAAATCCTCACAATCCATTGCCTCCGCGAGCCCAGTAATCTCCGGATTCCAAGTCGGCTAGTATTGAAAGAACGGTATAGGGTCGGATAGAAAATACGTAACGGTAGTTGATCGATGAAGATTCAAGAAGAGAAGTGGACAAACGAAGAAGTAAAATCAAACGATGGTCCACGATAATTTGGAATAGCACGATCCTTTGGCTTATTCCCACGTCCATAATCACAGAGTTGTTTTGAATTCACCTTCAGTTGTTCGCTCGCGTACACACACTTGCCTGTCCCGTGGTGTTCAGTTTTCATCGTCGTTGTCGTCCCTTCGTATCCTCGTGGGAAAGGTCCCCTAAGTATGATAATATTATGATAAAACAAGAAAAATTTCCCTCTCAACTCTCAACAAGCCCTTCCATCGTGAACAAAACCCTAAAGACCCCTACCATGATATCATACAAACAGAGTCATCTAAATTAGAGAAGACATGAATCTGAAATTCCCCCTGACAGTATTTGGGTGGATGGCTCTCTATGCCGCGGGCTCACTATGGCGCGGAATACGCTAACTAGTATTCGCAATTCTCTCAACCTGTCAAACCAGACCTGGAGTAGACTGATGCTCGGATCTGATTGAGATTAAAGGCGTGGCGGAGATACGAGTAGTGGATTCTAAGGGTTTTTACGGTACTGTACTGCACATGTATGGTATAACGGGCGAACTAAATAGACCACCCGTGATGTACACTGCACCAAGTATTCCTCCAGTATCGGACAATAAATGTCCCCGAGAAGAATAATTATAATCTCCCGGCTTCAGACCCCATCCGTCAGACAATTTATTGAGGATCTGTCACCTTGGCGGGTGGAGATGGCATTTTTTCCCGGGAGTGACACAAGCCCAATTTATCCACACATCCGATACTATGCTCCCATGGCAATTCACTTGATGCAGTAACCATCCTCAGCCTCAGGTACCACAAACCCCAGCTACCTACTATCACAATCCATCACTCACATGATAGCTTGAGAGATTGGGTCCGCACACCCGGGAATAAGGCATTCCCTATCTCTCGCTTAGTTAGACTCTGCAGCGCGGCCACTATACATCAATGTATCACTTCACGCTGCTCGAGCGAGGTGTCGTACTGGATTATATTGTGAATCACCGGCGCTCAGTTGCATAACCACGGAGTATCGAGAACCAGCGCCATACGTCGCGGATTCATTATCTTTCGCACAAAGGGCAAAGAAGAGGTTATACTATCATGGAGAGAAGAAGAAAAGGTACGGTGAAGAAAAGAGAAGGTGTATGGTCAGTGTTATCGACGGGAAAGCGATGATGAAAAAGAAAGGAGAAGGAATGTCAGTGTGTTAAATTCATGTATATCAGTATTGTCGTTTGCCCGCAGCTGAAGAGTGAAAACAGGATAGAGATCAAGACAATACAAGTATCCCGCGACGAAAGAGCTTCCAGAGCGCGTAAAAAGGTCAACGAACCATACCGATTAACAAAAAATTACCGGAAACAGGCCAAACCGAGTCGTCTCCTTCGAATTTTCACACCAAGCCGTGTGAAAAACGGATATTTCTGCAGGACAATTGTATCGCCTAGTGCAAAAGTGACCTAAAACCTTGTACTCGTACAGTCGTACCACGCTATCCCGGACGGCAAAAAAATCTGAAGAATCCGTCCTGCACAGCGAGATATCCGGGACAACGGGCCAGGCTTTGGCGGAAGGAAATTCAAAGTTCAAAGAGATCCATATGAGACAGCGAGGTATCCGGATTATCGAGATCCGGGACAGCTAGGTGTGACTGTATAGGACCCGATATAATAATATTATGATAATGGTTCTATACCGTACTGTACTAATGCTGTGCCCGTACCGTACTCGTACTGTAAATTACTGTACGAGCACATAGCAGGCCCATATCCTTCACTCAACCTCGAAATTCTCAAACCCGAATTTGACCGGTGGACCAAGCAAGTTCTACGGTAGACAAATAGCTTTGCGCCGGCGACGCCGTGGAACTGGTAAGGTTGCAGAGGATCAGCACCACCAGAAGGGAGACGAGGAGCCAGACGACGATGTACAGTACAGTTTGTTATGGTCGATGCTGGTCGCGGTATACCGGTCGGCCCGAGAAACTGTGAATGCCTATATGATAAGTGTAGCAGGTCTGTCCTCGCCAGCCCCCATAGCTAGTGTACCAGGGGCTTTCACGTATCAGCGATGTTGCTATGATAGAAAGGTTCGATGGGTGGTTGTTGCTCCAAGTTTTACCCTTTCCAGGCAGTTCTCAGGATGCGGTCGCGATAACCGATTTTTTGGTTGCAGGTATAACATCTCGCTTCCATCGCATCGGGGAAAAAGAGGCTCTTGTGCCAAGATTATGGTCTTCACCGACGAGGATGAGACATAACCAAAATCAAGTCTTTGAGCCCTACTCTAACTAACTAGCGAAAAAGAAAAAGAAATGAAACGAAAAGCAAAAAAGGAATCGCCCGTTCAATCCTCTGCTCGAATAAAGCCATCTACCGAGGATTTAATAATACGCAACGTGATACAAGATGAACGCAATGAATCATTATCGTTTCCTGCCTCTACTATTACTTAAACTTCTCCGCGTCCGATATCATACAAAGAGATGGAATCGAAATCAAGCATTCGCCAGAACCCATCGCAATGGGGGTGTACGATGATCAGTGGCCTAGTTAAACACCGGTAATCGGGCGGGGTGGGCAGGTTTCAGCCAGGAAAATCACTAACGGTGACTCAGGGTATCAGATGGCCATGATTCTACCTGCTTGCAATGAATTGCAAATTGTTCAAATCACAGAATAGGCCTCTCATTCCACGCATATCTAAAACTCCAAGATTACTGGCTGCCAGTATGATACAGCACTACAGTAACTTACCGAAGCATTCCAGCTGCAGCTGCCAAGACCTGCAACTACTTCGGGTTTATAACTTCCCCCATCACCCTTTCTTCCTCGAGTATCCAATTCTTGTACTCGTACTATACCCCCTGCTCCCACAGTACTGTACGAGCACAAATCCCTGCTTTGCTTACTTCTCTCCCCAAGTGCTCAGCCATCTTACGAGAGGATTTTGTTGCGCCCGATACGGTAGATGAGTGCCGTACGAGGAATTTGTCATGATGAGAGATCTGATATACGGTAAATTGGTAGATTTCATCTCCTATTCCGTCCTATCAACTTCCGTCTAGACTCCTTGTCCGGCGGCTATCGATACTAGAGTGAGGAGATCTGATTCCCGGGAGGATGATCAACAGACATGATACCGTACTTGTACAGTACTGTGCCAGTATGCAGGGCCAGTTATATTCACCACCAAGTGCTGAAATAATTTGGGATACAGCAGTTTTACCGGACATGGATATTTGCAGGTTGAATCTTCTGTCGTCCCCATTGGAGGACCCAGAGTCCATGATCCCAGCAATAGGATTTCTCTTATGGGATGTGGATATTGCCCACATGCCACAATGAGTGAGATATTGCAATCTCGCGACCCAAAAAAATGCCCGGATGTAAACAATGCCAGGCAAATTAGTTTAGATGGCAGAAAGGGTAAAGTCGTAATAACGATAAGGTAACGGCATATAAAGAAGTTATGGAGCACCACTCAGTCCTATGCCAACCTCTCTTCACGGCCAGGTCATGGAACCGCAATCAGTAATTATATCCATACAATTCACACACTTGCTCCCTCGTACAGAAATAACTTGGTCAAAAAGCCCTTCCACCCCCAACCTCTCCTCCACGAGCACTCCTCTTTACTGTCTTATCCCTCTTTTTGCATCGCGAACTGTTCAGAGGTGACCAGCCACGCCAAAAAAAAAAGACTCCATTCAGACTCATCTTCTCATATTCCCTAGTATCGGATCGGTATCAATAAATCCGCCCGATTTCAGGCTGGCTGAGACACTTGTGAGCTCCAGAAAATACATGTAACAATATGATACTCATGCTTTTTCCGGTAAAGATGTCGAGCGGACCATGCGATTCCAGCCGCCATTGGGTGTTACGTATCACCCATCCATCGATACAATCCCCACCAGCTAACCCTCTCTGACTTTATAAACAGGCAGAGAATTCTTCTCTAGGAAACAATTTACTCCTCCTCGACCCCCTCTTCCGCTCATGCCCCTCCCACCACGATTTTCACAAGAAACAGATACAATATAAGCCAGAAATCAGGGAAAACTCCCCGGTGCCTCGCTGACCCTCATTACCGGCTTACCCAACCTCAATTCGCTCAGGTACCCCACCTAGATAGACATCGGCTAGCAGTCCAACATTGAACTCACGCCCAACTAGGGATGATAGACGAGCGGTGAAATTTTGGTAACCCGGCTATGCTAGGGACTACTGATGAGGGACAAGTACGCAGCATCGGTGGCACTCAACTAGATTATTCGTTTTTCGCGAAGAATCCTCAGCTGAGGAGAGTCAGTCGGGTTTTCAATAGAGCGCAGATCGACATTACCCGAGTGATATCAGGTGAAAACGCTCGGCTTTTTCTTTAGTCATTCTCTTTTAGTCCCCTCGCATCCAATGTGATATCGAGGCAAACTGCTAGCTCAGATCTCCTGGATACCGGCATCGCCGTGGTTAATTCCCGAGGAAGAGGCCAGTCCTGTTGATAATCGCGAGAAATGTGGAGTTTATCCGACCCGGCAAGCAACGGAAATCAGTCGAATCACAACAATTCCCCGGCGGATCTACTCGATACATTTCAGCCACTTGGAACAATAGATTGGTTCATTCGCTACTGACCTCTACAACAACAAAAACAACAACAACCAACATGGACAATGAACCCCACGATAGTCCGTATCCCCGAGGAACTCACCGATACCCATCGCCCGGCGAAATGGGTCATGGGTAGAGATTCCTATTCGCATCGCGCATACATCATTCCATCCAGAGATCAATCTCAGGTGTTGGGGATTATCCGCTTCGTACCGCGGTGACGCAACCCAATGGTCGTTTAATCCGGCGACGACAATCTAACGGGCACGTGTACTATACCGTCAGCGGGGGGAATCACGCGAAGATACTTCGTCCTTTATAAGAAGAACCCCACCTATCCTTCAAAGCTGCCTCCTTGAATCCATTACACTTTTGCTTTTGAGGTTCAACCTTTCTCTAGGGCTCACGATCTTAAAAAGTATCTTCGTTTATTGCTAGTTAATCCCAATTGGTTGACTCGGCCATCATCCTCTGACCTATCAACCCGAACTTGGAAACCATCCTATCGGATCCTGACCCGCTTTTCCATCTGGACCATTCATTTCCTACCCGACTACAAATGACCGGCCAGGTCAGAACCCCTATTCTCCGAAATCATCACATATTGTCACTCGGGAAAAGTCACTAATTAAAGGGACAAAGTTAACGATTACGTCTCACCACCATACTAGTCAATCTAACACTCACCCTCCCATGTGTATCATTTGTCTCCGATCATCTATTTCATACATGCAATATTTGACGTTATACTTTTTTTTTGGCGGGTCGCTCCCGTTCCAGATGCTCGTGGACAATTACCGTCGGGATCGAGAGGTATCACAACGCCGCGTGTGGTACCCGTATCGTTGCCAAAATATAAATAGTGTGGTAAGTGACAGCTCCTATTGTATCGGTCCTCCGATTGTGACAGAGGAAGAAACTTTACTTACAATTCACCCGATGTATTTCTATGATATTGGAGATCTTAGTGCCAGCGCAGCCCTGCTCCTGCGTACGTGCACTTCTGTCTCTCTCGGCGACACAATAGATCTTCCCGTGGAGGGTCATTCCACACCATTGGTTCGGCGAGTACCGCATGAGGTATTTGTGATTGCATCGTTACATTGTTCGACGTACAAAGGTTCACTTCGCTTCCGGCGCGTCTGATTATGGACCATGCAGGCGTTCAGAGCTGGAAAACGCTACGCGAAGCACCGAGCTTGGTTTACGTATTGACACGCTGTTTCCACAGAGAAGTACAGATCAGCATACTCGCGATGAGAGAAAAAAACAATCGAGCAAGTGCTTCACATGAGCCACGGAAATCACAATTACTTGAGTATGTGTTGTTCCTGCACCTCATATTTATGATAGGAAACTACGCTTCTCAGTGGGAGAGATTAAATTTTTCTTCACTCGTGAACCCCTGAGTGTTTAACAGCACTGATTGCTGTCCTAAGCCATCGTATCGCACCTCCACTGCAACGCGCTTTGGGACCGGCAATGCTTGGTATTGTGATACGTTCTGCATCTCCCGAGAAATGGAACTCTTTCCTTTTTTTTTTTTTTCTCCCTCCCTCCCCGGATTCCCTCGCTCTTCTTTCGGCCACTGACCTTGCCAAGCACTAGGGTGGGAAGAGGTATGAATTGGCTCTACGATTGATTGTAAATTCACAATCTTGATACTCAATGGCTAGCCTTCCATAAAGGCTACGCACAAAATTACTACCGTGCGCCTAACACAATGCCGAATGAGAAAGTTAGGCCCAAGGTGACGGGCTGTCTGTATGAACGGTCATGCTCAGTCACTCGCATTTCAATTCATTGCCTCATTTAGATTTTTCCACCGCATCATGAACACGCTGAACTGACCCCAGGCCGATCCGGGCTACAAGTTGAGGGCAGCGCCGACGGCCAGCGAGCGCGAAAACAAAAGCAGGGATGGCGCGGAGGGCAACGGGAGGTGGCGCAAACCAAATTCGGAGCGCAAGTTAATTGCAGTAGCCCAACTTGCTTTTGGGACAACGACCTGTAGACAACTGTCCAAGACCACCCCAGGACACAGCAGACTATTTTTACGTCCCCCGATGATCCGGGAGAGGGCGAATGATCCGGCAGTTGGTGCGATTGTGGGTCGTGGAGAAGCTCCGTGGCCCAGCCTTTCCCAGCGCATTCAACACGAATCCTGTTGATCGTTAACGAAACCAGCAACAAAGGATATCAATCTGGAAAGCGTGGAGTTTGCATCATTGCTTGGTGCGAAATTAAATCCCTACTCTTCTTCTCAAGGGACCGCGCACTATTCCAATAGCGGGGCAGCAAAAGCAACTGAAGCATTTTAATGGGTTTTTACTCAGGCAGATTAGAGATTTTAAACTGGACTACCCATATCACCGCAAAATAAGATATCGGTATCGGGTCTACCAGAATCGAACAAGTGACCAGCTGCTGGGTGGCTCATGCTTCTTGCTCGAATCCTCGAGTGTAGTATGCACCAAGATACAAGTACATGTTCCCTCCTTTCCCCATGTGGCATACTGCCGGCCGTTTGTGCTCTCTGATGATGAGCGCGTTACCGTACCAGAACTCGAACTCCCTCGAGTTGGGGAAATTACTACGAACACGACACAATGACCTTGTAGAAAGAAAAGTTGTGCGACACGAGTAGTGAGCGAAACGTTTGATGAACCTCGATACCGTACTCGAGTACTGGCTAAACTGGTCCGCCTGTGATACTACGACTCTAACCACTGACAGGGAGCTGATAAGACTATTTTCTTTTTCCAATTTTCCTTCCTCTCGGCACGCGTTATGCGAGCTGAATAATAATCCGAGTTCTTAAAAGAGATACACAGTCAAGAGCGGGGGCCAGAGCACCCCCGTCATGTTCTTGGTAGGACGAGACCGAAAAAGGAATCCAAGAATCCTAGCTAATTTCAACGAGGAGGGCATTAGGACACTTCTCCCTAATGTCAAGCTTCTATGATATTATGGTATGCTATTGCAGGTATGGAGCCTTCGACATGGTTATCGCAAGCAGAAATGAATTAAGGAAAAGAAAAAAGGGAGGAAAAAAACCACAATTGAAGTCAGAGGCGGGGGTTGAACGCGAGATCAACTCTCCCCCTCCCATCCGGCAAGTTTCGAACATGAGACAAAGGACTCACAGCCGACCACGAAAAGTCAAGGCTGAATCCCAAAAATCATCAAACCGCTACACTCACTCGCTCCAGACCTCACCAGGAAGAAAGGGAAAAAAATAAAATAATAATTAAAAATCAGGGGCCAGGGGAGCGGAAATATGACAGCAAATCAAGATCCCCTATTCCGCGACATGGACAATCTCCTCATCAATACAAAACTCGATTCATCGTCTTTCCCCCATATATCCCCATTTATGTAGGGGGTCGTCATAGTCATAGTACGTCACTCGAGGAGACAGGCCCCCATGACAATACGGGAAAAAAAGAAAAGAAAAGAAAAGAAAGGAGAAACTGCGGCTGAACACGGAATATGGCGTTCAATGCTATGGGTTTTATCAACGTGGTCGCGTGGGAGAGAGTACCGTGCATTTGAGTCAGGGCGGCGGGAGAAGGGGCGCGGTGGATACCATCTTAAAACAGAGGCGGCGTAATCCAATCATCACGGATGATTCGTTGACAGCTCGTCAAGTGGAGTATCAGTGAGAGCGCACTCTCTCCCCCTCGGAGGCACCGTGCGGACGGCAGATTTTCAGTCTATGATCACCGGCTTCCCCGACGGTAGCCGTTTCAATAGTTTCCATCTATTACGAGTGATTCCCCGTGAGTACAGGGGTGCGGGGATGATGAGAGGGTGGGGAAGTATTCCTCATGAATACCGATAGCAGCGCCGAGTGGGAAGGAAGGGAAGGAGGGAGGGAGGGAGGGAGGGAAAGGGAAGCGGCTCGCCATCCGAAGACGGGGCTCAATCTCGCCGCTAGGAAGTACCCGGGGAGCCGGAAGAGGCTAGAATTTCGATTTAATTTGGGGTTTTTTTTTGAAAAAATAATAATATCCAGATCCCTACCGGTACTTTGAGGAAGAAGAACCAATGACTTTTGGGCAAAGTCCTTTTCATCCTTACTTTCTGTTCGTCGGCCCGGCGGGAGATGGGGTGTGAAAAAAGAAAAGAAAAAAAGTGACTTTTGGGCGAAAGACCCCAAATCAGGCATTCCCCTTCTCTCCCTCTCTCCAGGCATCCATCCATCGGCCAAGCAATAGTCGAAGGGGGCAAGAGTTCGCGAAATTCAATTGACATACCGGTACTCGTAGCTATTCACTGTAGTACCGGTATCTCCTCTGAGTTGTCCTGCCACGGTGGCCCATGCGATGTGACACAAGCGTTGGGGGGAGAGAAAGAAGGAAAGAAAGAAGAAAAGAAAAGAGAAAAGAAAAAAAAAATAAAAAAAATAAGAGAGAGAGAGAACTAGGTAGACAAAAGAGGGTGCAAGAACAGGGGTTCTTCCAGGGAAGTAGGTTATTTGTACATTGCATGGCGTTTCTTGAACTGACATTTCTTGGATGTTTGACTGAAAAAATGAAATAATACAGGCTCGAAGTGGGAAAAGGTCGTGTCTATTTCGATGACCTCTTTTTTTTTTTTTTTCTTTCTTTCTTTCTTTCTTTCTTACTTGATCTTCCTTTGCACACTCTATCTAGTTCTAACACGGCTGAGTGGGGTGGGAAGTACGGTATTGTACGGGAGTTGAGAGAGCTGACGTTTTAGTTGTTTGTTTATTTGTTTTGTTTTTTGTTTGTCCGAGGAGGTATGATATGGATAGAAATCGATCAACCAACTCGGTTATCATGGTCTCAACGACCGATTGACCGATTGACAAATGGGAACTGGAGAAGGGAAAGAAGAAAAAGAAAAAGAGAAGGCGCATCGGACTTTGGCTCTTTGCGATGGATAATTTATCAATCGCGGTTCTAACCCACCGGTAATCATCATTGAAAAGCGTAGGTTCACGATAAAGCTCCAGTCACGCCGGGCGAGCCCAACCCGGGTTGTGGACGGGTGGATATACCCGAGTACAAGTTGGCGGTATCAACGACTCAGCACGTTTGTTGGCGGAGTTATGATATCAGGTAAGCAAGATTCGAAACGAAACGCTATCTCCCCGAATCGCTAGGGAGGGTGCAGATGTTGTCCACGTGAGCCATCCAGTCAAGCATTCTCTCATTCACCCGTGGTAGCCTACCGGTGCAGTACCGGAGGTATCATAGAACCACACAATACAGTTAAAAGTACGAGTACCGTAGTGTATCACAAGTACGGTAGTAAATTGGTCTTACACTTATAATATCAACAACTGCGCCATTCTAAAACGGAATTACTTGTAGATTTATGACGAAAACTCCTTTATTCTCTCTTCTCCCCTTTCCTCCTCCTCCTCCTCCTCCCCCTTTTTCCTCCACAATAAAGCCGCATAATGCGAAAACCTATAGCACCGTTTGTAAAGCCGTGCGAAGATGAACAAGGGGGGGGTATCCATGAATCAATCAAATCAATCAATCCACAACGACCCCGTTTCGCTTCTTTTCCGGGGGGTATCGGCGAATGAAATCGGTATATATCATGTACAAGTATATACCCGTTTAGTAATTCACTCTTTTTCTCATTCCATTCCCCCCCACCACCGTTGTGGACTACAGACCGGTAAGTGTGTACCGTACTAGTACTGTACGAGTACCGTAACTCGTAACCACGATGACAAAGTAAGGTATTGTACTATATCTCTGGGAATATTAGGACTTGTATTATTATTATTATTATTATTATTATTATTATTATTATTAGTCCAGTCAACGCCCCTGAATAAGGGGGAGGGGAGGGGGGGCTAGTACTCGTACCGTACCGTACTCTTACTAGTACCGTACTGCATTGTAAAGCCACCGCATACAGTAACTAGTACAGTACACGCACAAACCCTTCAACCTCCTCTTTCCATAATATCATAATATCCTATCTATGATATTCCTGGCATTTTTATCGTGATGATGATGTGGACTTATGCCGGCCGGCCGGTCGACCGACCGGGCCGGCATACCGTACATTGTACATCGATCTGGGGGGGAGGTCCGGTATCATACTTGAGTACAGCATTATAGAATCACCTAACTTATATACTATACTATACTATCTACATTAGCTGGGGGATGATGAAAATCTGTATGATAATATATTCAGTCCAGAGCAAACTTCCCTCTCCCCATCCATCCATCCATCCATCCGTAGAAACTTTTTGAAAAAAACAGAAAGTTTGCCAATACTATGAAATAAAGTCAAGTCACCTCATAAAGATCTACTATTTGTACGATAGTCTACCATACAAAAGTCCCTGCAGTTTGCGAGGAAGAGGGAGGGAGGGTGGGGGGAGATTGGATGGTGTGTGGGGCTTTCACTTTTTTCCTTTTTTCCTTTTTATTTTTTGAATGGAATTTGTCGTGGAGGGGCGGGGAGGGAGGGGGGGTTACAGTACGGTAGTCTAGTGGAGGGAACAAGCGAGCGAGAGTGTGGTCTGTGCGTTTGGGTTTTTTTTGTCGATCGTGGCTGGTGTGCGAGATTGTGGCGGTGCGATGTTGAAGAAAAGCCATATACGAGTAAAAAAAAAAGTGGGAAAAACTATATTTGTATCGTACATCATTACCATGTTTTTTTTTCTTCTTCCTTTCTTTGCTTTCTTTGCTTTCGTAGGTTATCGCGCGGGGTTAATCATATCATATCATATCGTAGGAAGGAGGAGCTGACTGACTGACTGATCGACTGGAATGGCTGGATGGGCTGGATGGCTGGAGGGCTTGTTGGCTGGAAAGGTGGTAAGAGTGATTGGGTGTATTGTAGTTGCAGTTGCAGTTGCGGTGCAGTTGCAGTACTGTACTGTACTGTACTGTACTGCAAGCACGCACGCTACGTTTTTGTTTTGTTTTCTACTTAACTTACTCGTACGGCTAGCAAGCAAGCTATTATAGCTAGCTAGTTAGCTGGCTGGATGGATGGATGGATGGATGGATGGATGGATACCGGTAGGCTGCTGCTGGCTGGCTTGCCCGCCTGCAGTACCACCACCACCGCCACCAGTTCATACATTCACTCATTCATTCATTCATTCAACTCATTCGAGCGCGGAAAGACATGTGAGATATCGCTAAACGAAAATCGATGTCATAACAATCTTGATAAAACTTTGTTACTTCGTTTCTTATTCTTGTGTCCGACCGACTCCCTCCCCGACCTCCGTCTGTTCCATTCTTGAATGACTAACCTACTAAACTAATGAATCGATAAAAGCAGATATCCTAACCCATTTTTCTTTCTTGTAGTGGAACGGAAAAAAAGCGAAACGACATTACCCAATGTTTTGAAAAGGGGTGGAGCGGAACTTGCTTGACAAACTAATAGGGAATGGGAGAAGGAGGAAGGGAGGGAAGGACAGTTAAGAAAAGGGATGAAATGCTGGTTTATGATGATGATGATTATGATGATGATGATGACAATGATGACAATGATGATGATGACAATGATGTAAAGGTATGATAGCAGTGGTGGAGAAAGAAGAAAAAAAAAAAGGAGAGATAAATAATACAAGGTAACATTTTTCCTGTCTTTTTTTTTCCCCCATTTTTCCTTGTCTCCCCCCCCCCCGTTTTTCCTTCCTTTTTTTCCTTTTTTGCTCGAGGCTGAGTTAAAAAGAGATGGATATATGGATAGAATGTGAAGTGGAAAGAAAAGTTTGGAAAAGCAAAAACACCCAGGTAAGAGAGAAATCCAGAAAACACCGAGGCCGACACTGTATAAAAAGGGATGTGATGATACTAAGGAATAGGAGGAATAGGTGAAGCAAGTAAGAAAGTAGCAAGTATGATAGAAGAAGAGGACAAAAGAGAAACCATCTTATTAACCCCGTGAAAGCCCAACCCATCCGATGAGAAATGAAAAAGGAAAGTAAATGGAAATAGTAGAATATGGATAGATAGAAAAGAAGCCCCGACAAACCCCTAAAACCGACCAACCGACCAACCCGCGCCCTCCCACAAAGAAAACAAACAAGAAAAGGAAAAAAGTGACGATTCCCATATCCAGACCTACCCCCACCATGACTCAAAAAGAAAATTGAATAAATATGGGAAAAGGAAAAGCCCCACATCACCGACGCAGACAAATAGAAGGGGGATGATGGATGGAAAGAGAGAAAAAAGAAAGGCCTAGATAAGGGATCCAGTCTCTAGCTATTAAATAAATAGGTAACCCAGTGCTGAGTTTAGCAGCATCCGTCATCAGATATCTGAGACAGCTCCCTCTTCATTTCGGTCCCACAAACGCTCGACGTCTGCGAGGGTTGCGGGGTGGGAGGGCCGGCCTGGGGTGAGATCTCCTTCCACTTCTTCTCGCAAGTAACGGCGGGTATCTTTTTTTTGCAGCCGAGCTCTAGCATCTTTTGCGAGATGAGTTCCCACTTTTGCTTCTCGACGTGCTCCTTTGCCTCCTTCAGGAATTGTATCTGTTGTAATCGCCTTCTCGTCAGCACATGAGCCTTTCAACTTAGTTCAGGTATATCGATGAGGGAGAGCATGTCGCACACATACATCTTCCATATCCCAAACCCGCATCTTCTCCTTGAGCCTTTTGTAGCGCATCTGCAGCGTGGGGACTCGAAACTCGCCTCGGCCCATGTCGCGGAATTTCCCGGCTATCGCTTTCCATGGCAGCCCTTCCTCATCTTTGAGCTGTAGCAAGAGGTTGTCGTCTTCTGTCATTGTCCAGGCTTCCTTGCTCGTCGACTTTCGTCGCTTTGTTGGCGGCATGGCTTGCGGGGAGGAGACGGGCGTTGGGTCGGGTTGGTACGGTCGCTTGAATGGGTTTGTCTGCGCGGTTGTGTAGAGGGTTGGGGGTGGTGGTGAGCTGGTGGTTGTGGGTGCTGTGTAGGATGGTGAGGATAGTAGTGGCATCGGGGATAATGAGAGCGGGTAGTCTAGCGACGGGTGAGACTCGAGCGTTGCATGGTAGCTTAACGAGTTCTGTGCTTCCCACTATTCGATCAGTTTTCCAAATTCTATTTATCTCCTTCCCCTTCCCCCCCCTCCCTTCTTGCTTCCTCCATTATCGTCGTCATCGCCATTGCTAAGCGGAAAGGATTAAAAGTGAGAAGGAAAACTTCACGGAAACCTACACTATAACACCCCACTGGGAATTGACTCCAATCCTCCTCATCCCCATACTGATTCATCCTGCCGTACTGCGAGTATTCTCCGAATGACGCCGTAGCTGTAGATGGCGGCGAGTATGCCGAGTAAACTCCTTGGGACGCCACGAGTGAAGACCACGGTAAACACCGCGGAATAACCTCTAATTCCTGAATTTTGAAGACTGTGGAAGAAAACACCGACTATAATCAATAAGCCCGAGGCTTATTGATGGCTATGCAGTACTGCGATATATAAGATGGCAATCCAACAGGTTTTTGCTAGATGGTGCCAAAACAGAGAGTCGAAATAGTTTCCCTTGTGAAAAGCAAGGCAAATTGTGTAGTAGTGGCTGTAATAGTGGTAGACCGATGACGGATGACGAAGGGAGGGGTGTGAAGGAAGGTGGAACCAGGAAGCCTTATGAAGTACTTGTAGATTGTGGATGTGGTCGTAAAAAAAAAAAAAAAAAAGGAAAGAAGATCTCTTCTTTTTTCTTTTTTGTTTCTCAAGACTACCGCACCGTATGTACCGGTGGTATATGTATGTATCGGGGGGTAGTGGAAGGAGGAGGAGGTAGGTAATTATGCTGGGAGGGTGTTATTTGCTTTTCGGGAAAGACTGTCCTCTCTTCATTTAAGCTTGGACTTTGTAGTTCAGTGATCGGTGATACCGCATTGAGGAAGGGAGGGGGGTGTGGAAGGGGAGTGGGAGTGGAGGATTTTGTCTTTTAAATAAATCCTAGAGTAGTACTAGTACCGTATATTCCTCAAATTCGGAACAAGTTGCTTTGCACCACCACCAGCACCAGCACGCTCTACCAATTTGCTACCGTTACTACCGTGCTCGAGTACCTGCTCCTCCCCTTTACCTCACCCCCCCCCCATTACCCCTGTAAATGGGAAAGAGTGGAGGTGAATCTCTCATTGCTAGGCGCAACGAGCAGTTGTGGTTGCACTCCTGGCGTGCGGCTAGCAGGAACAGCGATTTAGCAAAAAAGCAAAGTAAAAAAAAAGGTGATGTTCTTCTTTCTTTTCTTATTCTACTCCCCTCGAGTACTGCCTGAACCCATAATTCGTTTTTCTCCCCCCGTTCACTGCGGGAAAAAAAGAAAATAAGAGGAAAAAAAAATGTCCCTGTTTTCTTTTCTTCTTCTGGATCCCTCGAGATCTTTTGCTTTTTCAAAACCATTCATGTCTTGGAGCTGTATTGTCCCTGCGAGTCAAATGCATGCATGTCTTGTCTTGGATATGTCACTGTATTGAAGAAGAGCAAGTGACTGGGCTTGCACTTTTCGCTATTGCTACAGCATCGTCACGGGAGGTACAGTATCATACATACCAGTATCACACAGCAGGGGG
The DNA here is from genome assembly GCA_006112555.1 of Tuber indicum. Classification (NCBI taxonomy): domain Eukaryota; kingdom Fungi; phylum Ascomycota; class Pezizomycetes; order Pezizales; family Tuberaceae; genus Tuber; species Tuber indicum. The sequence continues at coordinate 68,840 of VBSK01000411.1, forward strand.
AGCAGCAGCAGTGGCAGCAGTGGCAGCACCGGTAGCAGCATCAATCTCTTGTGCCATCATACAATACCGGTACGCGATACTGTAGAGCCTTTGGGCGGGCACTCGAGTGGTATTCCGGCTAGGGAATAGTGCAGGGGCCGCGGCGGCGCAAAACGCCTCCTTTGACGAGAAATTGAAATCCCTTTTCGAATGAACTGAATGTCCTTCTGCCCGGCTTTCTGTTTGGCAGAGTGGAACGGGGGTGCCCGGAGTGAATGGATTGCTCCTATTCTGACCCTTCCGATCCCGATCCTTATTCTGCCTCCCTCCTCTGAGCTCGTGTGGTCCTTTTGGTTGATTCGCCTGCCTGCCTGACTGCTGCCACTGCTGCTGTGCCTGGCGTCTCGCCTGAGGCTGGTTCAGGGTAAGGATTATCAACTCGCGATGGAGGGATCAGGCTAGCCGAGTCCATCATGAAGGAAAGTTTAGAGGGACTCCACGGCACGCAACGCATCACTTTCAACTTAGACTACCACTTTGGATCCCATTAATCCTCCCTCCCCCACCGTTACCCGTCGCCACAGCATGAGGGGACAAGACATTCAATACCGGCTGCCTCTTCAACGCCTCAACTCCAAAACAGATGAAAATCACCACCCGCCGCCACCCATTTCCCTCTCCCTCTCAGCCATTCCACTGTGCTTGTACGAGTACTTGTATCTCTCTCCCTCCGTCTCTCTCTCACTCTCTCTCTTTCCCCCCCCCCGCCCTACCATTTTCCCTTTCGACTTTTCGCTTCCTTCGTTTCCCTGTCAATCAAATTGTTTTTTTGTTTTTTTTTGTTTTTTTTCTTTTTTCCTTTTCCCGTGTTTTCTTCTTTTTTACCCTGCCCGTCGTGCCTTGCCCTACCTACCTATTCTCCATTCGCATTCCCATTTCCACCATTCCCACACTTTCCACGCTCCCCACACCACTCGTTTAACGCTCTCTCGTTTCAAGAACCTGCCCACCCACCCACCGCTATCATACAGGAAATCATGATGCCAAGTTCTCAAGAAATGCAGCCAAGACGTTATTTGACTCGCAATAGAGTGAAAATTCATCCCATTTTCTTACCATATGTTGCCCTTTATTCCTCCACCGCCACCGCCATCCACAACCAATGAGGCGCTAAGCGCTGGCTGTAAAGATGAAGGCACGGTCTAGCTTCGGGAAAGCGAAGGCGGCGGCAGTAAGGAATTAGCAGCTTATCGCGAATGGGGGAAGCGGGGGGTGAAGAAGGAAGGGAGGGAGGAAGGGAGGGAGGGAGGGAGGGAAGGCTAGGGTGCTGTACTCGTACTGTAGCGAGCGCGTACAAGTTTGTACGAGTTACCGTAGTTTAGCTTAGCGTTACTTGAGGGACAGGGACGGTTTCCTGTCTCGGTTCTCGTTTTGTGTTACGCAGGTACGAGAGATGGAGATGAATGATGAAAGGAAGGATGAAGATGGGGCTTTTTTCCTTTTTTCCTTTTTTCGCTTCTTTTTTTTTTCCCCCTCTCCCATGCTACCCTGCCCTTCTCCCTCTCCCCTTCACACACACACAGGAACACCATGATTCACGAACGAGACAATTAATTATGGAAAGGGTAGAAGGGGATGAAGAAAGGAAAAAAAAAGAAAGAAGAAAAAAAAAGGAGGAGAGAACAAAGAGGAGCAGGCTTCCATTGTATTCGCGCGGTTAGATCAATTGCATTGTTCCAAGAGAACAATTCCCCTATCCTTTCGCTTCCGTCCGCGTCATAGAAGCGCAGAATGGGGTACGGGGAGGGGGCTCACGAAGCTGGTTTTCCCCTAAACTTGATCCTTATCCCTCTTACTCACCAATCCCTCCCGTGATATCACGCTCCACTCAATCGATCAATCGGTCAATCCCTATCTCATGCCTAGCTGTGCGAGAAAAAAATGCCTCCCTGGACATGATCCATCATCCCCTTGCCATTGATACAACTTCCCCCACTAGCAAAATCCTCGATCCGACTCGGTACATAGGGTGCCATACTGGCTACCTGCCCTTCCTTCACACATACACACATACCGATACGGCACCCTACCGTAAACTCGAGTATGATACCTGTACCCATACTTACCCCGTCCGCCTCCACTCGCATCCGCCCGTCGAAGGGAAAAGCGAATTTCGCAAGAAGCCTCCCTTCACACACCACATTTTTCATTTTTATTATTATTATTACCCTTCAAAAGAACCCACCCACACCTCCCTCAAAAACCACTCACCTGACCAAAAATTCATGCATGCAGCCCGCGAATCCCCGTTTCCGGAGAAATAATGCTCGCCCGTACATAACCTACCGTACCGCAGCTACCTACCGCGGCCTATCATATCACGGGTGAAGGAGAAGGAGGGAGGTATATCACAAAGGACGCTTCTTGGAGAATGGGAAAACAGGAAATTTGGGGGGGGAGGAAAAATAAAGTAGAAGGGATCAGAAACATAACATTCGCGATTGCCGAATATGATGGTTGGACCTGATGATGGTTGAAGGCCAGGTTCACCGAGTTGTGAACAGCCATCCATAGATGGGCCACCAAGCGAGCGATAGTCTATCGTACCCACCACCACCACCACCACCACCACTACCCTATCTAACTCGCGAACAATCTGTCGATCAATCGTCAAATGGCAAGCTCGCACTCAGCGATAAATAGAATAGCCTCACATTTCGTAGCGTGCCTACCATAACGCCCCCATCCATCCATCCAACGCCCATCCAACCAGAAGGAATATGGGGATAAAAATAAAAGCACCAATGGAATCCCTACAAATCCGATATCCACTCCAAAACTGGACTGCCATTGGTACTTGTACTTGTAGGCGGATAGATTACGATACCGACCAGACTGGCCTACGATACGGCAGAGACTAGCCTCCGTCTCCATTACGATTCGCGCAGCGATGCGAGCGCCCTCGCAGGGGGTCAAATCACGAGTGTGGACGGATTACAGGCGGCGGTACGGGTCCGTGATATATCAGCTCTACGGGGCGAGCGAGGAAGGAAGGAAGGAAGGGAGGGAGGGAGGAAGCATATGGTGCTATACCTGCGCTCCACTGCCTCCGGCCAATTTCATCCATCCGCGATGCTGCAGAGTAGCGATGCAGCGAGTACCGTGAGTACCGTACTATAGGCGAATCACAGTACTTGTACTAGTACAGTACCACACAATCCAATATACAATCCAATACCCATAACAGGAAATAGGGAAAAGGAAGGGAGGAAAAAAAAAACATTAAAACGGCTACCGGAAATCATCAGACTCCCGCCCTATCGTAGAACCGCACCAAGTACCGTTACCCCCCCCCCCCAAGAGAGGAAGAGCAAGCAAGCGGGTAACCCGAGAAGGCAAGTAAGCACCACCGGTGAGCCCCTTCAAAAACTCCAATAACCACCGAGCATTGCCGCAGCATTTGACTTTCTCACTCTCTCTTACTCCGGACTCATTCACACACACACACATTTCCCACTGGCAGGCTGCACCAGCAACTCTACTCGAATAATAGCGTAGTGCAGCAGCGAATGAACCGTCAATCCAGGCACGGCACGTGGAAACCCCCCCTCCTCCAAGAGGAAAAAGGGAAAAAAAAGAAAAAAAGCGACTGCAAAAGGACCACCCAATCCATGCAGAACTTGTGCAACGCAGCCGCGCGCCAGTACTACCACCTTACCTTATCCTACCCTCCTTACCGGTCCCTTCCCACCCCATCCATTCAGGACAGAGCCAAACAATAACATTATCCAATACGAGTACTCCCCACCACCAGCCACCTACCGCCAACCCCCACCACCGCAATCCGACCGACCACTCACACAATGCCCTTGTCTCCCTCACTCCCCCATTGAATATACCCTTGTCCGAAAGGGGAACGAATTACGGTTAGAGAGGAAGAGGGGGAAAGGAAAAAGAAAGGAAAATAAAGGGAAAGAGTGATAAAAAGAAAAGTTACGAACGGGTTTAACCGGCTGATCAGATCTGCACCACACACACCTCCCCATCCCACCACCAACCCCTTTGCCCACGCTAAACCTGACAAGACTTTCGCTTACTGTGCCATGTGGCTCGTCGAGGTTTGACTCGCTTGCTCTCGGTTCGGTTCGTTCGGACCAATTAGACGAGTCGTTTCAGCCCTGCCCGTTTGGCGCCGTCTAGAAGGTGAAAGTGGGTCAGGTGTGTCGCGCGGTAATCGTGGGTTGTCAGGTGAATTTGGGCAACTGTGGAGGAGCGCGTATGTATGCGCTCGAGTTGGAGAAGGGCAAGGCGTGTATGATAAGGCTCGGTTGACTAATTGATTGATTGAAGGGAATAGGGATGGGGGGGGATAGGTAGGTTTATCGCATCGCATCGTATCGTCCGTATGCACGTTTGTTTAGCGAGCGATTGTTTATCACACCCCCCCCTCGCCAGGGTGACATGGGATGAAATAGTAATACAGAAAATTTACAAGCACAGCACCGTACTCTCCCTACTCCTACATTCCAGAGTAAAAAGGGGATGGAACACGGAGAAAGGAGGAAAAAAAAAAAAAAAATGGTTATCCCGACGAACGGCGTCTGTCTGTCTGTCCTGTCACGGTTTACCACACTGCATAACTCGTATACGAGTACCGGGTTTCATGATGATTGATTACCGCTTATTTACTTTACTGTTCCATCGAGATTGCCCGACCCGTTCCTTCACCGCAATACTACGAGTGCTCGTACTGGTACAATAACTTTGTGTCTCCTCACGAGTTGGTGTATTATCATCCACCTTATCCAATATGGAGAGAGAGAGGATCATCAACAGCGGCGAACATGCATACGGACCACGTTTTTCTGCAAAGCACGGTTACCCTGTGTACCCATGAGGTTTTTTTCTTCTTCTTTCTTTTCAAAAAAAAAAAAGTTTGTATGATACATCAATGTTTCACCTACAAACTTATCCCCTCATCCTCCTCCTCCTCCTCCTCTAACCGTCGTTTTCCCACTCGAACATCCTCGTACAGTAGGGCAATTCTCCCACTTCCACTCCCCGCTCACCGCACGAAACGAAACGGAACGAAACGGACAATCCTCACCGCTCCAATCCTCAATTTCGAGGTGGGGGAAGGTTATAGTATAGCAGCAAGTGGTAACATGTGACGGTCCGGGTTCAATCTCTGGTAACGAACGGGATTCGATGGGGGCGGGTTACCCGGGTTAGTAGGTGTTACTACAAGTAGTCACTTGTACTTGTACCTGCCTTGCGCATGGGCAGTACCGCAACTGGTATTTGCGGTACCGGTACTGTAACCCGGCCCGGTATTTGGTGACGACGATGATGATGATGGGGTGAATGAATATGGGATGGTAATCCCTTCCTCTCTCTCCCTCCTTGTCTTCGCGGGGTTCGTTCAAGGTTCTCTCTCTTTTTTTTTTTTTTCTGCTACGAATTGAGCCTTCGCCTTTCCCCGATATAGTATCTACGGTAAGATCGTGAGCTGCCCCTCTCTCTCCCTCTACAAGTAGAATACATACGTCAGTCTGCACAGGCCGATACTCCCCTTCCATTCGTTGACCGATCACGACTCTAACTTATTCACGTGCGTGCAATTTGCGAGTCAACTTTATGAGAGAGCACGCGACGTTACCCCATTGTCCATCCATAGTTAGTTAGTGGAGTTTGAACATCGATTTAATTAATTAATTAATCAATCTCATCTCAACCCATCTCCCCCCCCCGCTCGGTCCGTCCGTCTGTCGGTCGGTCGGTCGGTGAAGTGGACGACCACCTCCCCTCCTCCCTCCCCTCCCTCCCTCCAACCATAATCACTATCATCATCATCATCATCATCACCATCCATCACGACAAAAAGGAACATGACGAACAAGAGTTGACAAGTGTGAAGAAAGAAAGGAGGAAATGCGAAGACAAAAAAAGCAAACGGAAAAAAGAAAAAAGAGGTCACACGTGCACTGCGCACGGATATTCCGGACGGACGATTTGCTTGACATCTCGATACGATGGCGATATGGTTCTCTGTCTGTCTGTCCGTCTGTATGCCGGACGGCAGCTGGAGAGGGTTTTTTCTTTTCTTTCTTTGCTTTCTTTTCTTTCTCCTACGCCGTGAGGAGGGGGACCTGAGGAATTGGGGCTATTTTTTTTTTATATAGCACAACTATATATGTTTTTTGTACAACAGTTTCGTGTGGTAGAATACATGTTTGGTTTTTGGGCTTTCGGAATTGTTTGTGAGGGAGATTTTGGGGATCGTCACTTTGTCGTCGTCTGCCGTCTACAGTACCGTACTGTACAGTAACATATCCATCTCGACCTCGACAGCGAGGAGAAGGGAAAAAAGGGAAAAAAAGGAATCTGGGAATCGGAAGGAGTTGTAGTGGTGATTGATTGATTGGTCGAGGTGGTTCATCTGTATGGCAGATAGACAGATGGACAGATGGACAGATGAGCAAGTGTGAATGATCGTCGCCCGACCGACCGACCGACCGACACACGGACAGACAGAAATCCACTTCAAGCAGGAAGATGGAAAAGGAGGAAAAGGGTAAGAAAGAGAAACAAAAAAAAAAAAAAAAAATAAAGGAACTATCATACATCAACCAATGACATAAAAAAAATCACGAACATACCGTTACTGTAATCATACTCCTCCGATTAGAAACTCTTTTTTCCCAACCCCCGTGACCAGGCCATAGCACGAGATAAACAAAAATTAATGTACTCGTACTGTTACTGTATGGTTTTGTGTGTGTGGCGGTGGTGCTTTTCCCCTTTTCTTTTTCCCCTTAATCCTTTTTCATCCATCTACATGGACAGTCCAAGGGTTATGCCAGGAAATAAATGTTTTTTATTTTTATGATAACCCCCCCCCTAGTCTTCTCGTCTGTGTGTCCTTGTCCGCCTACCTCACGTGCCGGATGCCTTTTACGAGTGAGGGTTTATGTTTTAAGGAGTGATTGGTTGGGAGGTAGTGAGGAGGTTTTTTTGGGGTGAGCGCGTGGTCTGATCTGTCCTGTCGGCGGTGGAAGAAAAGGGTTTTGGATGGGTGATAATGCTGATGCGGCGTCTCGAGCGGTAGATGAGATTTCGCTTTCGTCATAGGCGTTACGGCAAGTCTCTCTCTCTCTCTCCTCTCTCTCCCTCTCACTCTCTCACTCCGTGCTTTCTCCTCTTTGCCTGCCTACCCCTCTCTCTTTCTCTGGACGGATGATGGAATGAGTTTTTTTTTTTTTTTTTCTTTTCTTTTCCTTTCTTTTCTTCTTCCCCCTCATCTGCTGAGTAGGGTTTTTTGCTCCGTGATCTACGCTTCGGAGGAGGAGGTGGGAGCGGGGTGGACATAAACCTGGTTCACGATGTTCAATTCGTTGATGACCGTGGTATCATAGCCTTGTTTCTTCTCCCTTGACTCGCTTTCGAGGTGGAGGCTGTTCTCCAGCAGCCTATCTTGTCGCGTTGAACGGTTTTTTTGTTTCTTGGACATATTTACTAATTACGGTCGGGCTTGACGTGAGACATTTGACTGGGCGACAAATCTCGTTTTTCTTTCCTCGTCTAGCCTTCCCAGGATCGTGACCATGGCAGTGTCGCACCTCGCCGCGCAGCGCATACCCCATCTACGATGGATAGCTCGGCCTACTACTACCGTGCGCTACAATGACTGTTTTACCGTCGCAGCTCTGCGGCACTCACCATTAGTCAATCTATAATGCAATCAATCAAACTTCAAGACAGGAACATGGCGGAGGGAGGGAAGAGAGAGAGATAAAAATCATAACATCATAAATCTCCTTTCACACCGGCATCCCCATCTGACTGATTCAGATTTTCTTACAGCGGCCTTTCCTCCTCGCCTAATTTCCCCCTCCCCTCCACCACCACCACCACCACCCTGATGAACCCCAGCCCTGCGCATCTATGATCGGACGATATAACCCTACTGCGCTGTAACCTTATGATACAATACGGTCCTTTACTGTATCCACCTGCCACCGTGATCCTAAACCACTCGTGCCGCAGGATTAAAATGGAATGGGAACAGGATGCAATCAAAAATAAGACGGGAACAAGACAGGGAAAAGAAAAAACCCCAAAGAGGGCCCAAACCTTCATCAAAGGAGAAGAATGTAATAGAGGAAATCATCGGATTTTCCGATATCGGGCTCTCGGGGATTCCGGGCCACGCAACCGACCGGGAATCGGCTTCCTGCTTGCCTGTCCGGCCGTTTTGCAATATTTTTTCTAAACTGGGTATCGTGTTTTCACGGTTCACCTTCGCTCACTCGAGAGAGATAGAGGGTTTGTTGGTTTTGTTTTGAACCGCGTTTTGCTCTTTCTTTTTTGCCCTTTCTCTTCCCTGATCCTCCTGAGGTAAATATCGCTCCGGCCCGGTACTTTTTTTTATTTTTTTACGGTAGTTGACCGATCACTTCGTTATGCAGAGCATGTATGTGATGGATGGGATGGGACGGAGGGTGTTATGGCCGTGTTGATGCTTGTGCTTATGCTAGCTAAGCATAACCGGTAGAATACTGTGTAGAGTACGTCGAGTGAGGTTGGTTTTCCAGATTTTCCCACTCATCCATCCATCCCTCCACGAACATGCCGGGAGGGGACGTGATGCAATGCCCACGCTTTTTACGCCGACGCCTGCTCCTCACACGTTTCAATCCCGTTCACCTTTGCTCCCCTTCGCTCACTCAAAAAAAAAAAAAAAAGAAGAAGAAGAAGAAGAAGCAAAAGTTCTTAATGATCCTCGTTAGTTAGTTAGTTCGTTAGTGATTTGGTTAGTTAGTTAGTTAGTTCGCAGAAAAGAGAGATCCGCGTGTCATATCGTATCGTATCATATCATAATCGTTTCCACGAGGGAGAATCGAATACCTCAGATCAGTGGAAAATGGCTTAGTCTACCTCTCACTCTCCCTCTCTCTCTCTGATTTAAATTTATTTTTATCCTTTTGTTGTGTTTTATATTTTTTTTCTTATTATTATTTCATGTATGTTGTTCGATTAAGTTTTGATTCTCTTTTCTTTTTCCTTCTTCCTTCCTTCTTTCTTTTGCATCTGTTGGTTTGTGGTAGTTGTGGTTTTTTCTTTCTTTCTTTCTTTCTGGCGGTAGCTCTGGGTAGGTAGGTAAGTTTGCTGACAGGCATTCCAGAGCGCCACAGAGCGCACCGGTCTCTTAATGCTCCGTTCGTTGAGCTGCAGATGGAATACGAAGCGTGGCGGGGGATTGAGATTGTGGTCTTGTGTGTATTGTACGGTACGAGTACAGTACTCGATACAAGTTGACTTACAGTAGGTGCCGAAACGAAACGATGTCGCCCGTTGATTTGCGATGCGATGCAATGCCATGGATGCGTTACTGTACCCTACTATCATAGTACTGGCACAGTACTGTGACCTCAGGTTGAGGAAAGGAAAAAGAAAAAAGAAAAGAAAAAAAAAAAGTCACGGTATCATATTATTATCATCATCAACTTTCCTGCTCCTTCAAGTGCTAAACTCTATGCTTCGCCGTTGAGAGAGTTTCCATACCGCCGCAATTGTGCTTTATCAAGACTAACTTACTGATTAACCGGTGAGTTTTTATCCCTTGCTTTATAATCATCATCACCATCATCACCATAATCGTTATTCATCAAAAGTGAAATGAAAAAAAAAAAAAAAAAAAAAAAAACTTTGTACCCTTTTAATTGGTCCTTATCCGTCGGGCTGTGCATTTTCGCCCCAGTTTTGTTTTGTATGGTATGGACCGCACTTCGCCCACCTTGGTCCGTCCGTCACGCGATTCAGGAAAATTTATTTTTTTCCTTCCTCATACTCCTCCCTCCCTCCCTCCCTCCCTTGCGGATAACCCGGTCATGAGTTTGATTTTTGCATTTCAGCTGGAACAATGCTGGCTCGTTTTCCCTTTCGCTTCTCCCCGGCAATTGCTCTGGGATTGCCGAACGGGAAGGGTGGTAGTGGATGGGGCGGGCGAACTGAATCAATGCCGTTTTTACCACCTGTGGGACAAATCTCAGTTTGCGTGCCCACCACCGAACTCCTAATAGTTCTAATGTACCAGTACAGAAGGCGCGCGGGGGGAATCCGGCGTCACCCCTTCTCACTCGGGAATGCTGATCTTTTTTTTTTCTTTTTTTCCTTTTTTTTCCTTTGCGTTATGTTGCGGCTTTGTTTGAAGGATGATTTGTGGGGGCCTTGTGGAAATCTATTGATTGGTCCAATTGGAGGTTTGTTGGTTGGTAGGTATTATTATGTACGTATGGTGGGTACGATATGGAAGTTGTTATAAACTCGTGGCGGAGATGCACGCATTTGAGAGGATGGGGGATTCGGCCGCGAAAAAAAAAAACGCTTAAGTTAGTTGATGGTGGCAGGTACCGTACAGGATGGGTTTTTAGGTTAGGTGGAAACATCATACCAGGTAGAGCGTTCCTTGATCCGTGGAAGGTTGTTTATGAGCCGAGTCAAAGATGATACACCGATTCAGAAAGAGGTATAGTGCTTATTTGCCCCCCAGGTCAATTTCTTTGCACATGACTTCCAAGTCGTTGTGAGCCTTCAGAATCGTCGTCCCCCGTATCCTATTCCGGCCGTGGGCCATGTAGCGATATACGGAAGCGATGAGCTTCCCGTAAGCCCTATCGAAAACCAACTGTCGCCAGGCGATCAGTTGGCCGTACAGACTTATCTATTGCCAAGAAACGTGCTCGGCATCCTTCTGACCCGCATTTGCCCGTGGGTTTCATGGTCAATGCTTGTCCGTTTATTTCTTATTGTGCGGGTAGGAACGTAAGCTCATGTCCAATCACTCGCGACACCAACAAGCCGCTTTTCCGGTCATAATAGTGAGGGCTAGTAATTGCACAGAAAACCGAATCGGCTCTGGCGATAGTGTTGGTGAATCGAATACATCTGAGGTACAAGGTACAGTACAGTACCTGGGGCACTTCTGTGGCCCCTACTGCGTTATCACCCCTGCGGTTTTCCTCCCATGTGTCGTTCGCATGTTTCCCGCGTGTCGTAGGTAGGCATCGTACTGGTCTCCATCCTTTAAAATCATAGCCCGTGTTTTATTTCCTTCCTTTGGACTAGCTTTGGAGGAAAAAAAGCCTTCTGATATCCCACTTCCCCCAACATTAGCCAAGCTTGAATCTGCATAGAACATGCATTCACTTTGTGCAGAGGTTAGGGGGGGGGGGATGCTGGAGAATGAGCACGTAGCATAAAAAATTGCATCAAACGAGGCACCCCTGAACCTCGGCCCCATCAACTAGCGCCGACAATTGCTTCGACTGACGCTGCTTACAGGAGCCAGCTCATTCCACTATCACTTGATGGTATATTCCGTTCGGCATTTGAGTACGGGAGGAGAAAGGGGCGGGATCAGGCGGAAGTCTGGGAGGACACTGAGGATGCCGGGTAGGGAGAGGAGGGGAGATGAGTCAATAGAAAAGGCTCTCTGGAATGTTGTTGTAATACTGAGAGCTGGTTGTATTAGGAGTGGAGTGCAGAGAAGCCGAATTCGATATGGATGGCGGGATTTTGGGTGGAATGGATGAGGGGAAACAAACAAGAGATTCAGGGATGGAGATAATGGAGACGACAGGATTGTTAAGTGGGCATCGCCTGGAGGTCAGGACGCGGATAACGCTGGCAGTGATGAAGTGTACTGCAATCTCTGAAGAAATTTTCTCGAGGTGTGACCAGATGTCCCCGTGTTGGCATGCCGGATATTCGCACCTGGAGTCACTCGATTCTGCACTCGACACTCAGGGCTTTGCTGGCACTAATCTACTTATCACCCTTGCGATCCTTCTAATCTGTAAAGCTCTGCTCCAGTCTGGGGATGTCGGAGGAGAGGAATACAAGGAATGTTTGCCAGGAGCTGGGCGGGGATATTTGAAGTAGTTGGGGGGAACTGGTTATCCCGCTGGGGATTGAAGGGGTATACAAGATTGCTGTTGAGAGTCGGCTACTATTGTTCGAGGAAGGTTCATTGGAAGCCGGCACGCCGTATTTTCCATTTTTCCAACCTCGTTGTATGAGCACATTTTCTGCTCTCAAATACATGTAGAACTACCATAGCAATATATGCGGGTTCACGAGATATGGTAGTACCATATTTGGCCATGAGTTGCGATTGGGAGTAACTGGAATCCTGTGCCCATGTATTTTCTGACTCCGAGAAGAGCGGGGCTATGCTGTAAGATACGAAAGCAATTCTAGTGGAGTAGGTGGGTTAATATGGCTTCGAATTAGGGTCTAGGGAGCCCCTCTTGAATGTTGGATTCCTAGGGGGCATGGGGTTATCATGCTGTAGGCACGCGGGCATGAGATGTGATGATTAGGTGCGGGGTCATTAGGCGCGGGGTGATATCATATCATAGATTGTTATTTTCACGTCCTGTGCCGGTAGGCATCGGGTGTTTGGTTTTGCCTGCTGTTGTCCCATGTCATTCGCAATAAGTCATTGGTTTAGGGATAGGGTTTTCACATAGCAGTGACTTGTTTAAGGTGATTTCTCAGGATTTCTGCGGAGTTCATGCCATTGCTGGGATGCTTCTATGCATTGCAGTATATTTATTATTTTATGCATTTTATTCATTTATTGTGAATTATGGAGTTTCGTTTGGTTTCTAGGGATGTTCGGAGATATATATCTTGGTTGGCCCGTTGCTAGTATTTCTCCACCGATCATCTAGTTCATCACCTCTACAAGCTAACTGTGATTGACCCACAGTGATCTCACTCTTACAGCTTCATACCTCAGTTCATTCTATAACACTAGCGGTATCTACGGGAATCCTAGCTATCTTGTGAGGTTCATGGACAGGAAGAATGGTGACCACACTCTCCCTGTCTTGAGGAGGGGGGGCAACATCAGAGAAGCATGCCCCCAACCCCTATCTCTGTCTTGATTTTATGGCTGATGTCCTAGTGTCGTGAGAAGAGTGTCTTTGCTGCCATCGAGACCCGTCCTCGCACTGCCGGTACACATGAAATAGGGTTCCCTTCGGAGCCTGAGATTACGGATCTGGGGCCCTGGGCATCCTGCGAGGGTGGAGCTTGGTGGTCTTTCATTCCGGTCATTATTTCGTGCCTTCCTGGGTGGTGCAATTACTGTCCCCTTTCTCCGAGGGGAAAATGCCATAGGGGAGAATCTGCAAATGTAAGGGCTCAAGTGATAGATATGCTTTGGTGTTGCTTAGTTTCTAATCATATGGTATACGCCAGTGATTTCCCCCTGGTTTTACCATTAATAATAGTGTGGTTAGGCTTGCTGTTATTGTGGTATTTGTCCGTGAGTTCGAGGGGTGGTTAAAGTTTGATATCTTTGGGCATCAAATAAGGTGCCGGGTGGAAAGCATTTGGGTGTCAGGATATGATTCGGAATGTTGATTTTCGGCCTTTCCGGGTAAGGTACTCTTACGATATTCCCCGGAACCGTGTATATCTTCCTGTGTATTGAGATGAGAGTTACTGACCCGCATGGGGGTGTGCGATGGGAACATTGGGGGGATCTTTGGGAGACCAGGGAGGTTATGGCATATCTTTCTGCTGGTTCCGCGTTGTAGAATTGTGTTTCGATTTCTAGTGGGTATGGTTCTCGGCGGAATCCAATTGGGCAGTGGTGGCCGCAGGGGGTTCTCATCAGAGAGTCAAATGGGCTGGGTTTTTGGTGGTAAATATATGGGTTTATAGTTACAGTTCCGTATGCCGATTTAATGCTGTTGCACCGAATAAACTGGGCAGTATTCACGTCTTTGAGACTGTTTGGACACCTACTATATATGAAACTTGGAATAAGATGGGAATTTATTTTCTCTTGGTATCTCCTCTCATTATTTGTTTTAGTCGTTTGTTTCAATTGGGTTTAGTTGTGCTTGTCATCTGTGATAACACTACCTCTCTCTCTCACTTACTGCTAATTTTTGTCCCTTCATCCCCAAGCTGAGTGTGTTCCTCCCCCGACGTGAATAATAGGGGGAGGTTATGCAATGCGCTTTTTGACTGAGTCGCATAGCATCTCAGTCTTATGGCTAAATGTCTTAGTTTCTAGTTAGTTTCTAGTTATCAGGGGAGGAATTCGAACTCATGCTCGACGTGATGTACCGGTATGATATTGTTTAATGAGACCTCTTGACGGGTGCTAGAACTGAACTCCCCGATGTTACACAGGGGTTAGCGAGTTATTGAGAAACAAACCGATTTGCAGTTTGCCTACGGTGCGTGCAGAAGTGAGAGAAAATTGCCACTATCATACTACTAACTGCTGTTTAGGGTAGAATTTCTACCGGGCGTGCGATATCCGGAAGCAATCCTCCTCAATATGCCGTAAGAGCTCGGATGATTGGAACCCGCGCCAGGGTGTTGGAGTTGCCTTTACTGGCAGGGTCAGATACTTTTTTTTTTTTTTTTTTTTGGGTGGGGGCTAGGAGGTCAACTTTCGCATTGTTTTCGAACCCCCCTTTTCCAAGAGAGGAAATTTTAGACGCCTTATGTCGAGTGCTAATTATTCGAGTTCTTAGGGGTACGGTAGTTGTATGCGGCATTTCCCCTTTACATTTTCGCCCTTTACATCTTCGCTCTTTGGAGTGTTTAGGGTGGGATGGGGGGAGGAATAGATGCCATTATAACTCATGGAGGGTATGTCAATCAGGTGCCTGTTTAATTCTCCGCATGGTTCTGGTGAGGTAATCTTTGGTATTCGGGTGGGGTCGCGGTAAAGCTATCTATCCATGGTGCCCTGGGGGTAATCAAGGACTGGATTAAGAGGGTTGGGATGTCATAATTCTCTGAATAGATTCGGTATTTTTATATCCGAGTGAAGAGAACCTGGTGAAACGAGATTGCTCTATGATTTTCCGTTTATGTGCTTGGCTAGCTCCCCTTCCGGAGCCCAAATGTGGTCAGAATACAGCCGCGTCCGCATTTATCACGGATACCCAAAATACAAGTATTTAAACGGTGGGTAGAATCGCTATTGCTTTTGCACATGCTTCCGGAACCTGAAGAAAAAAACAAAACCATAAACAGAAACAATAAACGAGTGGTTCGGTTGAGCGGTTAGGGTGGTTGCTGGGGGGAAACGGATATAGCGGGAAAAAACTATGATAATATATGTTACACGACCTCCCGCAAAAAAGGTTTGATATAAAAATTCAAATCTCAATTCTGTCCACACGTAAGGGGGGTTCTTGGAGAGACACTAGATATCGGGTTTCGTTCGCCTTGAGTGTTGATAACTTTGAAGCTCGGGAAGGTAGGCAAAATATACCGCTTGATATCAAATGTCCTACACTGGTGCCGAAGATATTATAGCTGACTCCTGTACGGGGTCCGAATCTAATCACCATATTCCATCGTTAGCGCCACGGTAGACTTCTTGACAAAACTGCTGGTGAGAATATTGCTGCACTCAAGGAAACAACGCCTCAAAAACCTAGCTTTGACCGTCATAAGAACAGGAATAATCGAGAATGGCGCTGAGGAGTCTGGAACCCCCCTTGGAATAAGTGGAGAAAACACAGCCCCCGGTTGAGGCAGATTGAAAGAAAATCATAACAATACTGTTTTTTTCAGCTTAATTCCTAAAAATAGTATGATATTGGCTCCCCCTCAAAAAGCGGGGGGGGGGGGGACTTTGGAGAACACGAGTGCCATATCGTGATCGCAGCGCAGTAGCTACCGGCTGCCGCTATTTGCTTAACCCCAATGAAGGCCGCGGATATGTCGTAACGGTTCTTCTTCTACCAGGTAAACCTCCACTATCTGGCGTTTGGCTTCTGAGGGCATTACCATCCTGTACATCAAGCATCGTTCAACGTGACGGGGGTAGGGAACAAACGGCACGATAACCCACCGCCAGGCTACTGATGGGTGGACAAACGAAACCACGCCATTTGAAGGAATATCTAAGGGGGTTTAGTGCTTATTATATCGGCTATGGATGGGGTCTTGACTTACCAGGGTAAAAGGGTTGAGTAGGCTGGGGCCTGGTATGTCGCTCTATCTATTGAATCTCTCCACGTAACACACACTGAGAGAATTCGGTAGAGATAGTTTCTCAACATCAAGATCTATAGCGCAAACAAAAACGGTATATCCAAAAATCTAATATCTGATGCTTTTGTGCCGGGTTCTTGAGAATTCTGTACTGCTCTCAAACCAGGATCAGGTAGTTCCGGCCATCAGATCTGCGTTACTGGAAGCCTTTGAACTCGCACTTCACCTATCCGAGATCGAGCGCATGAATCCATTTTGTTTTTTTCGATTCCGGGCTTTGAGTGGGCTGAGCTATCGGTTATGTTATCGATCATGGCTGCGGGCCCGGGAGCGGGGATTTCACTGGGGTGTCGCGCTATTGGAGGACATTACATATTATAGTATGGTGGGACTCGCGCTTTCGATACCTTCGATACGAAGTCAATCCATGAATTCTTGCTGGATCTCAACGCATTGTCGTGGGCAGACGAGTTTATACTGAATGAAGGGCTCTCTCTAACTTGCTCAAAGTTTGTTTTTCCGCCGTTTACTGCATCGCCAGCAAGCTGCAAGTCCAGCCGGTGCTTTTGCGGGTGCACCCCTGGCGGGACTGCGGAGAAAATAAGCCAGCTTCCGAGTGATCGATTGTGATTACTTTGGTTTTGGGGAGTTTTTAGGACGTGTGTATATATTGACATGGATTGAGCGAAACACGGGCCTGCCCCTCAACAGCCCCTGTGTCTACGTGGCTATGCTGGTCTGGTATGTTATCCTCGCTATTGCTTATGGCGTTTTGAGTTAAATAACTACCCGATGGAGGAACTGAGTGGAGATTCCGAGTGAGCAGTTGTATTCTCGAGTGAACAGTGGCCAAGAAAAGGGGGGGTAGCTTGCGATGGAAAATCATTGGGGCGGGGAGTGCTTGGAGAAGGATGTGATGGAAAAGAGACTGAAGGAATAGCGCTGGGGATTTGAGGTTCGCGATTATACCTAGAGGGGGAAGGCTGGGGTGATAATTTAATGGTAGCTGTTTGTGTGGTGGCACTGGTAATTGATCCATACTTTGGGGGTATATGGAGTGATAGGGAATTTCCCAGAATTCACACTACTCCCCAGGTTTTGAACATATTGGAATACTTTTTTCGTGTTTCCTAGTCCTAGGCTTGAACTAGTGGAAAATGTCTGTAAGTATTTGAGGAGATCTGTAGGTATCTTCAGATATCTGCCGACTAATTAGAAATATTTACGAACCACATTGCATATGCCGAAAACCTGCTAACCCCTCTAGGTTCCAATGAAACCTATAGACTTTGACAAAACCGGACCTACAAAGTCGGGGCCAGTCTCATTTTGACTTGACCTGGCCGGACTAGTATCTGATGTCCATCCCCCCACCGGCCGGCCTGGCCACTCCAAAAGCAGATTTGTCCCGCAGCCTCGGTTTCATTTCAAGCTTCAAAAGCCTAGAACTTTTCTTGATAGCCTTTTCGCATTGTTCTCTAAGCATTCTTCATCCTGATGATTCAGTATCTCAGCACTCTTTCCCTTTTGTGATCCTGATTATCAGGTTGAAGCTGACTGCCTTGGCAAGAATCTTAGTCTACGGATCGTCGCTAGGTTCTACACCTAGTGGAATTTTTACCCCAGGGCCACAGCCACTAGCAGAGACTATTAATATATTCATCAGTGTTCCCTTCAATCCATGTCACTATATACACATGTCCGGAGTGTGTATTCTCCTGGCAATCACGTTTGATCATTCAACTGCCAGCAGATGCCTGGAGTCCTGGCGGCCAGTGCCAGGTGAGCACTAGAAGCTGGACTGGTCTATAATCTGCCAAGGCTATATGTCACATTGACCTGACCTGGCAGCACTGCATGATTGCCGTGTATCATAGAAGGAATTGTGGTTAAAAGATTATCGTCTGTTGAGCCAAGATGCTCTCGGAATTTGAGGACGAAAACGGGAAAAGGAATTAGTGGAGCAAAAAGGTATAGTGTTAAAAGCTAGCAACTCTTTCGGATGAGAACATTTTGAACCCAGTAAGCACAACCTGAGCAAAGCACCCTAGAGCCCCCATAGGCCGTTCCGCGAGCTTTCCAGCGACCACACAGACGACCAACTACCGTATTTGTAAGTAAGCGAGCTTGTGGCAGCTCTGATTTCAAAAAATAAAGAAGAGCGCCGGGAGGTTTGCTAGAAAGGCACTACGGAGGTCTAGGATGAGAAGTATTCAAACGAGTTGCTTCACTTGGATGACCTCCCACCAGCATCTTTTCGCAATATCACGTGAGATCTTGCTTAGGGGAATTCTGGACTCTCTTCTTAGATGAAGGAGTACTGTCCTTCCATCTCCATTAGGGTGTTTATTCAAGGTAAGGTGTGGCTTATTTTCCTCGTATGATATACGAAATTTCGTTTTTTATCCTCTAAGTTATCAACTTTAGGTAGAAGCAAGTTTCAAATAAAGTTATAAAAAAAAAAACTCGTAGTTTATTCTTCTAATGATTGTCTGGGCTGTTGGGTCTTTTGTCCCTTGGGATTTTTATTTCCTACTGTACTTACAGGATATCCAGCTTTCTAATTGCAGGCTGCAACTTCAGGCCATTTGCATAGTGATGTATTACATTGGAGGGGATAATGGAGTAATGGGGTTGATAAGTTGGAACACTAACTCTGCGAACTTAAATTTTGTGGGTTATTTATGGGGCAAGGGTTAAAGGTAGCGGGTTCCACATCCTATGCTATGATATTAATCATATGATATCATACTAGTGTTGGCTGTATTTCATTTATACCTCCCATTGGGCATCCGGTATCTTGTGTTTAGTTTAGTCTGTTTTGTATCATGAGTTCCGGTGTAGAGTATTGGGTTTGAGGATTGTTTTCTACCATGGCTGTAGATGATTGGGGAATGTTTGGGATAGATGTGGATTCGTCAGTTGCTACAGTAGTGTCTCTGCTGAGTTCGTGTCATTGCCTGAGTGGTTCTTTGTATTCTATTAGTAGGCGGTTGTCGGTGGAACCTTTTTGTTTTTTAGCTTTCAGGGATGTTTTGGAGACTTATATCATAGCTCCCTGTTTGGTCTTAACTAGCATCTAGTCAAGACGATCCGACTACATTTTAGACCCGGTACTGCGATCACTAGATGTGCCAAAGAGTTTGTGAAAGTGCTAATCTTATTCGAACCGAAAAGGTGTACCTGGTGTTCGGGATGCCGCATTCTTCCTTACAGAATCCGGGTTTGACCTTACTTTTGGAAGGTGGTTCCCATACACCGGCACAATTTGCGGAAGGGGGGATGCTCCCATCCAGGACAAGAAATGGCAATATGAGATTGCAACTCAACGGTGGACGGATAGGGAGATAACACTAAAGAATTGGTTCCGGACTAACACTTCAAGGAGGATATCCAGTCCTCCGATAGAATGGATTCCATCATTGAAGTAGGGTTTTCTTTTCGGATGTGCATTTATCTGGGTAGACGAAACATCTCTCAAGGTGATAAAGTTGGAGGAACATTCCGGCCCAATCATGTATGACGACCAGGGGACTAATACGTGGTCAAACGAAACCGTGCCATTTGGAAGAGTATCTCAGGGGCTTAGTGCATATTACACCAGCTACAAATGAGGTCTTTATTCAGCTTGGTGGGAGGACTGAGTGGCTTTCCCGTATGGTATGTCTATCTATTGAGGTTCTCCGCGTAAAATTCCGAGAGAGAGAATACGTTAGATACAATTTTCCCCGATCAGAGTCTACGGGACAAGCCTATGGAAATGGTATACCAAAGATCTACCATCTGGGGCTGCGGCGCCAACTTCTAGGTTTTCATTCTTCTGTGCTATCAAATCAGCTTCGGATGGTTCCAGGCATTAAATCTACATTATGGGGGCATTGAATTTGGCGCTTCAGCAAATCCTAAGGAAACTCCAACGGTTGATTCAGTCTGGGTTCTATTATTCCGAGCTTTGATTGGGCCCTTCTGGGGGTTTTGTCGATGACATCGGCAGCGGACCCGGGGGGGGGGGGGGAATTTCATCAAAATGTCAGGCAATCGGAGAACATTACATCTTCCAGTATGGCGGGGGCAGAGCCCTGGGTTTCTCCGGCACCGTTGCCTGCGATATGAAGGCAGATTCTGCGTTCCTGTTAGATGTCAACACACTGAAATGGACCGACAAGTTTACACCAATTGAGTGAACGTGCGGAATTCCCTCGAGGGTTATTGTGCTTCTTGGTGGCGAGTATCTCGTCAAACTACATAAATAGTGCAAATGGCGCACCGAGAATGAACACTCATCGCTTGGCAGTAAAAATGGAGGCTCGTCTAAGAAGTCTCCAGCAAATGGCTGGAGTGATCCAGATCTTGAAACCATAATGAGACTAAAGACCGGGAACCCGAACCCCCTACAAGTTTACCTAGCGGACCAGGCACCAGCTCAGACTCATCTAAAACCAACAATGGCGCGATAACTGGGAGTGCAGTAGCGGGTGTAGCAGCTGTGGCACTTATCTTCCTCAGTTGGATGATGCTCCACCGGCGTCGTCAAGGAAGGAGATCCCAGATTCTTGAGGTCAATGGGATAGGGGTGTACGTTGCAGATTGATACCTGGGTGGGGTGTTTGCTGGACATAGAAATCCTGTCGGACCTCTGGCGACTGGAGCAGGAGCTCTGGGAGGAGGTGGTAGCCCTGCCGAACTCATGGTGCATAATCAAGTCAATGGGGGTGGAGTGCACTCTGCGGTATTGAAGTCAGGGGAGGTGGCGAACGAGATGGACACTGGAATTGGAAATCCCCTAGGGCTTAATACGGGAAGAAAACATGGAAGAAAAAAATGGGAAAAATAAAACAAAACAATCATTTGCAATCATTCATTTACGGTATCCTTTTTTTTTTTTTTAGCATTCCAACAAACGGAATTCTCTTTAGGAGAATATACCCCTTCTCGCACCCGCTTACCACCCACCTCACTTACCCTTCACCCCCCACCCCCCACCAGGCATACACTTCACTGTACATTTTCAATCTTAATATTTTTTCTCTTTTTAAGTGCGAGTGGGAGGATGTCACGATATCTCTGCGAAAAATTATGATCTTCGACCAGCGCTATCTATCTCATTTAGTTCCTGGCTTATTCACCCTGGAAGAACACTAAGCAGATGAATGTAAGTGCCATTACGATTGAAATTCCCAAGTTCATCCCTCAAGTCAGGACGATTATTTATTTGTTCTTTACTTTCCCCATTCCCCTCTTTCTCACGTGCGCGCACGTTTCTTCTTATCTTCATCTTCCGACTCCTAGACCCACAACATGCGCGGCATGCTTTACAGCAAGCCCACAACAAAGGCCATACCTGGGTGGGATAGTTCTCGCTCAAGACAATGCTCCGGATGTGTTTGTGGTAAAACGATAATGTGGGCTCTCAAGTTACTAGAAGTGCTGACAGGAGATGTCAAGTCACAATTATGGAGGAGGGTCCGAGAAAGTGAGAGGGGACTAGGGGGGTGGAAGCGTGGAGAGCAATTAAATAAAGATGAATTGCCCCTGTAGACCTGTACACTTGGATGTTTATCCGAAGGCCGATAAGGCAGATGGGAGAGGAAATGAACGGGCAAACGGGTAGACCTCGTAATAATGTGTAGTATTTGTGAAAAATAACAGTCTAATAGGAGCGGAGGAATTGTGTAAAGAGATAGATAGAGTGAGATTCAAGTTCTTAGGATATTCGCAGATTGTCCGGTTCGCATAACTTTCTAACTACAGGACCAGGTCCTTCTTAATAGGATCTGTATCCCTCCAATATCAAGTCCGTGTGGGTGAAAATTTTCATCTCCAAGTAAGGGAGAGAAATATTTTCTCCCGCTAAAGAAAAGAGTTTTCACCAGTAAGGAGTGAAGAGTTTCAAAGAAACAAATGAAACAAATAGCGTGGAGATATCCCGATCTCCTGACTTCGCAATAATGAAACAAGCAAGGAGACTATCAAGTGTTTGAAGGAAAGACTCTGGTGACGGGGACCAATAATCCAACAGTATTAGCCATCAGGCTATACAAACTTAATGGCATGTAATAATAACAATAACTACAATAGGGGAGGAAATGATTTTAAGCCGTTTAGTGAGCACCATACAGGGAGGCTCGGAGCGATGTTGACGGTTGAGGATAAAATAAGGTTATTATATGAGTCTTAGTATTATATAAGACTAGTGCGGCTCTTGCACAAGCGATCGACTGTTCAGTTTTCCGGGGTTCACTAGTCTAGCCGGTACGAGTACTGTACTGTACTGTACTGTGTATGCAGGTTAGAACCAACCCGCCCCACCGCATTAACTGGCGAGAACCAGCAGCCGCCAGTCCGTTCAGATAAGATTTTTATCCCTGTATTGTCTCGAGAGAGCGATTCTTGTCCGAGTGGACTCAGTGGAGTGCCATACCAGCATCTTAACTCTTGATAGCTAGGGGTAAACCTTTCTCGGGTCTCGCACTGACGCAACCGCATTTCCTTCATTCCAACCGCTTCTTATTCCAACGTATCATAAAAGTGTTTTTGGAAAGCAATGGGCTAACCGGAGCCAGGACGATAAATTTACCGATCAACGATGAAACCGTGACTAAAAAACTCTGCACAACCGAGAGCGGGGAAGTTCACCAATGTCGCTCAGAAACTCGCTCTATTCAACGACTATCTTTCACTGCTCCACGACTCCGTGGCTAGCCAAAATAACTGACAGGAAAAGACAGGAGTGTAACTAAACGACAAAGATCACCTATCCTATCCTTCCTGCTATCACCGCATACCGGTATCTCTAACACCTCCCACACTCATCTCCATTTCTATGCGCTCTCATGCTATCAATCATGCTAACGAAAGAACAAAAGACGGGCTCCTCAAAGACTCTCCAATTGCTTTCCGTGCTCCCATTGACTTCCGCGCTCACACTGCCTTCCACGCCCCCGTGCCAACAAAAGAAATACACTAACAAAGACTCCCGACGGTCTATAACTCCCTTGCCGTTCATATCCTTCTCCATCGGGAGCGCTGTTCCAAAGAGCACAACGAGAACCTACGCCCCAACAAAGCAAATGTGCCAAAACAACAAGCGAGTGGCGGGAGGGGAGCGAACAGGCGGGAACGGACAAACGGCCAGCTCCGGCAACGCACAGCGAATATGCAGGCGGGCAATAGACGGACGGGTAGAGATGCCGACTGACCGATATGCCGATGGACAAGGGAACAAACCCATGAGCATGCCGAGCAGCATCCATGATTTCCAACGAGTGTCTACTGGAGTACTGGTTCTTGTGTTGATTGTGGGTATTAACCACTTGACCATGTCTACCCTTTTCCCATATTTACTGTGCAGCGCATTGCCGCGCCAGTAATGTCGGTAAACCCCACCTTTTCTCAGCTCTCTGGAATTTCATTGCCTAACGCTACCATATCTCATCAATCTATCCATTAAAGCGATATGGGGAACGAAAAACAGAAAACTGCCTCAAAACTTTTGTTCTGCTCTAGCTCCTCCATTGCCCTTAGTCCTAAGGATATGGTAGCTCATTAGGTACGGCCTGCACCCTCGCATACAATGATGGATTTTTTAGAGGCGATAGCATCTGCTCCAACACAAATAATAGCAATTATGGTATTGTTTCGGATATGTTTATGATATTTTGCCAGTATTAGAGTGCCTCGGATGACCAAAGGGCGGGTCAGCTGCATGGCATAGGTTGAAAACCGAAGTCAACCTTAAACAGAGTGTCGACTTTGTCCACCGATTTCTCGTTTAAAACAGTAGTAGTGATACAAATGGTAACATAATTTAAGGGGAAACCAATCACCATAATATTATATATATATATATATATAATATTATAAAGGAGCCATTCCCATCGCATTCACATTAGCAGAATAGGGTTCGGATATATTGTTAGATTTTGAACAGAACATAGACAATAACTTTGGTTAATTGTGTTAAAATAAATAAAAGTTTTTTCCTTTGTTGGAATTAATTACATGTGTGGAGGAACAATAGCCTGAGAGACAGCAATATAGTTGGATAATACAATGAGAGAAGTACAAGAGAATTGGTTGGGTATAAATTTTTTCAATTCTTTACTATCATATCAATTTACTTGAACGCTTGGTGAGTGCGATGGGTGACAATTTACTTTCCCTCTAGGAGATCCTGCTGGGTAAGTGACTTACTTGGCCAAGGAGGTATCCCCTTGGCCAGGCAAAATCCTTTACTGGCAGTATAGAACATATATTTGAGTACAGTGCATCAATTTCCTTTGGCCTATTAGACTCAGGAAATACTTATGTTTACAGTTTTTCACTGCAATGTTTTCCCGCTCCGTGTAGTTCGCACACGTGTAATTAGTTTTCACAGAAAGCCCGATAGCAGGAATTACCCACAACCCTAGGTGCTGTAAAAACATTCAAATATGATAGAAGGGAAATGTAGTCGGATGTTGGAATTTCACTTCTCTGGGAGCACCGTAAACTCAGCCCTCAATTAAGGCAAAACAAAAGGAATATAAACAGCGCCTTCTTAGGGGGGGCAACTTCCGGTACTGTACAATAGCCCAGCACTTTTCTCTTCGATTCTAGATTTTACGATACTAGTATGGTACAAGTACTGCTAAGCAAGTAAAGATGCTTTCAGGTGCCCGACACGCTGGGGCTTAGCGGATGGGACTGGTCGGATGACTTGTCGCCTTGTCAGGCACTGTGGATGAATGCTCGTGACACAGCCCCATTGTATTGGACATCTAAATCCCGCTGTCTTTGCTTAGGATTGCAAATGGTACAAAATCTATGTCTCTTGCCAGTGCTGAGTTAATAGAGAAAGTAGTGCCAAATAGGCTGAAGAAGGGCAGCTCTTGTGTGGTCCCATAGAGAGTTTTCATCGAATAGTGTGCTTTCATTGATTTGTGTTCACATCACAGTCAGTTATGATGTTACAAGACTGGTGGTTAACCGTATCGATTTCAGGTGTCTGGAACCGGACCAGCATCACCGCGCCATGCATGTCTCGGCGAAAAGCCATGTCACAAGAAAATTGCTCGTACAGTACAGGTACAGTACTCGAATACACAAGTTACACCGGGATGATCCACATTGGGCAGTGCTACCAATTACTTGGGGCAGCAAGGACTCGGATCTAGCCGCTCACTGTATGGAAGATCCGCGTACTATAACCCCTGTGACAGATAGTCGGATGTGATGACTAGTCACAATTGATTTCGGTATTACATTTCGGTTGGTGTTAAGTGAGTAAGGGTACTCTGGATATATATTATCAGTGCTTCTCAAATCGTGGTATGCCACAGCCCCAATATTCACAGACGAAAACCGTCCCGTTTATTTCCCGTCATGTTTCCCTTCTCTCTTAGAGCCACGCTTTCTCTTTGTTTAACCTTCATTCCAAACCAATTTTTTTGTCACGGCTGAAGAAACATGGTATCCACGAGGCATGGCGTTTGGCTTCTATGGGCATCACTTTCCTTTACATCAGTAGTCCACAGCCAAGGTGCTGATCCTACCGAAGATTTTTGTTCCTTAAGCCAGCATATGAGTAGAGCTCCCTCCAAGTTCTCAAACGGGTTTTGCCCTCTGTTTGTTGACCAAATGTCAAACTATATAGTGGAACAGAATCAGGGAATGCTTTATATTGCTGGGGGATCGATGAAATATTCTTTGGGGGAAACGGATCGCAATGGCCCTAGTTCGTACCCTGTTTGGATGCACAGCATCCCCCCCATTCACCATATTAACAATTCGACAATATTTCTAGATCCGGTGCTTAGGTCACTGAACGTGTCGAAGGGGTTCGATACCTCTCTTGGCAGTACTAGCTTCATCCGAACAGAAGGAGTTCCTAGCACGATACCGAGTGTTGCGGATGGCGTGTTCTTCCCTACGGAATCGGGGTTTGACCTTACATTTGGTATGTGGCACCCATACAACAGCACGATCCATGGAAAGAGGGACGCTCCAATCGAGGACAAGAAATGGCAATATGAGATTGCAACTCGTCGATGGACGAATAAGAATATAAAACTACAGAATTGGTTCCAGACCAACACTTCAAGGAGGGTATCTAGTTCAATGACAGCATGGATCCCGTCATTTAAGATGGGTTTTCTTTTCGGAGGTACCTTTGTCTCGGTAAACGAAACATCACTCGAGGTGACAGAGTTAGAGGAGCACAACGGCCTAATCACTTATGACCAGGCTACTGATACTTGGAAAAATGAAACCACGCCATTTGGAGGAATATCTGAGGGAGGCTTAGTGCATATTTCCATGGCAACAGATGAGGTCTTGATTCAGCTTGGTGGAAGGTCTAAGTTGTCTACCCGCATCGTGGGTCACTCCGCACAACGAACCCCCCCACTTAAAATGCTGATAGAATTCGGTAGAGACCATTTTCCGAGATCCGCATCTACAGCACAAACCAATCAAAATGGTATACCCAGGATCTACCGTCGGGGGCTCTAGTGCCAGCTCCTCGTTTCGCATTCTGTACTGCTCTCAAATCAGCTTCGGATAATTCTAGTCATCAAATATACATTATGGGAGGCCTCGAAGCTCGCACTCCGGTAGATGCTACTGGAGGTGCAACAGCTACATCCATCTGGGTTCTTTCGATTCCAAGCTTTGAATGGGCCCAACTCCCTGTTATGTCAAAAACTACGGCTGCCGACCCGAGAGCGAGGATTTCACCAAAATGTCTGGCTATTGGAGAACATTACATATTCTACTACGGTGGAAGGAACGCTGTTGATGCCTTCGCCACAACTGTCTGCGATAAGCAGGCAAATGCTGCATTCCTGTTTGATGTCAACACACTGACTTGGACCGACATGTTTACACCAAACGAGGGAACATACGAAGTCCCGACGGAGGTTATTGGGCTTATTGGTGGCGAGTGAGCTATCCAACTCTATAATACATACCGAGTTTGCCAAGAAAAAAACGCTAATCGCCTATCAGCAAGGGCGGAGGCTCGACCAAGAAGGCGCCAGCTCACGGATGGAGTGATCCATCTCTTAAGATCATAATGACACTCAAGACCACCACTCCAAGCCCTAGTCCCACACCAAGCGCTAGTCCTCTCCTTCCTAAACCCAACGTTGGAGCCATAGCCGGTGGTACAGTAGCTGGTATAGTGGCTGTGGCATTTGCCTTTCTAGGAGCGATGATGCTCCACAAGCGCCGGCAAAAGAGGAGATCTCACCTTCCCCCAAATCGTACCAAACCCCTAACAGCCCACAACGGAGCTCTGGAAGAGGGAGGTATTCCGACCGAACTCATGGAGCATAATCAGGTCAATGGAGGCGGGGTGTGCCTTGTAGAATTGTCGTCAGGGGAGGTGGCGAGGGAGATGGAGACCGGGGATGGAGGCGGGCAAGGTACAATGTTGCCATAGAAGGGAAAAAGAGGGAAAGAGAAAAGGCACTCCATTCGCCACGATTCTCCCCTACTTTTACTTTTTGCTTAGGATTCTCGCCAACCGGCTTCTATTCAGTAAATGATACCCCCGTTCACCCATCATCTCTTTACTCACTTTACTCACCCAATGCTTCATTTTCTACCAACTAGACATGCTCTGCGCTTTCCTTTTTCAATTTTCAACGGCTTTTCGTTTCCTAGGCGCTAACTGGGGGGGGTTATCCAGTTCAAAGCTCTTGGCATGGGCTATGGGCGATTGTTTTTTAACTGTATGGGGTAGCAGTGTTGGCTTGTATCCCTAATACATGATGCTGCGTTTAGTTTGTTTGTGCTTTATGTCTTTCGGCTGGGAAACACGTCATTGGACTGAGGAATTGGTTTTTGCCAGAGCTGTGGATGATCGTGGACTTTCTGGAATGGCTGTAGATTGTTCGTTTGCTACCTTAGAGCCTCTGCGGAGTTCCGGTCACTACCGGAATGTTTTTTTCGTATTCTATTCATTCCTTACGGTATGGCTCGTGGAGTTTCTTTTGGTTTCCAGGCTTGTAATGCTCTACCATCTCTTAAAAGTTATATTTATCACAAAATTGTCAGGATAATAGCACTGTCAACCCTTCACAACAGTGGGGATGTTCCTAGAGACTGTCAACAGTTGGAGGACGATTTTCTACATGTATATATAACTACTTGGATCGGGTTTTGGAAGTATTCCATATAGGTTCAGTGTGGGAGCCTTGTTGAAAATCACGAAGCTTCTACTGTTTAGAGTATGAGGCGATGGTTGTTTGGCAATGGTTTAGAAACGCAATGGTGGAACAGGCTAAAGGAAAGTCAACGAGTGAGTGAGAATATGTAGGAACTAGCGTTTAGTGAAAGGAGAAGTGTTTGGAATGTTTTAGGAGTTAGAACTAGGGATACCGGAAGTAACGGGTTACGCTCCGGAGGTCTAGTCGACAACCAGGTGTTGCACTATAGGAGATAGGAAACTGGAGAAGAAGCATGAAGGTATCAGGACTGTCAGGAACAGCGATAGCTTGGGGGAAATGTTTCGAGGGATGTTCGAAGGAGTCAATTGAAAGGAACGGTGTGGCATCATGAAGAAAAGGTGGTATGGAATTCTACGAGGCAGATGGACGGAGAAGATGTTTGCAAAGAAACGGTTTGTGTATATATAGGACACCTCCGGCAGCATAGAAAGAACAAGAATCGCAGACACTCTCTACCTATCATAGCCTTATTATTTGAAGCCTTGTTAAAAATCCTGCAAAATGAGGATTTTGGGTGTAGAGGTGCCCCTGTCACTAAGGCCTTTGCCTAGTGATGATCACATTATGTGTTCAGAGATCTCGATTGGCAGGCTTTCACTCCCGCACTTACTTATAGATCCTGTATTTTCCATCCGTCTAGTTATCACACTAATGGAGAAAGCCTGCTAGAATCCCTCTCATCCCATAACATAGCAGAAGCTCAAATAATGTAAACATGTGGAATATCATTTGTTATTTCCTTCCCAGGTAGCCTCTAGCAACTTTTTTGTCTTTTGGTCACTGAGAGGGGAATCGGGATGTGTTTTTACTGGGTTCTCTGTTCACTTTCTAGTCAAGGGAACTTTGAATATATTTGTGTACGATTCATCAGGTAATGTTCTTACTGCCTGCAAGCCACTGCCACAAATACACAAAGAGCCTGGAATGGCAAACTGCATACAATTAGGTTTGAGATATGAAATCTTAGAAGGTAGAAGGGGATCCAAGATGGAACGGAAGTTGATAGTATTCATAAGAACTGATAGCTAAATTGATAGGTTGCTTGCTTGATTACTTTGGTAGGCTGGGGAAAATTGTTCTTTTTCTTTAGTAAATATTCATATTTGTTTCGGCTAAAAGCTGGGTGGAGTTGCTATTAGGTGTTCAACCCACTTCTGCTAGCGGAAGTACTGTACCGCGATATAGATGGCGATACCAACTTACCATGCCAGACCCCAGACGATAGCTGAATGCTTATGACAGACTAAGCTGCGCCTTAATGGGCACCTAGAACCCGGTTTCTTCCTTGATGGTGCAAATTGACAAACAATTTGTGTCTCTTGCCTAGTACTCAGTTGATTGAGAACATAGGGTATATGGGATTGAGGAAGGGCGGCTCTTGTGTAGTTCTATTCAGGGTTTTCATTAATTATTGCCTTTGCCTTAATGTCTGCTGATAGCTCATCTTGATTGTTGCACTAGTTTTCGCGGTGTCGATTTCGGAAGTCCGATACCAACCTAACATATACAACAACCTGTCTGGACGAGAAAGCCATGGATCGAGATAATACCGGTATGATGTGCACTCGACACGCAATGATCCTGATTGAGCTCCTTCAAATGCCCCGCCAACAGGGATTCGGATCTGGCCGTTCTCTCAGCGGAAAATCCATAACCCCTGCTAGTGAAAGTCGGATGTGATGACTAGTCGCCATTGACTATCATATTCTGATTGGTGCTGTATGATACCGATACAACGTGTGGGACGCTATCCTTGATCCATTGACAAAATTATAATATGCCACAGCCCCAATATTCCCAGATGAAAACCTCCCTCTCTTATTTTACATCATGTCTCCCCAATCTCATAGCATCGCGTTCTCTCCTCGTTCAACCCTCCCTCCAAAGCCTTTTTTTTTACGGCTGAGGAAGTATGTTACCCGCCAGAACTGGCGTTTGGCTTCTAGGGCTGTTACTGCCCTTTACGTCAGTGTACGGCCAAGATAATGGCACCACTGAAGACTTTTGTTCCATAAGCAACCATATGAGTGGAGCTCCCCCTAAGTTCCAAAAATGATTCTATTCGTTATTTGCTGATCAGGTGTCAATGTATAGTAGCCCAGAGGGATGGTATACTGTATATCGTTGGGGGATCAACGAAGTATCCTTTGAGGGAAAAGAATCGGGATGGCCCTAGTTCGTACCCCGTTTGTATGTAAAGCATTCTCCCCTATCACCATATTAATAATTCGACAACATTTCTAGATCCAGTGCTTCGTTCCTTGGACGTATCGAGCAGTTTCGATACCTCTCTTAGAAGCGCTAGCTTTATTCAAACAGAAGAAGTTCCTGGCACAATACCTGGTGTTGCGGATGCCGCGTTCTTCCCTACGGAATCTGGGCTTGACCTTACATTTGGGATGTGGCGCCCATACAACAGCTCGATCCACGGAAGGGGAGACGCTCCAATCGAGGACAAGAAATGGCAATATGAGATTGCAACTCGACGATGGACGAATAAAGATATAAAATTACGGAATTGGTTCCAGACCAACACTTCAAGGAGGGTATCTAGTTCAATGACAGCATGGATCCCGTCATTTAAGATGGGTTTTCTTTTCGGAGGTACCTTTGTCTCGGTAAACGAAACATCATTCGAGGTGACAGAGTTAGAGGAGCACAACGGCCTAATCACTTATGACCAGGCTACTGATACTTGGAAAAATGAAACCACGCCATTTGGAGGAATATCTGAGGGAGGCCTAGTCTATATTCCAACAAAAATAGATAATGTTTTGATTCAACTTGGTGGGAGGTCTAAGTGGTCTACCCGCATCGTAGGTCGCTCCACCTCCCGAAGTCTCCCACTTAAAATGCTGATAGAATTCGGTAGAGACCATTTTCCGAGATCCGCATCTATAGCACAAACCAATCAAAATGGTATACCCAAAATCTACCATCTGGGGCTCTGGTACCAGCTCCTCGTTTCGCATTCTGTACCGCTCTCAAATCATCTTTGGATGGTTCTAGCTATCAAATCTACATTATGGGAGGCCTGGAAGCCCTCACTTCATTAAATGCTACGGGAGGCGCAACATCTACATCCATCTGGGTTCTTTCGATTCCAAGCTTTGAGTGGGCCCAACTGTCTGTTACGTCAAAGACCACGGCTGCAGACCCGAGAGCGAGGATATCACCAAAATGTCGGGCTATTGGAGAACATTACATCTTCTACTATGGTGGAAGGAACGCCGCTGTTGATCTCACTACAGTTAACTGCGATAAGCAGGCAAATGCCGCATTCCTGATGGATGTCAACACACTGACATGGACCGCGAAGTTTACACCGAATGAGGGAATTTACGAGATTCCCAAGAAAGTTATCGGGCTTATTGGTGGCAGGTAAGCTATCCAACTCTATAGAACAGACCAAGTAGTTTGCCAAGAATGAATACTAATCGCCCATCAGTAAAAGTGGAGGCTCGACCAAGGTGGCACCAGCCAATGGCTGGAGCGATCCAGATCTTAAAGCCATAATGAAGCTATATTTCCCCCTGGTCGACGAGGACGGGCCTAGTGTGGGTGGGGGGGGCCCGGAGGGGAGGCCAGCGGAATCCAGATCCGGATCCAACCGCGGGGAGATAATATCCGGCAGTATAGTTGCTATAGTTGGCTTGGCACTCATCATTCTGGGAGCAACGCTGCTCTACCGGCGCCGTCAAAGGAGGAGATCACAGCTTCCCCCAAGCGATATCAAACCCTCAACAGCCCTCAGCGAGACTATAGGAGAAGGTAGTAACCCGACCAAACCCACGGAGCACAATCAAGCCAATAGAGACTAAGTGTGCCCTGTGGAATTGCTGTTTTAGGGAAGGTGGCCAGGGGTTTGACCCTGGAGGTGGAAGTGGGAAGGGTACGATATTGTCATAGAAGGGGAGAAAAAAGGGAAGAAAAAGGGACGACAAAAAGCACTTTATTCGCCATGATTCATCCATATCTTTTGTTTAGCAATCTTGCCAACTAGTTTCTCTTTAGGAAGAGACATTCCCTATCACCTATCCTTCACTTTCTGCCAACTAGACACGCTCTGTAATTTCCTTTCTTAATTTTCAACTTTTTCTTCTTCTCAGGGATGAGCAGGAGGGGGCTACCCGGTTTGGGGCTATAAGAAATGGAGTTATGAGTAGCTATTTTTTATCCCCATGTATTTAGGTCTGGGGTGACGGTGTTGGCTTGTTGGCTCGTTTTGTTCTTTGCTTTCTGCATTCGTTTCGAGGATTGGTTTTTACCACAGCTGAGGACAATTGTGGAGTTTCTGGGATGGCTCCGGAAGGTCTGTTCGCTCCCTCAGAGCCTCTGCCGAATTGCTGTCACTGCCGGAATGTGTTTTTGTATTTCGTTCATTCGCTATGGCTCGTGGAGTTTCGTTTAGTTTTCGGAGGTGTTGTTTTGGCGCGATATATATCCCGTTTCCTTTGCTAGGACCTCCACTAAGCACCAAGTCCATTATTCCTCATGTTCAGCTGTGCGAGGCACACTTCGATCTCACTACCGACGCCTCCTCTTTAGCGCCGGGCATCCTTGGTAACCTACAGTAGGGCTACCGTACTCGGATCTGCTCGTCAGATCTCCTTAGCCCTCGGATACCAAGGATGAGCACCGGTCTATTGGTTTTTTATCCTTGTAATGTATTACTTTTAATTAGCTAAGGTTTAAGTCTAGATAGCCTTAGGAGTTTTAGAGCTATTATAGTGCTCTTCGCATTTAGGGTGAATACTAACGTTTGGAATTTCAAATGGTTCTTCTGGTCGGTTTCGCCCCCCTTTTGAGTTGCTCCATCGATAAGATACTATATAGAGCTAAGCTTTCGCTTGTATCATTATTGCAATGGGCTATAGTGTCGACGTATTTCCCTTGTCACGCATTTCATAGATGATATGAATTATTTGTTTGAAATGATTTCTGATATTCTATTCGCGCTGGGGTAGCACCTCGCTTCTTCACTACATGTAATTACCTATAGACCCTCCATTCTCTATCGGTTTAGTTGCTAATGAAGGAGGTTCGCTGTAGTCCCTCCCATGCTGTAGACACATATAGTAGAAACTCGAAAAATTGCCACATGTGCATTTTCATTGGTATTTCCAGCGACCTTTTTTTTTCTGTATAGGAGAGGAGAATGGGGATGTGATTTTGCTAGGCTCTTCGCCAACCTTCCAAGGAAGAGAATATTGACTATGTAGCGCACGGTTAAACCATTCAAGTCCCTTACAAGGCTGAGGCTGGCCAAGGATGCACCGTAAGGTTTGCGATATAAAAATTGGTTAGGGCATATTGGATGAGTTGAGGACCTGGGAGCGGGCTGAGATGCATGGGTACGGTACTCGAGTACTGGGATATTGTCGAGTGATAAGACCTGACCTCAAGGAAAGTACCGTAAGACTGCACTTGAAGATAAGAAGATAGTTACTAACCCCTTCTGGTAGCGGCTGTGTAAGGTGGTGGAACGTGGGTAAATTTATGATATGGTATTGTAGGGTTGCCGGAATTAACCGTACCAGTACTTGCATGATACTATACCGATAGGGAGGCAACGCCTCATAGCACATACCGGTATTCTCGCTACCAGCGACTCTAAAGGTGGATCACTGCAGAGGGGTTCAGCCCTGGGATGAACAACGTTTCCGTCAAGTGTTCCAGTGGAAAGACTCTGGTGGGCCTAACGCCTTTTTAACTATGTTAAGCTCCTACCAGTCTACCACACGTCTGGTGCGGGTAGCACTTGTACTGCACCGTACCGTTCCGTGATCGTACCGCATTTCATGTCCTCAACGGTCTTGGCGTGGTAGCTCCGTGATCCAAAAAACGACATTGCCGGGAACTAGGGCGAGAACCCGAGACAGAAACTGCGATACTCGGTAGAGAAAGCTCCCCGCGCAGTTGGGAGTAGAATGCGCCAGATCGGGCTGTTCACCAAATGCATTGCTATCAGGACGCAGCCTTATTTTATTTGGGGCTCAAGCACCGTAGAGAGTAGAGAGAGTATTGGGACCCAGTCCAAGTGTTCATTGGCAACTCAACCTGACCTAGTAGTGCACAAGTACTGTATCACCTTGCGGCTATTTCAGCAGATCCCGCCCGCTCTCTCAAATCACCAGGCTACTACAGACCTGCGTAGAAGGGTAAGTTAAGGTCCGCGGAAAACACTTTTTTTACTATTCATGACCTTCTTCAGGCGCAGCAGCACCTGGCCAAGACCTATCACATTTTATAGATTGTTGTTACACCGGAGGCACCGCACTCGAGCACTGTACGGCCGCTCGACGGGGGATTTCTTGTGTCATATCTCGCGGTTGTCGTTCCACACCAAATCGGACAGTTTTAACTCTCGCAGCCCAAATCGACCGGATTCCTCGTTTTTCTTCGGACAGCTAGGCGATGCCCACCAAAACAAGGAAGAAAAGAATACCATCAAAGGACGTTTCCAATCTCTCACAATCCCGGCAATTATCTTGGTATGATCAATGTCTACTGTGGGTCGGGGGCCCTATTTTCCCAACCCTCTGGCCTTGTTGAGTTTCCCATATCACAATATACCCCTGCCCCAATAACCCAGACAGGAGCTGTTTATTTCCTCCCATGTCCCTTTTCTCGAACTCGTTATTATATCGTTGTTTAATCCGTTTCTAAAGCCTCTTTGGTCACGGCTGAGGAAATATGTCACTCCTCAAATTCGGCGTTTGGCCTCCGGACATTTCTGACTTCCACACTAGTAGTGCGTTGCTAAGTTGCTGACGCAAATGAAGATTTTTGTTCCTTAGGTGGGCATAATAGTATGGCTCCCTTCAACTTGGCAAGATTCTTTTACCTGCTGTTTATGGACCAAAGGTTGAATAATATAGTGGTCAGGATGATGGTATGCTTTATTGATGCAGGATGGATGCAGTACTCTTCGCCTTACGAGGATCACAATGGCACTAGTTCCTATGCCCTCTGAATGCATACCGTTCTCCCCTTCCCCCAAACCAACAATTCGACAACGGTTTTAGATCCGGCACTCCGATTATTGGGCGTATCAAAGAGTTTCCAAACTTCTCTTGATAGTGTCAACTACGTTCGAACGGAATTAGTTCGAGACGAAGTTCGCGTTACCGGTATTGCAGATGCAGCGTTTCGGCGATACAAGGATAAATAAATTATATTGAACCTCCCGACGGAATCCGGCATAAACAGACCAACTGAGGACTTGACACCCGAAAAACGCTTTTTCGGTCCCCGTGGCGAATGCATCTGATCCATGGATCGGTTGCAACAAGTTATCCGAGCAGGTCCTTAAGCTTTTCAGCAAATATCATACAGGGGACCTGGAGCGACGTTGGCGATTGAATGTTGTATGTCAAATAATAAGGCTATGATAGGTAGAGAGTGTCTGCGATTCTTGTTCTTTCTATGCTGCCGGAGGTGTCCTATATATACACAAGCTGTTCCTTTGCAAACATCTTCTTCGTCCATCTGCCTCGCAGAATTCCATACCACCTTTTCTTCATGATGCCACACCGTTCCTTTCACTCGACTCCTTCGAACATCCCCCGAAACATTTCCCCTAAGCTATAGCTGTTCCAGACAGTCCTGATACCTTCGTGCTTCTTCTCCGGTTTCCTAACTCTTATAGTGCGACACCTGGTTGTCTCCTAGACCTCCGGAGCGTAACCTGTTACTTCCGGTATCCCTAGTGCTAACTCCTAAAACGTTCCAAACACTTCTCCTTGCACTAACCGCTAGTTCTTACATACCCTTACTCACTCGTTGACTCTTTCCTTTAGCTTGTTCCACCATTGCGTTTCCAAACCATTGCCAAACAACCTTCGCCTCATACTCTAAACAGTGGAAGCTTCGTGATTTTCAACAGTATGGTATCAGCGTCAGTATCATACTACAAATAGTGTGGCCCCGGCGCCAGCGACCAACCGTTCCGCCGGACCCCCTCCTGCTATTCCATAGTTGATACGGCGTGGGTAGGGGCCAGAGTTGCTTACCGGTATGGACTTGACTGCTGGTACTTGGCCATGATGGTCAGTTTACACCACCGCTTTGGTGGGCCGTCGTGCGAGTTTTTGAATACCGTTAACCATGCAGCCAATCAGCTATCGCACAAGCACCTTATTCACAAACAAGCCACGAAAAAGAATAGCGGGAATCGACTAAAAAGCCCAGACATCCTTCTCTTGTGCTCTAGAATCTCATTGCAGCACCGAACGCCACGGTACGGTACTGTACTGTACTATATTATACCTCATCAACCCATCCTTTACAGCATCATGAAGCGCAAAGATGAGAAACAGAAAAGCCCCAATATCCTAGTTTCAGCACAGAGTTTCTCCATAGCTCTGATTCTTTAGGATATAATAACTCGCTTGATACCGCCCACACGCTTTGGTAGAATGATGGCTTTCTTAATGGCAATGGCAGTTCCAAAGTAATAATACCAATTATGGTCATGTCCGGATATACTGTATTTATCGAATTTTGCCAATATTAGAGTATCTTCGATGCCTTGATGGCCGGGGGGGGGGGGGGTGGCGATGCATTTTTATTTTTCTTTGTTAAAGCCGTGGTATTGTTATAGTTACATGCAAACATAAAGCAATCACATCCTAAGGCACAAATTAATGTATTTGGGAGGTATCCTATGACAATCAAAACGCCCAAAGCGAAAACTCAAACGAAAGAAACAAAACCAAAACAGAGCCCCGTAACCTGTTGCAATGTAGAAGTCCTAGGACAATACCAAGTGATACAGTGACTAGACAAAAGTCTTGGTGATTGTCCCTTTTCACACTAAAACAGGGTAAAATCTCCACTTTTCAATAGATGTTATCTCATTGAAAACTGGACCCCATTTTTCCGAAATTCCTGATATAAAGTAATTTTATCTGTATACTATCTCATGATCTATTTGAAGCATATCCATAACTAGCTGAAGGTTCTACATGGTTGTAAAGTTCTACCATCGCTTAAAATTCATAATTATCACCAATTTACTACGATAATTGCCCCGGCAACACTACTCCACATCACCAAGACTTTTGTCTAGTCACTGTATCTTATGAGTGCGAAATTCCCCACATTTCTTGCGCCCAGCAGTCCGACATTCTCAAGGTAGTGCATGGTTTTGACAGGTGCTGCCGATAGAGTGCTCGAAGAATACCGGTACATTAGTCTGCCCCCGTTCTCGGGAATTAGCTACGGTGGGGGGATTATTCACCGGGTAGGTCGGAGAGTCTGATATACTGTACATAAGGGAGCTCATCATGCGGCTCTGCGAGATAATTCATGCTGGGGCTGCCTTGAACCATGTAATACCTGTGTGCGGGACGGTACTTGCACCCGTAGCCAAAGGATGTACGGAAAAGTTGTGGGTTTGAAAAAACCCGGTGGTCCGCCAGTAGATGCATGCACGGTTGATAGTCGAGTGATGGCCCGTGAGGAAGAAGGTTAGGATAGTAACCTAACTAACTTGAGGAACAGCGCGAAAGCACCCACTGATCGGGAGGAAGGGAGGAAGGGAGAACTGATAATTTTTACCGTAGCTAGTTGGATCGATAGGAAAAGGAACCACAAATAATCCTGAGCTTTCGAGTAAGTGAGTAGGCCCGGCTTGTAGGGGAGGAATGTGTTTCTTATGTCCAATCTTATCTATCAGACCGTCTAAATATTCGCAGCGAGTGACACCCAAGAGCGGTATATGCTTAGATGTTTACCTGTAGTGTCACAAATTCTCGTGATTTACAAAATTTTCGTCGCCTCTCCCTCCTGTTGGAAATATGTTTCTCTAGTCTCGGGCTCAGATTGTAGGCGGGGTGGGGAATAGCATGGCTGAGGAGATTTCTTAGGTGACCCGGGCTCAAGCCACCGGGCCCGACCTAGAGTTTAACCAAGGACGCGGGGTCCACCGAACGGAGCTTGGAAGGCTTGCTTTATCGGGCGGTGGGGCGTAGCCCAAATCTCTTGGGCAAGAATTGAAGAAGGTGAGAAGTTGTGGGTGGGTTTGGATGGGCCGCTGTCACTATCGCTGGGAATGTCACCTTTTGTATGATGTGATAACATTATGATACTTCATTCGGCGAGTTAAACTACCGTAATAGGCTTAGGGTTATTGCTGGGGCACAGTAGATGAGGTTCTCATACATTTGTTTCTGCCTAGAGGTTTGGGTCGAGTTTGGTTTACTATTGAAATCTGTTCCTACTCAAGTACAGTATACTGTCGGCGATATCATAAGACAATAAAGGAATAGTGGCAATTACTGAAAATGCTTTGAGATATAATATATTTGTGAGGTCATAGTGGTACCGATAGTGGTCGGAGCCACTGGAATTTGTGATTAAGTAAGCAAGTTTACATGACACTGCATGTATTTGGTAAAAATGCAGTACCGGTACAAGTGTACACAATGGGGGAAAAAACGGGAGCGAAAGGAAGTACTACGGCAGGTTTGTATTGAACGAGTACAACACGAACATGGATGGATACGCTAAGCTTCCCCGGCGGCAGCAGCAGAGGACTCGATAAAAAACATGACCAAAAAAAAAGGTACGAAACTAGAAGCGACAAATCACTGTGCCACCCCTAATCAAAGTATCTCTCCCTCCAAATGACTCCCATTAGCAACTTCGTCAACCTCCTCTCTGCAGTGCCTCTTAGTCTCTGCAACACGCGTCTCTTCGCGGCACCACCCATAGCATCCTACGCCTAGTCCAGCGATCCGATCCACTTCACTATAGCTGCTCTAGGAACTCTCTCGATCCGCCGTTGTCTACCTCCGGGGAAGCATCGCCAGCACGATCAAGTCCTTCGAGCCCAAAATCCCACCTTTGTGATCGAAATCTCCCCAATCATGTACTCCCGTGTCCACCCCTTCCTCACCTCTAGTGTCCCCTCGCTGTGAGTGCGCGCAGTAATTTAGCGTGAGGCGGCGGTATGCAGAATCTCTTTCCAAACAATCTTTGTAATCTCCGGTTGGCAAGGGTCTTATCGTGCATGCGGGAGCTTCGTCGCGAGGACGGAACCCTCCATCAGGTACTCCCACGCGGGACTATTCCCGCTCTTTTTCGGGCGCAGGAGGACGTCTGCTACCCATGCGTCTATGGGCCCTTTGGGCTCGGAGGAAGGGGAGGGGGTGATGTTCGGTATGTCGAGGGCGGAGCCATTGGAGAGGGGGAAGAGGTGGTGTGGAGGGGATGGAGCCGCCATGGTCGGGAATTTAGGGAGGATGGAAGGGCGAGTGTTTGGTTCGGAGCAGGAACTGGATTCACCTATGGATGTGCTAGTGGTGCCCAGTGCTAGCGGTGATGGGGGTTAGTGGAGGGGGCGGGGGGGGGGGAAGATGGACGCTGGAGAGTCTCGGAACGGATTGAATTGTTGATGTACCGTACTAGAACAGTACCGGTACAAGTACAGTACTTGAGTAGAGGCCAATATTGCGCCCCTGAGACCGCTACCGATGTCGTGGGCCAGACGTTCGAAAGGGCTCCGATTGTGTGGCATCCTCGTGGGAGAAGGGGGGGAGGGAAGTAGGCAGCTGTTGGAATTGTTGCCATCGCGTTGTTTTTTGTTGCTGTGGTGAAATGCTCTAACAACAGGTAAATTACAGTACGAGTACCCGTACGTGTATAGTACTCGTACAGTACAGTACAGTGTCGGTATTTCTCCTGCGACCTTGACAGAGTTGCATCCTTGCGATAGGCGTCCCCCCGCAACACGAGTTCGCGCATTAAGAAAAAAAAACACGCAGCAAACGATTGCGATTCCTCAATAATTCAGAGAGACACGAGCATCACCAAGGCCCGGATCAAAAAGTGTGTTCTTGGTCCAGCTACGAGTATCCGTACTACCGGTATGATACAAACAACTGGGCTTGGCGTTCGCTTAAACGGCAACTTTGAGAGAAGAGCTGTTATGATACCGTATCTAGGGCTTCGCTGGCACATACAGAAAAGAGCCTTGAGCGATAACTTAGTCTACAATCAGTGGAGTGCTATCATACTGCTTCGAAATGAATCAAATAGAGTACCGGTACTGTACTTGTATGGAGTAGTATTTGCACAGTTCCGTATGTTAGTATGCGCGAATATGCACTTTGAGACAGAGAGCCATCAAACGTTTGTGTAACGAATTTTGTACCAGGTGATTGGACATTTGCCACTAATTTAAGGGGCAAGGCTGTGCAGTAAACAGTACTCGTACTCGTACTTTACACCCATCAACCCCGCTTTCCTCAATTTCAGGCAATCGATCGCATCGACGGACCCTAAGTTCAAGTTAATCAAAATCTTGCTGTCGAACGCATTCAAAGCAGAGAAAAAGGAAAAATGGCTCAAGTTTTCAGCAATAATCGTGAGACTATCATCATCGCGAATAGCTTTAACAGCAGCGCCCCCGAAAATGAGGCCAAAATACAGGCATGGTTGTCTCCACTAGAGCCATGGGTACGGCATCGAGACATTGGAGCCCAGCGAGTGGATAGTGTGGGGGGATGGCTATTGGAAACCGAGGATTTCAAACGCTGGCATAGCGGCACAAAGGAGGATGATTCTGATCATTCGGCCTTCTTCTGCGACGGCAATCCGGGAGCGGGGAAGAGCTATATCATGTATGAGGGAGTGTATCTTTGCCGGAGATTAAGGAATGGTATTGCTGATTGATTGCGATAACAGTTCACTCGTTATAGATAAATTATGCGACGACGCCGAGGAGGAAGATGCTGCCGTTGTGTGTTTTTACTTCGACTTTGCTGCGCGGAGCGAGCAGTCGCCGCTAAATATGTTCGGCTCCCTGCTGAGACAACTTATTGGCGGATTGGATGAAATCCCAGAAGTGGTGGTCCAGGGATTCAGGAAGCAGAAGAAGGTCATTGGGGGTAGAGGTCTTCAAGTTTCGGGAATTTTGAAGATGTTCCAGACCATCACGGCCACAAGACGCACGTTTATATGTGTTGACGCTCTCGACGAGTGTGTGCCAGAGCACCGGATAGCGGTTCTTGAATCACTGGGGCAGATTCTACGGGGGTCGCCGAATACTCGATTATTTATGACCGGAAGACCACATGTGCGGAGTGAGGTCGAGAGGATATTGGGTAGTGCAACTTTTGTATTTATAAAGCCGACGGAAGATGGTATCATTAGATTTCTGCGTGAGAAACTCAGGAACGACACTGCCCCACATATAATGAGCAGCACATTGGAGGCCAATATCATGAAGAGCATTCCCGAAATAAGTTCGGAAACGTATGTGGAAAACAGGGCAAATTGGAAGCTTCTTTAAGTTAATGGCTGATATATGAAGTTAGGTTCCTACTAGCTTCTTTCTATATCGAGGCAATTCTGCGAGAAACCACTGTTGCTCGCCGGGGGAAAAGGCTTGAATCGGTGAAAGATGGGGCAGGATTAGGGGATGCATATGGTGTGACCCTGGAGCGGATAAGGGCACAGGACGGGGAAAAGAAAGAACTTGCGATATCCACACTCACATGGATCTGCCATTCTGAGCGGCCCTTACAGGTGGATGAGCTCTGCCATGCTCTGGCGGTGGAGATAGGGTCGATAGATTTCGACCTTGAAAATATCCCTTCGATAACTACATTGCTTGACTGTTGTCAAGGCCTGGTCACAGTTGATAAGGAAGCTTCAACTGTGCGGTTAATCCACTTTACCGTCCAAGAGTATCTCTGCGCTCAATCAGACCTCTTCAATAAACCCCACTCGATGATTGCAGAAACCTGCTTAACTTATCTGAACTCGGAGCAACTCGAGAACCTCCCGGCCCACCCTCTCCCGGACCACCGGAGAGTGCCATTCCTCAAATACTCTTCAAGATATTGGGGAACACATGCGAGTAGAGAACTTTCACACTACGGGAAAACCCTCGCAGTGGGGCTCTTGAAGCGGTACGAAGACCACGTATCCGCATTATCACTTTTAAAGCAAGTGCTGCACCCTAGTTATATCGGAGATGTTAGTGCATCACGCTTCTCTGGACTACACTGCGCCTGTTACTTTGGGATTGTTGAACTTGTGATTGCATTGTTAAATTCGGATTGTTGCCCGATCAACCAAGGGGATTGGTCAGGCAGTACACCATTTTTATGGGCGGCTTGGAGTGGACATGAGGAAGTGGTAAAGGTGCTACTGGAGCGGGGAGATGTCGACCCTAATCACCCAGATGCGGAAGATCGAACACCACTCGGGTGGGCTGCTGTCGCGGGACACGAAACAATGGTCAAGTTGCTACTTGGCCTGAAAGATGTCGATCCCAATCGCGTAGATAAGTACGATCTAACACCGCTCGCGTGTGCCGCTTCGAACGGACATGAGGATGTAGTCAAGCTATTGCTGGAGCGGGATGACGTCGACCCTAATTGTTCAGATGTGGATGGTCGAACACCACTCGGGCGTGCTGCTTTGGAGGGACATGAAGGGGTGGTCAGGCTACTCCTGGGGCGGGAAAATGTCGACTCCAATCACCGAGATGTGAATAATCGAACACCACTCCTGTATGCTGCTCTGCAGGGATATGAGCGCGTGGCCAAGCTTC
Source organism: Tuber indicum (assembly GCA_006112555.1). NCBI lineage: Eukaryota > Fungi > Ascomycota > Pezizomycetes > Pezizales > Tuberaceae > Tuber > Tuber indicum. The sequence goes on from VBSK01000411.1 coordinate 111,641, forward strand.
TACTGGACCAGAAAGATGTCGACCCCAATCGCATAGATAAGTATGATCTAACACCGCTCGTGTGTGCCACTTGGAATGGACATGAGGAGGTGATCAAGCTACTGCTGGGACGGGATGACGTCGACCCCAATTGCCTAGGTGTAGATGGTCGAACCCCACTCGGGTGCGCTGCTCTGAAGGGGCACGAAGGGGTGGTCAAACTATTCCTGGAGCAGGAAAATGTCGACTGCAATCGTCGAGATGTGAACGGTCGAACACCACTCGGGTGTGCTGCTATCGAGGGACATGAGCGGGTGGTCAAGCTGCTGCTGGACCGGAAGGATGTCGACCCCAATCGCATAGATAAGTATGATCTAACACCGCTCGTGTGTGCCACTTGGAACGGACATGAGGAGGTGGTCAAGCTACTGCTGGGACGGGATGACGTCGACCCCAATCGCCTAGATGTAGATGGTCGAACCCCACTCGGGTGCGCTGCTCTGAAGGGGCATGAAGGGGTGGTCAAACTATTCCTGGAGCAGGAAAATGTCGACTGCAATCATCGAGATGTGAACGGTCGAACACCACTCGGGTGTGCTGCTGTGAACGGACACGGAGCGGTGGTCAAACTACTTCTGGAGCGGGGAAATGTCGACCCCAATCGCCCAGATGAGAACGATCGAACGCCACTCGGGTGTGCTGCTGTCGAGGGGCATGAACAGGTGGTCAAGCTTCTACTGGACCGGAAGGATGTCGACCCCAACCGCCAAGATAAGTATGATCTAACACCACTCGCATGTGCTGCTAGGAATGGACATGAAGAGGTGGTCAAAATACTGCTGGAATGTGAAAACGTCGACCCCAATCACCCAGATGCGGATGGTCAAACACCACTCGAATGTGCTGCTGTGAGCGGGCATGTGGGTGTGGTCGAGCTGTTGCTGGCACGGGAAGATGTCCACACGGCGGGCGACTGAGAGGGTTGAATGAGAACAAGGTAACTTCCCTATGGTAATTTAACGTAAATCGAAACGGTCAATCAACTTTTCACACTCGCTAGAGGCTCCGAAGTCAGCAGTGGAGTGGGGAAATATCTTGTCTTATCTTCTCGCTACCCTTCAACTACGGGCAAGCAGGTGTCCTTGAATACATGAATCTGAAAGCTCTCGCGTTCCTTATCATTCCACCCTCATTATCGCTTTCCCTTTGATGACCGTGATCGTGCTCCTTCACTTCTCATCTCACCTCCCCTCACACCTTCACTTCTTTCCTCTTCACTTCTCTTCATTTCGCTTCATTTCGCTTCATTTCTCTTCCTCTCCACTTCTCTTTTTTTCTCAACACTACTGCGGCTCACTCAAGCTCACAAGGCGTTCTTGGTTGCTCTGTATATAGGAAATAAAGAGTTCTGGATGTGATGTTGCGTCTTCGCGATATTCCTCGGTGATGTTAATGCATGGAGTACGGTACCAGTGATTCACAACAACTTGCCCCAATGTCATGCGACGGCGATTGGAGTTGTATTTTAGTTGCCTTATTAGTCACCGCCGTTTCGCCTTCCTGCCATTTCAAAAGTCGTGGCCGTTTAAAACATGCCGCCTTGCTCTGCTTGTACTCGTACTGTACCTAAACCTTTACTTTTTCTGGAGAAAGAGGTTCCTCTAAAGATTTAATTTCACCAGCCTTTTCAATACCAGCGTGTCACGGACTTCCATTGTGGAATGCCAGCCAATGTTTCCGCCCTGATGCGGTAGTGGGTCTATAGCTAGCGAACAAAAACTCCCCGAAAATTTGGAGCGAGCCAGAAACACTTCTCAATTTTGGGGTGTTAAATTTTTAAGAAAATGCTTGGGTAGGGATCCTGCCAAGCTCTCTTGAAACCATGCTGCCCATCATACCTTGTTTACCATAGCACCTGAAAAAAGACATTTTTCACACAAAATCACATTTCCTCTGATATCTTGTTCACTTGCTACTTGTTACAATACATAGCGACCTAGAGGTAAGTATTAGTAATTATCTTCTCCCAGAACCGTGCTGGATCCGTTCACTTACGGTACTCGCTACTCGTTTAAGCGTACTTGCTGCCCGGTTACAACGAGAGGCCCTTATCCAGCGTGTACCGTACCTGTAGCTCGAGCAAGCGCCACTTCTCCATTCGGAAGCGGTCAGACCTTTTTTTTTCCTGACACCAAAAAATGCTCACTTTCTATCACTCGAATTTCCTAACCTGGATTAGTCCTCACACCACTTGTCACCCCCTAGTACTCGAGTATGATACCGGCATTCGATTAGAATCAACCCCCTTTCCTCAATTTCCGGTGATCGCATTACAAGTAACGGACTCCGAGCGCAAAATTTTGTTCTTGAAAACATTCAAAGCAGCGAAGAGGGAAAAATGGCTCAAGTTTTCAGCAATAACCATACATCTACCATTATCTCGAATAGCTTTAACTGCAGTGCTCCCGAAGATGAGTCTAAAATACACGCGTGGTTGTCTCCACTAGAGCCATGGGTACGGCATCGAGACATTGGAGCCCAGCGAGTGGACAGTGTGGGAGGCTGGTTGTTGGAAACCGAGGATTTCAAACGCTGGCATAGCGGTAGTAGGGAGGATGATTCTGATCATTCGGCTTTCTTCTGCGACGGCAATCCGGGAGCGGGGAAGAGCTATATCATGTATGAGCGAGTGTATCTTGTGGGATATGGTATTGGGGGATGGTATCGCTGATTGGTTGCAATAACAGTTCACTCGTTATAGATAAATTATGCGACGACGCCGAGGAGGAAGATGCTGCCGTTGTGTGTTTTTACTTCGACTTTGCTGCGCGGAGCGAGCAGTCGCCGCTAAATATGTTCGGCTCCCTGCTGAGACAACTTATTGGCGGATTGGATGAAATCCCAGAAGTGGTGGTCCGAGGTTTCAGGAAGCAGAAGAAGGTCATTGGGGGTAGAGGTCTTCAAGTTTCGGGAATTTTGAAGATGTTCCAGACCATCACGGCCACAAGACGCACGTTTATATGTGTTGACGCTCTCGACGAGTGTGTGCCAGAGCACCGGATAGCGGTTCTTGAATCACTGGGGCAGATTCTACGGGGGTCGCCGAATACTCGATTATTTATGACCGGAAGACCACATGTGCGGAGTGAGGTCGAGAGGATATTGGGTAGTGCAACTTTTGTATTTATAAAGCCGACGGAAGATGGTATCATTAGATTTCTGCGTGAGAAACTCAGGAACGACACTGCCCCACATATAATGAGCAGCACATTGGAGGCCAATATCATGAAGAGCATTCCCCGAATAAGTTCGGAAACGTATGTGGAAAGCAGGGCAAATTGGAAGCTTCTTTAAGTTAATGGCTGACATATGAAGTTAGGTTCCTACTAGCTTCTTTCTATATCGAGGCAATTCTAGGAGAAACCACTGTTGCTCGCCGAGGAAAAAGGCTTAAATCGGTGAAAGGTGGGGCAGGATTAGGGGATGCATATGGTGTGACCCTGGAGCGTATTAGGGCACAGGACGGGGAAAAGAAGGAACTTGCGATAGCCACACTCACATGGACCTGCCATTCGGAGCGGCCCTTACAGGTGGATGAGCTGTGCCATGCCCTGGCGGTGGAGATAGGATCGACAGATTTCGACCCTGAAAATATCCCTTCGATAACTACATTGCTTGACTGTTGTCAAGGCCTGATCACAGTTGATAAGGAAGCTTCAACTGTGCGGTTAATCCACTTTACCGTGCAAGAGTATCTCTGCGCTCAATCAGACCTCTTCAATAAACCCCACTCGATGATTGCAGAAACCTGCTTAACTTATCTGAACTCGGAGCAACTCGAGAACCTCCCGGCCCACCCTCTCCCGGACCACCGGAGAGTGCCATTCCTCAAATACTCTTCGAGATATTGGGGAACACATGCGGGTAGAGAACTTTCAGACTACGGGAGGACCCTTGCTCTGGAGCACTTGAACCATTACGGGGACCACGTATCCGCATTATCACTTTTAAAGCAAGTCCTGGGCCCCAATTATATCGGAGATGTTAGTGCACCACTCTTCTCTGGACTACACTGCGTATGTTACTTTGGGATTGTTGAACTTGTGATTGCATTGTTAAATTCGGATTGTTGTGCGATCAACCAAGGGGATTGGTCAGGCAGTACACCATTTTTATGGGCGGCTTGGAGTGGACATGAGGAAGTGGTAAAGGTGCTACTGGAGCGGGGAGATGTCGACCCTAATCACGCAGATGCGGAAGATCGAACAGCACTCGGGTGGGCTGCTGTCGCGGGACACGAAACAATGGTCAAGTTGCTACTTGGCCTGAAAGATGTCGATCCCAATCGCGTAGATAAGTATGATCTAACACCGCTCGCGTGTGCCGCTTCGAACGGACATGAGGATGTAGTCAAGCTATTGCTGGAGCGGGATGACGTCGACCCTAATTGTTCAGATGTGGATGGTCGAACACCGCTTAGGCGTGCTGCTCTGAAGGGACATGAAGGGGTGGTCAAACTACTCCTGGAATGGGGAAATGTCGACCCCAATCGCCCAGGTGAGAACGATCGAACGCCACTCGGGTGTGCTGCCGTCGAGGGACATGAAGCGGTGGTCAAGCTGCTGCTGGACCGGAAAGATGTCGACCCCAATTACCCGGATGAGAGCGGTCGAACGCCACTCATGTGTGCTGCTATCGAGGGACATCAACGGGTTGTCAAGCTACTGCTAGACCGGAAAGATGTCGACCTCAATCACACAGATAAGAATGATGTAACTGCACTCGGGTGTGCTGCTGGGAACGGACATGAGGGGGTGGTCAAGATACTGCTTGGATGTGAAAACATCGACCCCAATCGTCCGGACAATTTTGGCCGGACACCACTCAGGCGTGCTGCTATGAGCGGACGTGTAGGGGTGGTCAAGATACTCCTAGAGCGGGATAGAGTCGACCCTAACTGCCCGGATAAGAAAGATCAAACGCCGCTCTGGTCTGCTGCTATTGTAGGACATGAAGGAGTGGCCAAGCTACTATTGGGACGGCAAGATGTCGACCCTAACTATCCAGATAAGAATGGTCGAACACCACTCGATTGTGCAGCTATGTCGGGACACGAAGGGTTGGTCCAACTACTCTTGGATCACAAAGATGTTGACCCTAATTGCGTGGATAAGTACAATCTAACACCACTCGGATCTGCTGCATGCAACGGATATCAAGGAGTCGTCAGGCTATTGCTGGAACGGGATGATGTCGATCCCAACCGTCCAGATGGGAGTGGTCAAACACCACTTGGATTGGCCACTATCGGGGCACACGAAGCAGTCGTCAAGCTACTACTAGACCGGAAAGATGTTGACCCCAATCACCAAGATCTGAATGGTCGAACGCCGCTCAGGTATGCTGCTGTGGAGGGACATGAAGGAGTGGTTAAACTACTCCTTGAACGGGAAAATGTCGACCCCAATAGCCCGGATGAGAATGATCGAACACCTCTCGGGAGTGCTGCTATCGAGGGACATGAACAGGTTATCAAGCTTCTATTAGACCGGAAAGATGCTGACCCCAATCGCCAAGATAAGTATCATCAAACGCCACTCGCGTGTGCAGCTCTGAACGGATATGAAGGGGTGGTCGGGATGCTGCTGGGGTGTATAAATGTTGACCCCGATTGCCCCGACATTTTTGGCCTGACACCACTCGGGCGTGCTTCTATGAAGGGACATGAAGGGGTGGTCAAGCTTCTACTGCACCGGAAAGATGTCGACCCCAATCGCTCAGATGAGAACAATCGAACGCCACTTTGGTGTGCTGCTATCGAGGGACATGAAGAGGTGGTCAAGCTATTCCTGGACCGGGAAGATGTCGACCCCAATCGCCAAGATAAGTATGATCGAACACCACTCGGGTGTGCTGCTCTGAATGGTCATGAAGGGGTGGTCAAGCTACTCCTGGAACGGGAAAATGTGGACCCCAATCGCCCAGATGAGAACCATCGAACGCCTCTCGGGTGTGCTGCTGCCGGGGGACATGAAGGGGTGGTCAAGCTATTCCTGGACCGGGACGGTGTCGACCCTAATCGCCAAGATAAGTACGATATAACGCCTCTCGCGTGTGCTGCTTGGAATGGACATGAAGCTGTGGCCAAGGTACTGCTGGAATGTGAAAACGTCGACCCCAATCGCCCAGATGCGGATGATGTAACTCCACTCGCGTATGCTGCTCTACAGGGATATGAGCATGTGGTCAAGCTTCTACTGGGCCGGAAAGATGTCGACCCCAATCGCCAGAATAAAAACGGTCGAACGCCACTCATCTGTGCTGCTATCGATGGACATCAACGGGTTGTCAAGCTACTGCTAGACCGGAAAGATGTCGACCCCAATCGCACAGATAAGAATGATGTAACCGCACTCGCGTGTGCTGCTGGCAATGGACATGAAGGAGTAGTCAAAGTGCTGCTGGAATGTGGAAACGTGGACTCCAATCGCCCAGATGCAGATGGTCAAACACCACTCGAATGTGCTGCTGTGACCGGGCATGTGGGGGTGGTCGAGCTGTTGCTGGCACGGGAAGATGTCCACACGGCGGGCGGGATAAACATGGCGGCACGCTCCCTTATACCAGTAGGAACAGTCATGGACAGTGTTCCCAACAGGCCAGGCGGGCTAGGCCGAATGAAAGCCTGGCCTGGCCTACGGGAATTCTTGAGGATCTAGCTTGGCCGGAGCCTACAGGCTTCGAAGTACAAGAGCCTGGCCTGACCCGGCCTGCTTGTAGGCTGTATAGGCTTTGTGCTACCTGCCTTTTGGAGCTCGCCTAACCAGATCCTTGCTTTCATTTTGTCTTTACCTCGTGTTCAACCTCACTTTTGTTCTACCAAGCTCTCATCCGTCCAGCGAATTCCCCACAAGCATTATCACCCGGCCCGTTAGCGGCTCCCGTTCCAAAGGATTCATCTCTAGTGAGCAAGTTGAAAAAAAACAATGCAGGCTACTGGCAGTCACACACATCCCCCTGAGCATACCAAATCTGAACCTCTCATTGGTGTTGAAACTTGTAACTCGAGGACCATCAGTAGCCTATATAGTGTGGAGGAAAGTTTTTCTAGTGATGTTTCTTATCGTACTCCTATCATAGGATAAAAGTAGGATCTTTTTCCTTTCTCGTTTGGTTGAATTATCAATAGTTGTTTCTTATACACATCTGCGCTCTTTTTCTCGTCTCGATAGTCAATCAAGTTGCCTTCGTAGCCATCGCACAATCGAAGAATCAGATCCCTAGGAGAAAGAAACACCAAAGAAAAGAATGAAACCAAATGAACAATGTTTGGAAAATTTTCCCAAATCCGAATCCGACGCCCGGGTTTCCATGACAACAGTTACTCAACGCCAAGGGTCCGGCCAATAGGCTCCTACCAGGCCTGATAGGCTTCCGTAGGCTAATGGAATTCGGCCTATATCCGCCTAGGCTATTTTTCCAAGCGGCCTGCCCGGCCCAGCCCATAGCCTATAGGCTAGCCTACAAGTAGCCCGGCCCGTTGGGAACACTGGTCATGGAGGAGCAGTGAAATTACTTAAGCCCGGGCTTTTGTGGAAAGCGCACATGCGTAGCAGTCCCACCAGGCGTCAAAGAACTAAGATGCCTTAGAAGCCGAGGCATTTCATGAATTACACTCAGGCCGTCCGGCATCACCCTTCCTCCCACAAGCTTTGCTGTGCCTCGGAGAGCCTAGTATGCGTTTTCGTGGACATCGCCATCTTCCCTTTTCTTTCCTTTTTGCGCCCTTTACGTCATCCCTCTAGCGGATATTCTTCCCGGCCGTCATTGGCGGAAATCCCACTTGTATGCAGACATACCCCTCAGCAACCTCCAGATAGTTGCTGACGCTCATGAATGAAGGCCCATTGGCGTCTCTCCATTGTGTTTAGCGTGCAGCCGGGGGACTATTTCGTTTGTTTGCTTTGACCGTTTATCCTCATTACCATTCCCGGTCGGATATTTTCTTTGTTCAAAATTACCTTTTTCCTTATATTCCTTGATGCACTTTATTCACTTCCCCCCTCTTCCCCCCTGGCGGTCGATATACAGATAGGTAGATTGACGGATCTATGAACTACCGATATATTATTTTTCCATAGCGTTAGACCCCAAACTTTGCGATCCCGAGATATTGTTTCCATCATAAACTAGCACTCGATATACTCATTCACCCCTGACATATACCACTCATTCTATAAAACTCTTTCCGGAATCCTACTTCTCCACTTTACCTATGATACCAGTCAAGCTGTCTCCCAGCCATTCCGCGCCAATGCAAAGCCATTAACGTCGTGAAGGTAGCAGCTTGGAGGGGGGGACTTGCGCGGCACTGTCCCTCAAACCTACTATTGCAGATCCGCTAGGAATTTGGGTCGCACACAAAGCAGTAGTTATCCACATCCATACAGCGCCACGGCGGTCTATGGTAATGGTGTTTTCCCCCCAGTAGTTTCGGGGGAAAATTCAGAGGGAACAGAGAGCTCTGTGAGAGGCCTTACAAGTCGTAAAGTTAGTCCCGGATTGTTTGTCGGAAGCAGGGGAGGCGGGGTATCTCCTTATCAGCTGGGTACGAGTACTTTCACCATCCGCTAGAGCGACTCCTATGATGCGGTCCATTGCGCCATTCTGGGATAGCCGCAGAAAGCGGATACTGTACGACCTTGGAGACACAATTGGTCACCCCAATTTTGGGCCAAAAAAACATTAAATTTGTTGATTTTAATACACTCTTCTTGTCCAAATAGCAGTGGAGAAGTAACGAAAAAAATTTCATGGTGTGGGGAATTACCCAGACTTTCCGGGTAGAAATTCAGACAATTTTCTCACGCTACCATGGGGGCTGAGAGCTGAGGGACCGGATTGGATGGTGCAATGTATCGCACCTTTTGTATAGGAAACCCATGTGAAATTATAGTTCTCTTTTGCCCATTGCCGCTATTTTGGTATTACACCGTGGACATTGACTAATAGTGCTCACGACTTATGGATGATAATATCTAGATGGTTCTAAAGGCTCTAGCAAAGTCTTTAATTATTTTTGTAGAGCGATGGGCTGAGATTTTTACAGAGCAAAGGTTCCCATTCTTGGTGTAAAGTGGGGAAGGGGAGAGGTGTAAGCGAATTTGGTCTCCAAGATCGTACCAGGGGGGGGGGGGGTGAAATCGAATTCTTCTACACGAACCCTTTCCTCCGGAATAGATATCCAAGAAACGGCAAGCAGCAACAAAACGGTTCAGAACTCCATTCTAAACCATCACCTTTTCCCCTTCCATCTCACTCATCAGATCCCCATCGACGCCTCATAACCACAGATCTTTGTTGAGCGGTTTCGCTTTTTTAAGTATCTTAAGTCTAAGTTTAATGCCCGAGCGTTTTGTCTCCTTCACTTCTTATCTGTTACCACAGGGGGTCGGGTGGACGCCGTCTGGTGGCGCAGCACAAGATGGGCAAAATGTATTTTTTAACGAAACACCAAACTCGCAGAGTCCGGGGGCTGGTAAGCGGGTGAGATATGAGTAGAACTGACAGGTATAGACTACTGGTAGCATCTCTGCCGGATCTTTTATAATAAGGATCCGGGTGGGAATGAAAAAAGAGAGAGGGGTGTATAATAGATGCCTTCCCCTTCTATATTATGATGGACAGTATACCAAAAGATCATACAGGCAGGTGAGGAATGTTGGACGGAGATATTTTTGGCCGCTCACCATATGACGACTCCCCGCCTCGCTACAGCAAGGGTTAGGGGAAATCATGTGACAATACGCAGAACCCCCTGTCTGCGTATTCACATGATAAACCCTAACCTCCTAGATATGCAACTATCATATAACAGATACAGGTCATATGACTCAAATGAGTCATATGTGCTAAACCCATCACTCATAATTAAATCACGTGCGAAATATAAAAAATCATAACATAAGAACCTCATGTGAGTCAATTGAATCACATGCGAGACCCATGACTCATAATCGGGTCATGTGCGAAACATAACAAATTATAATATCTACAAATCATATAACTTAAAAGAATCATATAATCAAAACCCATGACATGACTATCATAACATCATACGACTCAACTAAGTTGTTAATCAAACGTATCCTTTATGACCACTATGTAGTCCATGTGTATGAAAATCCAATATAACTAATAAAATCCTTTACAAACCTGAATCATGTTTGTAACTGTAACCTACTCCTAAGTATCTTGAGAACCTCAGGGAGATTCCTGGACACTATTAGGATAGGAGGAGAAGCTTCAACGGAAGTCTTATTAGATAGTAGCGGAGCTGAGGGAAATGTAGAGTGACCGTTCAACTTGTAGTATATTCAGAAGAGTGTTCCTGTGAGGCTTGAGAGACTAAATCCTTAAGGGATTGTAGTCTCTTTAAATACAAAGGATCGTAACTAGGAAACATAACAATACTAACATATCTAAGGGAAACATTCAACAATGCTAACATAGTAGCGAAAGTAAATCAATCAAAGTCCTAAAGGAGTGGACTTGAAGCGACAGGATAAAACTAACAAAACAAGTAATGGAATCCAAACAAGATAAAACAAGCGGTCACTACTAAGGTACTAATCCAGTAGTAACAGTAGCGCAAGGGAATACCCAACTGGGTATTAACATAGTGAAAGGTACAAATAAGCGAACAAAGGAGATGTACTCAATTGAGTACGAACTAAATAAGTGATATAGGAAATATGCACTACTAGGAATACTCCTGAGTAGGTGAGAACTAACTTCAAGCGAGCTACATGGTAAAGAACAATAGGATTCCATTACAGTAACAATTATACCTAATCAGAAATAGTAGTAGTACCATCATACTTAAGAAGACACATTGCAAGAGTGGCTTTCACCTTATTTTCCTGATTTGAAAAAAAGGCTTTGCATAAAATGACTACTTTGACAGTATCTAAACTACCATGAAGTCAAAGCTGGCTATCAGCAATCAGTTGATTACATGACGGCGTCCATCTAGTCTCTATTACTACCGATTGAAACTGCCTATGCATAAATTTACTTTATGCAGTAGGTGCGGTGTTACTAGGTTTGTTGCTCCTGTATAATTAAGAACAAAATTTTGAATAGCTAAAGTTGTATTAATAAAAAGTATATTACTTTCAGAATTGTGAGTTTGTAAACTTATAACATTCATTGACTCGGATCATATCAAACCATATGAACTTGATGTGACTACCAAAATACCAGCCTGCCACTTTATTTACCATTCACGCTTTGGCTAATTCATGTAGCCAGGTTGGTATGGCTGATCTTAAGAGCTGCTCACTAGTCAGTAAAACTTAATCTAGCTAATTTGTAGCTTGCAAAAAGAGTCACTTGCATCTCATTGATGCATAAATTTTAAACAAGAAATTGCCAGAGAAGTGAAACTACCTGGTCGTGGATCTTAGCCAGCTTAGGAACTGACTTAATTAATGGGGTATATGCAATATCTGGAACCTTTTGGTCCCAGAATATTTACCAGAGAAATGATTATATCGCTAATGTTATATAAATCAATAACCTATGCCGTTGAGAATTGTGATAGTGTCAACCTACTAGGTATATCCTGGAGAATCATGTTAAAATGTTTTAAGACAATCTGGCCTTTAGCATACCACTATTCTGGTCTGCAAATGATTTATGTCTAACCAGATTCATGTATTCAGATTGGTGTTGCCAATGTCAAGCACTGCTCCAATGTTAGTGAAACTTGATACATTTTGTAATACTCCTACTCAGTATAGGTTAATTCATGAAGAGGGAATGATCATACACTTATTTTCTCCAATTTATTAACAGCTCAGATGTCTTTTGCCTGTACTATCAATACCTGTAAAGTCTATTAATATATATCCACAGTCTCGCATTACGGTTATATGCAAGACCTCTTCGTCATGTAAGGTTGTAGGAGGTTATGGTGACTTGGGAAAATAAGTATATAGATACAATCTTGTAGGGGAGGCAACAACTTAGATAGCTGTGTGAGTATAACAGAAATAGTAGAATTGAGAGGTAGGTAAAGAGTACCAAGCTGGGAGGATGGAAGACGAGATCGAAGATCAGGAACAAGGAACAGGAGCTGGACTCTGACTGTGGAAGAGATATGTTTGTATTGTAAAGATACAAATGATCCAAACTGAAGAGAAAAGAAAAGTGAAATAAGAATACAAGAAAGGGGGCCTCAGCATCCTTTTTAAAGGAAAAGATTTATCAATACTAATGTTGTTTATCATAGTATGTGTTGTGCTCACATCAAGTACTTACCTAAATCCTAGCATAAGGGTAAAGCCTGCTACCTGTATCACAAAACAATTAAATATGATACATCGATACTGCAGCAATATGTTTGACTACCAGTTAGTCCAACTCATCAAACAACACCTGCAACAATACCTGCATCAAGTGTTTATGATGCTCCCACATGTTTGGCTAAATTGGTCAAACAGATCAAACACGACTTGCGACACAATACCATCCTTATAATGAGCAGATCGACATACCTATCCTTAGTCAGTTAGACCATACCCTCTGTCCAGAAGGTTTTCCCTATTCCCGCCAGGAATGTGAGATAGGAGCTAGCAGGTTCGGCATACTCAGGTAGTATGCGGAAAAGATTCTAGAGGTTCTGGAAAAGATAAAAGAAAGACTGTTTTTGTTTGTTCGTTTTTTATCATCTGATTCTGTGTAACCGGTACTGGTACTCGGTTAAGGATTTTGTTTTATGTTTTGTGTTAAGTATCGCTTTGATACTTGGTTTGTTTGAAGTATCATTTTGATACTTAGTTTGTTTTATGTTTTGTTTTAAGTATCGCTTTGATACTTGGTTTGTTTGAAGTATTGTTTTGATACTTAGTTTGTTTTATGCTTTGTTTTAAGTATCGCTTTGATGCTTGGTTTGTTTGAAGTATCATTTTGATACTTAGTTTGTTTTATGCTTTGTTTTAAGTATCGCTTTGATACTTGGTTTGTTTGAAGTATCGTTTTGATACTTAGTTTGTTTTATGCTTTGTTTTAAGTATCGATTTGATACTCATGTTATTTTACCAACGCGTATCACTTGATACCTTTGTTTAGTTTCGTTCATGCTAGACATGAACAGCTTTGTGTATTTAAAGACCGTCCTATTCCACGATGGAAAGGACAGACTTCGACAGACAGTATTTCAATATACTTGGTTGAACAGTTACTCTTTAGTTTTCCCAGTACACCTCCGAAGTCTCCTTTAGTTCTTACAGCTCTCGCCTCCTCTCTGGAAGAGCAGGCAACCTGGCAACTATTGTATACCTATTGAAACATGATTAGCACCTAGCGAACACATTACATTCTGTCTCTATCTCTCCTCTGTTACCTGTACTCTTAGTCTGCCTTTAGGCACTTAGTCTTTTCAATCTTTATATTTCTTTTGCGAGAATACTTCTCCTTCTTGGATAGATTCTTTATATTAAACAATCCACTCTTTATACGAACCTATTGTCCATACCACTCACCATAAACCTTGTTGTTGAAAAAGGAAAAAGTAAAATGCGCAATCAAACACCAAATTATGTACAAAAAAGATAGGTTATTCAGATAGAACTTTCTGTTCAAGTTGCTCAAATGTATTCTTCTCTATACCTGGATGATATGGGTATTACCAGTGTAGCTTCCAACCCTTCTTGCCCAGCTGCTTCAGTCTTCCTTCCATCCTCATTAGGGTCGGGGGAGAACGGAGCAAGCTTTGGGAAAATGTACCTTGGTGGCCCCTAGGAGCTCCTGATGCTACGATAATTGAATGGCAATATTGGAAATACTGCTTGGCATGCTTAGAAATTATGTTTCTTTCTTTTCTTTCCTAGCTCTTTTACTGACAGTTCACTTCTTCACCTCTCCAGTTCCTTCCTCATACTTCACCGCCATCATAGTTTGTCATTTCTATTCTTGCCTATTTCTATTTTGTTTGCTAGCATGTAGCATACTTGTCATTGTGCCATGACTTACCCATCTTACTGGTCTATCTTTGATCTGTTTCTTTACGACATATGACCCACACCACACCCCCTGCTTCATCTTCATTACTGGTTCATCGACTGTTCAATGCTCAGCTAGCTTTGTTTGTACCATTCTAGATTCCTCACCTTTCACACAGCTGTTCTGTATTTGTCTGTTTCTTGCAATCTGTTATTCAGCCTTTCACCTATCTGTAGTTGAGGTGCTCATTGGTTGGTTTATTATTCTGTTGAAATGCATGCTGGTTTGTTATTAGCATGATGTACGAGGGAAAGTTGTCTCTGGTGGAAGTGGAAAAGAAATATCCCAAGGTAGTAGTGGGAGACTTAAAGTGAAGAAGGACTGAACTGATATCAGATAGCGGTGGAATAACTATACAATAATAAAAATGATAACTTTGCCGGAGTAGAAAATTAACAATCACCATTATGGAGGAGTAAGTCCCCCATCACAAACTATCACTTGACCGAGGTAAAATGCCAAGGCTTTCAGGTAGGAGTCAAAAGAGGGGTAAGAAAAATTTTCTTGTCAATTTTCTCTCTCTCCCAAACAACTCACTCATCAACTCGCTTGCTTAACAACCCTCTCTCTCCCTGACTCTAACAAAGTTAACCAAAAAAGACAGAAGTATAAATAAACAACAAAGAACATTGATCCTACTACCCTTTTCAATATCTCTAAGTTCCTACACTCTCATCTCCCCATTCCCTGTCTCCTTTATGTGCTCCTCATGCTAACAAAAGAAAGAACAAACAATAGGCTTTTTAAAGACCCCCCAAGATCATTCTGTACTCCTACAACTTTCTGCGCCACTCCCACTCCCTTTCGCTCCGCTCCTATTTCCTTCTGTTCCCCAACCCCTTCTGCACTCCCAGTTTCTTGCTAACAAAAGAAGTACAGAAACAAACACACTCAATGAGCTATGATGTCCCTCCTCCCTTCAATGTTTATATCTTTCCATGCTGAGTAGGCCTTTTACAAATCATATAATGAGAATATCTGCTACAATAAAGCAAGTAGCTGGAGAGGGCCCGGGAACTGATGGGCAAAGAGAAACAAATAGTCGGTATGGGGAAAGAACATTGAATATGCAGGCTGATAAACAAACAGCGAACAAACCTACAAAAGAACTAGTATAAACCAATAGACTGGTAAAAATGGAAAAGCAATCAATAGACGGGTAAATGAGGGAACGAACGGACAGCAGGATAGATAGTTAAATAAAAGACATGTTGAGCATGCTCAGAACATGTTATGCATATTGCAAACATGTCAGATAGGTTCTGAGCATGTTGAGTAGTGGTCGGTAGTGGTTAATGGTAGTCAGTAGTGGTAGATAGTGGTCAGTGGTAGTTGGTAGCCTTAAGTAAGGCAAGCAGGTATTTTCAACATGCAACTCTTTCTTTGCTTGTTTGGGTATTCACCATCTGGGAACTTGGAGGATGGCTGTAGAAGGAAGATTGCCACAGAAGAAGGCTTGTAACTGAATGATTGAGATGGGTGTAATGGGGGTTCCCTCTGGGAAGATGGATCCCGAGGTTGCGACCGCACTGAAGTATTCTTTCAGAAGTAAAGATAAAGATAATCAACAGTAGAGTTAAAAAAATAAAACGGTAAAACTTAATATCGTTAAGCCGCAGCTTTACTCAATTAAGTCCTGGTCTCGAGAGGTAGTTGATTGCCAGAGTAGAGGAGAACTTGCATATACTTAAGTAGGTTTTGGTATGCTGCCAGTTACTCCCCATCACTACCCTGCGTTCGTGAGCACCCAACTCCCTTGGGCTGTCTAGCCAACCTCTACGGGTCGGACCAAAGATCCCCCATAGTGAGCTAGACCACTCGGTGGTGTTCTAACATCTGCCCGATAGAAGTGTTTTAGCCGCTGCATCTCCAATGCAACTGCCGGAGTAAAAACTCTTCATATCGCGGTCATGCCAGTGCCGAGCTGTCATACCCGTGTGGATACTATACCAACTATGGAACTCTCTACCCATATACACTTAGTCTTCTGCAAGCAATCGCGGTTCCTGAACATCTATCCGGTTCTACTCATTTCCATATCATTCTGGAAGATAGCCACTTAGCTCCCCCGATAGACCACTCCGGAGGTTGACTACCAACAGGCGCTACCTACAGTCAACTCTCCTAGAAGTAAGCCTTATCGTGACCTCAGACTAGTGTCTTAGAGTCCTTAATGATTCTCCAATACTATTACTCTTTTGGGGCAACGGACTTCGGTTACCTTGCCTATAGGCCTCCGGCAACCTCACATACTACTCCTGACTTCAAAGCAGTATTACTCCATCAGTTTTAGTCCATTTTACACGAAATCACCTAGAGGCTATTCTCCAAGTTCTCCTCTTCCCCCTCATATATCTTGTGGACAGCTTCCGGTTGGATGGACGGTGTGAGCGCATACGGAGTTACAGCAACATCTCCATTTGGAGACTTTTGCTAGACTTACAGCAACTCTTCAGGCTGTAGCCCATGACGCTAGGGACTTATAACGCGGCCGGAGGGGGGTGATAGCAACCACACCTCCAAGTTACAGCTTGTTCGGAGCTCAACTGGTTGTGCGGGAATGATCCGCACCACCTAGGATTTGAACACCCTATGTAGTTTCACGTGGCAAACAATCTAGTAACTTCCTCCGAAGTCCTGCGTAACAAGTTACTTTCAAGGTAGGGTAATTTGACTCCATAGCAGGGTACCCCATAGCCTAAGGCAGGGTAACCCAAGTCCGAAGGTAGGGTAACTCTACCTGGACTCTCCATTGAGTAATTCAGGGTAACTCCCAAATTGACTACTTGGGTTACCCTACAGAGTAGGGTAACCCCCAACCTCTACTAGTACCTATGTACCTTTGGTATGGTCTAGTATGCCCGACTGAGGTACCTAACCATCGGTACCTCTACTCAGTAGACCTAAGTCTACCGCCATCCCTTCCACGGTAGTCTCTTGATACCGGTATGGGTATAGGTTTGGCTACTTGTAATAGTACTCAGTGGAGTCTCGTTACAATTGGAGTGGGCTTTTCTGTTTGTCTTTCTTTTGTTAGCTTTTGGTCTCTGCAAAATATAGGAGATGTGAGAAACAGATACATGAGGTAACTGGTGAAAGAACAGGGTGACAATTTCGTTATTACTTATACTCCTATCTTTGCCGTTTGAGAGTGATCTGGGTAGTGTGGTGTTGTGAACACAAGAGTTGTTGTCGAGAATATAAAACTATCTCCCCTCAATATTCTTTTAGTCTTGGCGTGCAGAGTTTTTCACCCCTTTGACCAAATGTAACCACAACGCGATAACTATTCTGAGATTTTACAACTTTTGACGATGTCTAAATAATTAGACAAAAAGTGACGACATTCAGAAACGTACCTGATTCAGATCTCGGAAGCTGTTTTTGATCGACATACCTGTACAGACTGTTTTCTGACTTGTACCAAACATAGGACAGCTTTCGGCAGTATCTCGGACAGCGGTCGTGATCGTGAATATCAACCAACGGGTTTTTCATGTCTTTTGTCTCTTCCGACCGTATTATTGTGGTTGTTGCCCGACTGGTGCTGTTGAAAAGGCAATGCATTAATTGCCACCATACTGGAATGTGCCTTGGGGGCGTGGGCCGATTTGCAGCCTGGATTCCCTTGTTACATCCTACAGGTTGGCCTTTAGAGCAACATGCTACCTTGCTCTATTTGTGCCCAAGCCTTTACCATTTCTGGGGAAAGAGGTTCCTCTAAAAGTTTAATCCCACTCACCTATCGGTTTAGCTCCATTCCCAGTATTGCCAGTTCATCCTAATAGTAGACTGGCGGAGAAAGCAGTTCAGCAGCTGGAGCGGTGGAGAAGAGACTACCGGTCGCGGGGGTCATCTGGATATCCTCCGGAGACAGATTGTGGGTCTGACAGACTATGTGGACGGATAGTGTGAGGATGTCAGTAGAAAATGAAGGGCATTGATGGGTGTGGGGGTGAGGGGTTTCCTCATAAACCAACGGCTTCCAAGGATGATATCTTCCTCTACTGTACTACCGGTAGTACAGTACGAGTACTGTACAGTTTAGGTATCGCTTGCAAGTGCCGAAGTAATATTTTCCCGCAAACAGTGAAATCAAATCGCTTCCCTTGCCACTTTCGACCATTACCACCTGCCTTAGTTTTTGGACTTTCTTGGCTCATAAATACAACCGTACTGTGAATTACGCATTAGACTAACAGGTAAACCTTTTTTCAACGGTGGGAAAAATTCCGGGTTTGGCGGGCACCTTTACATCCCGTGCATTCTTTTCGGCTAGCCCTACCAAATGGCCTCCGAGGATCAAGTCCAGAAGATCATAAATTCCGTATCCCGAGACTCGACTAGGGTGTGACATTAGTTACGGACCTACGGTACTATTTTCGAGGATTTCCTCCTTGCACGATCATTAAGTGGTGCCGTCTTGGGAGCCTCCAATACTTGGCGAAGCTTTTCGCTACAGCTATTCTCTATCATCCAGGGGGTACCTGTACTAGTACTGTTCAGTACTCGTACAGCACTTATAAAAAATTAGTGCGAAACGATTATTTTCCCTCCAACATACGGCATCCCGAACCCCGGCTGAAAAGTGGCCTATATCATCCTGCAAACACCCCGAGGGATCAGACTGTCGATGATGACTAATGTAGATATCCATGTTGAGCCCTAACGCGGGAATACCAAGACAAATAATCGCTAGTTCTTGGAAAGGCCAGGCGAGGCTAGACCCAATCTTCCGTACGGTAGACTACAATCGTTCATAAAAGACTACCGCTACGAAACTCTCGAAATCACGCTATTCAAGTTTTATCCCCAATACGATACCTCGACTCCCACATACAGTAACTCCGACAGCTACCCCTTATCCTTCTCTGGATCATCCTGATCTACTTCCACATACTTCCAGCGTATGCCATGTTCTCCGTCATGCTCAATTCCACTACCGCCCATTGTTCTGCTTCAGCCGAGGATGAGAGGATTCGACCAAGGGTATGTTCTGACCAAGGATACAGTTTGGAGTATGACCCAGGACATTCTGTGTTTCTATATGATAGGAGTAAGTCATTCAAATGGAGTCATCGACTCATCGCAGGTGTTGTTTGATGTGTAGGACTAACCGGTAGTCAAACATAGAGGCATCAGAGTAGCTGATATAGGCCAAGAGGGTTAGGGTTGTGAAGCCCTTGCTGTAAGGCAAAGATGCGGTGAGCAGCCAAGAAAGGTTTCCGTCCAACAGGTGTGCTATGTCGTTGAGCTTTCCTCTCTCAGTAAGGTCGAGAAATTTTTGTTTTTTTCTGTCTCGGCTGTGTTTTTGTTTTGCTTTGGCCCCCTTTCCTGAGAAGGAAATTCTGGACTTCATAGCACACCGTCCAATTACTCAACTTTTTACGGTATCATACTTCATATCATCCCCCCCTCGGCTTCTGGAATCATCTCAACCCCCACGCCCAGAATCCAGAATAGATCCCTTCGCAATTCTAAAATCCTCAGGAATTTCCACTCGAACACTTTACCGGATGCTGGTCTTCAGGGAATTAGTCTAACCAGGTTCCTCACATAAAACCTCTACGAGCCTAGAATGTCGCGTGGAAGGTACTATAGTAGTGGTAGGAGTAATAGAGGAGATCCGCTAACTATACTTTCCTCTCTACTTGGGAGTTTGCCAAGAGGATGATGGTAGGGTCCGTGAGTGCGAGTACTAGTACCGGTGTGGAATTCAGTTGCGGAATTGTTTTCCATAGAGCGCCTTAAAGAACCATAGAATAATCGCGTAGTAGGACTTGTGAATTATTGTGACTGTGACCTCCTATTAAACCGTAGGATAGTGTCACACAGAATGCACTCGCTAGTATATCGGATCGCTAGGAAAGAAGAGGTGGGAAAAGAACACAAGAGTGGACCCAATTGCACGGGTGGAAGTGTTGTCTATTGCGTTGTTCTCTCCTGGTTGTCTCTCCTCTAGCTAAGGTAGGTAGGTGGGAGTGCTTAAGAGGACACAATTCCCCGCCAAGCCTCACCCCTTCTGTGACAAGAAATTCTATGGAGCAAATACCCCATATATACAGGACCTAACCCTCCTAACCTCTCATTCTCCCTCACCGGTACCTAACAAGCGAGTGTTATTATGTATAGTGATCTTCAGAGCCTCGCGGCTCCACGAGTTTAATGACAAATAATAACACTATGGTAATAACAATATAATAGGAATGCTTTCCGACTTGAACCCTAACCCTAGCAATTCCCGGTGAGCGAATAATTAATCCTTTAGAAACGATACAGGAGAATACTATCAAACCCAGATATAGGGCCAATAGTGGTGAAGAGTGAAACGTAAAGGTTCGCACTACCAAGGTCCAGATCCCGAGGTAAGACTATCAGCAAAAATGCGCTTACCCCGGACAGATAGTTGCCAGTCAGGGCGTGGCGACGGTGGCGTTGAGGGCGGCGGCAAGCCACTACTAAACTAAAAATTCCCCTTCCACCGCGACAGCATGCGGCAGTTTACTCAAGGGGCGTTTGGCAAACGCGCTAAATCGAGAGTTCAACCCACTATCTGAAAACATGAATGGGTGTCGGGGTTTGACATTGCGATTCGGAAACTGTTGAGCCAGAGTTAGTTATTTGTATAATACCAGAATAGTAATACCAGTTGACTATAATAATACATGGCAGCCTGAAATAAACAGGCAGAGAGCATTAAATTTTGAATGCGTCGAGCAGTTACCCGGGCGAGAGGTGGGGCTCCGTGCCCAGAGCGAGGGGGAAAAATTCGTACTACGGTAGTGGGGTCACCCACTCACCCAACATGGGGACTGTAAAGCTCAACATCTGGTTTGTGGATTTTTGAAGTCCTGTTAGTTGGTTTACTTTTGAGTTAGAGAGGGATGTGGTTTCTCTGGGGCCTTGATTAGCCGGGAGGTAAAGTGATAGGGCATGTTAGAGGAAGGGAAAAGTTTTCTTTCTGTATGTAGGGAGAGTTTCTCCACCCATCTCATGAAGTATCATAGCTAGCAACCAACCATGAAACAACGAACGAACAACGAACGAACATTGAACTCTATGAAACCCAAATCGAGTCTTAGTGTGCGAGTGAAGTACACTGAGTGATAAGACTTTCGTTGAGAGTGCAAGGACCGATGGATACAAATTTTGCGATTTGATTTTCTTTTTCGTTTCTTTTACTTTTTAACCTACCGATCACGATCCTTTCACATTCGCCTTTTCGAACCGAATCCTCCTTTTCTCAGGACGACTGGAAATCGAGCCCATGTGTATTTTCCGGGGACAATTTCGGTATCGAGTCGCCAATGAAGAAACCCCTCGGGGGGATTTTCCCCCCGCCCCATTTCAATTCACGTGATAACATATCGATAGAATACTTAATAAAGAATCCGATTAATCATCATAATATTATACACCCTCTTACCCACCCTCCTCCAACGCACCACCGGAAAATTCCCCAGCGCACTCTCGCAGCGGCGGCTCGATCCGCCTGAGTGAGATCTCATGAAGCCGTGCAGATTTCTAATCGCACATGGACAATCGGGCTTAACGATTAGTTCCTGGAATGCTAGAGAAAGGAGCCAGGGGAATGATCAGAGCCATTCCGATTTGTGCTTACCACCGTAATATTCAAGGAGCGAAACGCCACCACGCACCCCCCGCTCCTTTCCGTGCTCGGCGGAATTTCCATAATATCTTTGTCAGCTTCTCGAAATAGGTACGGTCGACAGACAGGGCACCCCCGGCCGTACTTGTGGATCGCGAGTGCTTTGTAGGGGAGGTTGCGCTTTTGGGGTGTGCATTGTTAGTAGTTCCCTCCTCCAAGATGTGGGGCTCTGGGAGATGGTATTTGCTTTGATTAGTATTGGTTGTTTATGGCTCCATCACGCACATTGGTATCGTAATCCGCGGCTCTATGAAGGGATTACACCCTTGGACGGTGGGAAGATTCAACAAAAAAAATAGATTGCTTCCCTGGAAATCCTGATGTGCCCTTTTTACCTTTCGGCACCCACCACTGTTATTTCCATTTCCAAACTTGTTCGGGATCCTTCTGCGGAGTTTTTTTTTTTTTGCAAGGGTATGATAAGTTTCTGGGTCAAGTTACTCTGTCTCGTATCCGGCCACAGTAAGGCTTTCTCCTATGTACCATGCTCGTATCCACTATTTCTACTCACACCATAATTATCGGAATTAGATCATAATATTGTAGTATTAATTAGATCTATTTTTGGAGTAGGCGGCATCGTAGACCAGTACATGCCACGCTCCAAACAAAGAAGAATGCAAGGAAAGAAATGTAGAGTTTGATATACTCCCACCGCGAATGTAACCCCACCACCCATTAGTACACCATATAAATACAATTGATCCCCAGATATGCTCCCAACCGGACAAGGTGCCTGCCCTGCCTGCGTATATACAAATTGGTCAAACCTCTACCGTATTCTAAACCGAAAAAAAAGGAAAACACCACCCAATGCAAAATAAATAAATATGGAACCAAGGTAGAAATAGGAAATAACCCTACCGCCACCCCGGATCATCGCCCTCCACCCAACTCCTCTCGCTCCACGAGGAGCAGGTTGCAGAACTGTAATCGCTTTGCGTGCTAGCGACCGACAGCCGTGTTGTTGAGACCTCCGTCAACGCCTCCTGTGGCTGTGGTTCAATGATGGTGTGTTCCGAGATTCGGTCTCGGGAGCGGGAGCGAGTAGTGGCCGATAGGGCGAGGATTCTTGTAGAGGAGCTTCTTGGGGAGGGTGATGGGGGAACGGGGATTATGGTGTGACTGTATGTCTGTCTAGGGGGTGGGGGAAAGTTCTGTTGGGCGTATGGTGGAGTCTGCGGCTTGGGGCGGTAGTGTCTTGGGAGAATGGAAGCAATGGGCGATTGCGGGTTGTTGAGTGCTGCTTCGATGTTTCGGGACCACCACGACTGCTGATAAACTGTGGTTACCCGCGGGCGAGGGCGGGAGGAAGGGCGAGTTGGGAGGAAGGCAAATGGCTTGGAACTGGCGCGGCGACGGCGACAGAAGACTATTGATAACACTAACAGGATGGATCCCAAGACGCAAGAGGTTATTATGGCTGCAAGCTGACCCGGTGTTATACGGGATCCAGCCGGAAATGATGATATCGTGGGCGGGGCTGGAAGGCTCATAGTAGTGGTAATATTCGATGATGCAGTGGGGATAATCAAGGAAGACGAAGACAATGATGGCGACAGGGTCGAGATGGAGGTCATTGGAGGCGGGGTCATGGAAGGAGAAACGGGGCTCCCACTCTTGCTAGACTCCGAAGAAGTCTCCGGGATGCTCGTCGACAGCGATGTGAATTCGCTCCTTGAAACTCGACCACTGCTCGTGATACCTACCGGATCAGCCGTCGGCGGCGGTATCCCGTTCGTCGCAGCCGGCACAAAGTTCTGGCCCTTTCTCTGGAATCTGGTCTTCCAGTACTCCGCGAAAAGAGTATCCGCAACAACCGTTTTCCCCTTCTGCCCCTCGCAGACAATCTTCCTATAGCGAACCATTTGATCCCGTTGTACGGAGCGGTTACTCACCGCCTGATCGCACGTGCTCAAGCAAGCATCCATTCTCCCAATGTACTCCCCCGCGTCCTCCCCGCACCAACAATCGGTCATTTGGGCGAGGTCGCGACCGACAGTACAAAAGTGCACCATCTGTGTCTGACAATTATCCCCGCAGGGATCGAACAGTGGGCCATAGCCAATTTCCGCAGCGCGAGCGGATAATGAAATAAAGTGCGAGAATAGGATATATGACCAGCATCGACGAATAGACATTTCTTATGGGCCGGGGAGAATTAGTTAGGGATTAATGTAAATTGGAAGAAAGGGAGGAGGAAATGAACTCTGCCGCCTGGGTTGGTGACCCATTACTGTGGACAACGAAAACAAAAGGAAATGCTTGAGAGAAATGAAGGGAAAGGTCAAATATAAGGAAATGACATTAGGATTGTAGATTGTCGATGTCGGCACTAGTATTTACGAAGAAAGGAAGAAATGGAAGAAACGAGGGAAACGAAATAATATTAACGGGCGTGTCCCAGCGGGGGTGGGGGGGGGGACTCTGGTGAACTTATGTATGTTTTAATTCTATCCCCTTTTTCCCCGGATTTACTCTTGACAGGGCCGCCGAAGTCATTCAAGATTATAACTTCGCACACACGCGGCGCAATCCTCGCTCGCGAACCGCAAATAGAAGGTTGGCGAGATCGTCGGGTGTAACATATTGTAGGTTGCGTGCTCGCTTGTCTTGCCTCTTTTGGAATAGCTGGGGTTGGGAGTTCTATTTTGGCGTTGGTTGCTATCCGCTTGGCAGGGCAGGGGTATGTAAAAATAGATGGTGATTGTTATGAAAAAGTATCCCTGACCCTGAAGGGAGGGGGGAAGCAACAATAGCAATGAATGGTTTGGCATGGTTTGCCGAAGAATAAAAATATATCGGTCCGCACGCGGTGGCGGCGGGGGGAACGTAGCGGGGGATGGAGTATGTGCTTGGTCGTGGAGTCGCTATTGGAGGTCGGATGGTAGGTCAAGTTAGAGATGGATGAGGGGTATCATGACTTGAATAGACATGCAAATAAATAGACTCACACCCCACCCGTACTCTACGAGTACTGTACTAGTACTTCCCGCTCTGAATACAGTAGGCTACGATGTTGTATCAATACCTGATATTCCCTCCTTCTTACTTTCCGTCCTTGACGTTAGTCTACCCACTGTTTTGAATCGTCACATTTGGCCGACACCCTGCTGCACTTCCTGAACGATAACCAACAGTCTTTATGAAAGAACACAGTAACGAAAACAGCCCCCCCCCCTTGAGCTTTCTATTACCGTACAGTGGGCGCGCTCCCCCGGGGGTGCATTTACGAGCTGACAGCAAGGTACCATACATGACTAACTTGTGATTTAGTATTCTGGGAGTTTGGCCGGTAAGTAAGGTCCCGAGCGCATGGATGACGGTATTGCGTACTGCGGTGGCTAGAGTGCGAAATGACAAGAATACGGGGTTATAGCGACGTAATAGCACCAGGAAAAATCCACAGTACTCGAGCTTCTAGACTTTTCGTCGCTGTACCCGGTTTGTCAGCTAGTGAGTCTGGGTAGAGGGGGAGAGGTACGATATGGTTTTTGTTTTTCACGGTGTTGCCTACACTGTCCACAGTAATATTCCAACCGCGTCCATCTATCCGTTCGTCTCCACTCCTGTTTCTGCAATTTACTACTCTACCGGCACCTAGAAACATTTACCGTAGCCTACCGGCCTACCACCATAGGAACCTCCACGACCAGTTTAGTCTAGTGATACCTATCATACCGTACTAGTGCCAGCGGTCGGCAATAGTGATGGTAGGGTAATACCGCAATGCACGCTGAGTAATTTAGAAAAAAAAACTAGCGATAACATGTTACGCATCATACTCCACGTGGTGAAGTAAGCTTTTTTTTTTTTTTTCTTTTAAGGGAAGGTGGGGTTGTGCTTAGTATGATGGGTATCATGGTGCGGTTTGGAATAGAATCGAGTCATACAGTATTTGAGAGGTACGATACTGTATTGGGCATGGTAGGCTTGGTATGCGGAAAGGTTGGTGATGCTCGTGGACAGCTACGGCACTTTCTGCACGGAAAGCTCGTATGGTACCAGCATTGACATGGTGTGCTCGTACGGTAGTCTACTCAAGTACGGCTGGAGTACAGTATGCGATTGGCAATCAAGGCCCCTTCGCTTAGGTTTCTTTATGCAGGCAAGTTTGCATGCATTTACACGGCCCCTTACTTCCGCTGCTCCGCTCACTCCTTGCCTTGATCCCCAGCACAGAAGAGTGCGGTATGTGAGTTATGGCATCATACGCCAAAGCAAGACTAGCATATGCAGGAACCGCGCGTTGCGCACCCAGCATTAACAATTGTTTCTTGATTGGATGACTAACTTGGTAAACCAGTGAAAACGAACATGAAAGATTGCATGACCCCCTTAACCCCTTCCATAAGTCCTCTTCTACTGCATCTTGACTAAAAAGGAGGAAAAATCTACCTAACTACCGCCCCCTCACTCCCACTCTCACTCTCGAGCCCTTCATCCTCATCATCTTCATCGCTGTCGCCGAACTCTCCACCGACCAAGTCCGCCTCCTCATCGGCACTAACGCTGATCCCACCACTCCCTCCGGCGCCCCTGCCCCTCCATCCACCCCCGGTGCTCCTCTCGCCACTCTTCCCCCCAATCTTGCCGATCCAGCGAAGTATCAGGCCGCCCGAAATAAAGTCCTCACCGTCGAGGATGGCGCCGTTGTCGCGGATCTTGACGCGCTGTCGACGCCAGTATATCCACGCGAATTCGATGTACAGGATTGTCTGTAGCACACCGAATATAACCGCCCACGGCTCGAAGAACTTGTCCGTCGGGTCGTTGTATCGCACGATCCAGTTTGGGATGTATAGTGCGCGGTAGACGCCCAGTGCTAGTAGGTAGTAGCTTGTTATGGCGGTGGGGATGGCGGTGTACCGCAGCAGCGATATTTGCGGGAGTACGGCGAGGGATTCTAGGATTATGCTGAAGGTCCAAGGGATCTATGGTGTCATCGTATTCCAATTAGCATCATGTTCCCATCGCCCACCCTGCGGGGGGAAGCTTACCTGAGTGGCCCAACCTCCCCTCTTCGTCTTCCTCCAAATAACTTCCTTCAACCCCCAACAAACCGGTGCGAGCACAAAGCTAATCCCTAGAACCACCGCCGCTACCCTCCACTCCTTCTCCTCCTCGCGACTCCGCTTGAAAACCCTCAGCATGACATATATGATGTAGAAGCTAGTGAGGATGTATGTCCACCTGAAAATCGTCACGTACGCGCTGGCGTCAGGGCTGAAGATGTCGGTGTAGCGGGTGAGAAAGACGAGAGCATAGAGCATCTGCGTGAGGAGGGAGATGCCCTCCGCACTACTGCGGAGGTGGATCGTAAGGATTAGAATTGCTTTGGAGGCTAGGTGGCAGAGGTCGCCGGTTAGGCGGTAGGCGTTCATGTGGCCGGGCATCCTTATGTGTGTTTTTCTGTGTGGCGCTCTAGAAAGCAGTGAAACGAAAGAAGAGAGGAGAGAGGGGCTAGAGGAGATAGGCGAGGGTTCACTCTGGTTAAACACGTGTCGACCTCGTCCCGTAAAATTTGATGCGATGTCGGGGGAGCCTACCGTATCTCCCCAATCACGCTGCCGGTACCGCACTATTGCAGATGGACGGATACTCGTGGCGTTGCAACAGATGAGGATGGGGAAAATAGCTGCCGTGTCCTATGCTATGCTCTTCTATGCTAGCTTAGCCTGGTCAACCCCTATGATACGCGCGGTGGCTAACGTATTGTATTCGTCCGTGATAAATAAATGACGGGTTATGTCTGGTCGAAGCTATCTCGGGCTGGCCCTGGAGAGGATTGTTCGCATCGTTCGAAGGTGGGGGCGGTGGTGCGATGAGTTACTTATGATACCGTAACTCGTTGCCAATTGTCTCGAGGATCGGGAGTTGTGGGGTAATTAGAGTTGCTTACTAAGTACAGCACATGGACTTACCCGGCGTTCATGGGTTGTCAATCGGAAAGGTTGCGGACTCATCGGGTGAGGATGCGCAAGCGACAGAAGAGGACAACATGCGCCACGTGAATCGACCAGAAATACGGGTGAGGGTTAATTACCGGTATTGGGTCCTGGATTTGGACACCGGTATATTGTGAACGGGTGGTTACTGTGTAGCTCGCTTCATATTCAAGCGTTTTCACTTTTACCGAAGTGTTTTCCCTATCGCTGCGACCCACTTTTCAAAAACCGCGATTTATTATGGGTCTCTACGGTGACTTACGGAAACAATTGATACATAGAATCCAATGCAGAAAGCATATACCGGTGGACCAGATGGGAATCTCCACATCCGCACTATAGCCAAATGTCTCCTTAAAGTGCGGTAGGGTACTCGTACAGGGGTTGTGGCTAAGCGCTCGCTGGCTCGCGATCGGGCACTATAAAGAGTTACTGCCGGTACAACATGACTTTATACCAATGGATCTTTGTGGCTCAACATTACTCTTAGTAATAGGTTACGGCTCAACACAACTTTGCGGCTGGGTGTCTGTTTGGACACAACTATTAGGTTCCTTTGCACTATGTAGAGTAATCTTTTCCTTGCTTTTGACGATTGGTTTTAAAATAGAAACAGTCGCAAAACTGAGCGGAGTACGGTAGTTGTATTCTAGGAGGCGCTGGGTTGGGCCGACAAAGATACGTTGCGTTGTGGTACTAGGGGGATTTAGCAGGTCTGTGGCACGGTTCGCTAGGCTAACGCAGCATACAAGTGGGCCGGTTATCCTCAGCGAGGTGACCACCTCAGCGAGCCGCGGCGAGATTTGGCAGTAAAACCTAACAGCCCTTCCACCACATTAGCAGGCAAAACCGTGCCAAGCCTCGCTGAGGGCACCCCTGGTCTACTCGAGTAAAGAGTTTAGAGAAGATACTCGAAGATCGTCCCTACCTACATAGGCGGCTATATACACGCCTAGAAAGCGTCTTATCTTTGAATGCTTCTCTGGTGATAATAAGAATTGGTTGAGTGAATTTTTGAAGTGGAATTTAAAGCTCGAATCCTAGGGTTATTATTAAAAAATAAACAGAGAAAAAATATTAGTTTTCAAGAAAGCCATGACGGACGAAACAGAGTTAACGGTTTTGTTTGGGGACTAATTAGGATTAGTACACTTTCCTTATCCGGCTCATAACTGGTATCAATGGCAACCTACGAGTAAATGGGCTCTATTGCTAGAGCGTAGTTAGGCTTGGGCGATGGAATTATTCCACTTTCGTTACCCTATCGAATCATGCCCCGACCCGCTACATCTCCCCGACTCATGTTGAGCTGGCTGTCCCTCATTAGAGAGCGCCCGGTCGCAAGCCGCGAGGGTTTTAACGCCCAGCCACAACCTTGGCACGAGTACTTACGAGCAGTGAAGCGTATCATATCATACTTGGAAAATCGAATCACTTGCTGAGCGGTGAACCCTAACCCTAAATCGCATTCGAGTTCAGAGGTTGACTTGACTGGTGTCTTATTACTTAGCTGCTCACGGTATGAAGTAAACAAGGGTACAAGAAGTAGAAACAAGCAAATCGAGTTTATGCGATATGCCATAATTGCTCTGTGGTTCGAGTACTCGAGTACTTGCTCGTGCGTCTCAGTGGGTGTGCATACCGCAGTCGTGCTCCGGTATTTGTGAACTGCTCGGGTATACTACCTCGGATTCTGGGTCAAATCTCACTAGAAGGATCAAAGTTCTCCTGACCCAGTACAAGAACAGAATTCAGCAGGTGTTGGATCTCATTTGCGATTCTGTTATCTTGTCAAATTGAGCCTACACTGGCCCAATGGAAGAAGTGGATTTCGCGAGATTTTACGGTAGTATTATCAGTCAGTTGGCATACAAGTTGTAGATAGTAGTAAGCCCTAGGGTTAGGGGTAGGGTTTCCAGTAAACTGACGTAACGTCAGCCCTAGCACCAATGAGCAACCAATGGAAATGCGACTTCCTCATAACAGCATTCATCCCAATAGGCTATTATTTGTGTATTGGTACTATTTACCAGGAAATGAGTGATACACGGTGAAATCATGAACAACATGTGAGGTAGGTACACTGAATTCAGGTACATAACAGCTGACTTGAGTAAGAGGCCATCAGTCAAGACTATATCAGCTATAGGACTACTATTACAGCCACAACCTACCCTAACTTGAAGCCAATCGAAACACTCAGGTTTTTGCGATGCTAACCAGGAAATGGTCGATGAGTATGATATTGGCTACAGTTATTCTTGGCTGTGCAGGTATTGCCTTATTGTATCGGCAATAGCATCACCATGAATGACTCGAGTATTTCAGTGCTGTGGCCGGATGAGCGGTATAAATCCTCTTCAACACCCCACGATCTGGAAAAAAAGCCATCCTCTTACATATCTCCCAACAGTACTTCAAAACTACACTTCTATCTCAACAAAATTTCCACTCCTCTTATATCATCTCACGATACTCACTATCTCCTGCCTTTGATAACAACTTCCCATATCCAAAAACCAACGATCAAAATGAGGACTACTATCTTCGCCTCCGCCATCGCTATTTTCTCTACTTTGGCAACTGCCCTCCCCCCTGCAGCTCCGGCAGACACCGCAGTTACACCCGGCGCAGGTATCGCAACCCGCGACTACGTTAACCAAGTGATCAGCTCCAGCTCCGTGGTCAGCATCAACGAAGACACACCCCCTTCGGCGTTAACGACAAAGCGATTGTCTCTATTATTAATAACAAGCACAACTCCCAAGTGCTCGTTAAGTTTGATTTTCTCGAAGGTCTCATTGGGTATAAATGCAGATTGGCTTTCGGATACCCAACCCAGTTCAGCGGTACCGGGGAGATTCAGGTATTAGCTATTGGGGACGCGAATATTGCGGGCACGACCTTCAATAGGAGCCCTTTCGGGATCCAGTTTAAGGCTGCTTTCCGTGTTACTGGTTGCGGTGAGGCTATAGTTGTTGATGGTCCAGGATTGCCTTTCAATTACCTGTCTATAGGAGTTAGGGCATATGAGGTTAGTTCTGTCGGTGATAACAATCAGGTTGTTTGGTAAGCGCCTTTGGGAGGATTGAGAATTGATGTTTTGTAAGGTTGAAGCCATTGTGAGGTGAGCTTTTGCTTGTACTACGGCTTTCATGCTTTTGTCATGTTGTTAGCTCCTTTCTTTTCTTTCTTCAACCTCTTTTCTTTGAAGAATTGTATTGTATGGTAGTAGTGGATTGGGTTTGCATTTGGTTTTTTGGAATCAGAGCATCGGGGTTACAATTCTGTCGTTATCAAGTTATTTCCACGAGAACTATTATAGTTAGATTAATCGCACTGCGGCAATTGATGGATCAATATACACTTTTATACTTGAACCTCTTCTGAAAGAGATTTTTTGTTCATTCCGGTAGGAACTATTAGAAATGGCGGAAGAAGAAGAGTGACAATGCTTTGAGTTTTAGCTGATACTCATTCTGCTCTGATTAGTTTGTTGGGATAAGGGTTTCCAGTTGTACACATGTCTCTTCAGATTATCTTGGTATATATTGTCTTGTTGCGGTGAACTCATAACTTTAATCTCAATCTGTTTATGGTATCGGGATAAATAGTACTATCTTGGCACTGTTGGTTTTTTGGGCTGAGGAAAATGATTTTTGATTAAACGGATTCAAAATCTTCCAAACTGTTCCGGACTCTGCAGGACATTTTTTAAAAAAGACTCTGGAACTGGAAATGAATATCGATCGACGTGTAGCGTAATCTATGGGCCCACCGTGCAATGTTTTTTTAATGGAACCACTGAAACCTGTCACACGGATGCAAAACTCATCTTCTGGGAGCTTTGAGAAATATCGAGTAGAAGCTTCAAACCTAGACATCAACCCGTATAGATTGAATTAGAAGCATGGAGTTGCTCTCATTGATACGAACCCAATATTGGGGTGTTGGGGTTATCACAATTGTGGATAACCTTCAGAGTGTTTAATTTTAGTTTTAAATTTATTGGGTGTAGTGATTCAAAGAGACAAAAAGAACTGATACATATCTCCAAGGTGTAGGTGAGCCAGGTAAAGTCAGTTAGGCACTGAAAGAACGGTATCCGGTCAGATTGGTAATGCGTAATCGTAGTTGATCGATAAGGATTCAAATGGAGCAGTAGACAGGCGAAAACACATAGGCGTAAAATCAGACAAAAGTCTACGATCGTTTGGGATAGCACGGTCCTTTGGCTTATTCCCACGTCCGCAATCACAGAGTTGTCTGAATTCACTTTCAATTCACTCGTATACTCGTTTTCGTAGCGTTCGTATTCTCGTTGTTTCGCGCGTGGTTGGTAACTAAAGAAAGGAAAGGTGGGAAAAATCCCCTAAGTACAGCAAGAAAAAATTTCCCTCTCAACTCTAAATAAGCCCTTCCTTCGGGAACAAAACCCTAGAAACCTCCAACGTGATACAAACAGAGTTATCCAACTCAGAGAAGACATGAATTTGATATTTCCCCAAACAGCACC
Source organism: Tuber indicum (assembly GCA_006112555.1). NCBI lineage: Eukaryota > Fungi > Ascomycota > Pezizomycetes > Pezizales > Tuberaceae > Tuber > Tuber indicum. The sequence continues at coordinate 143,820 of VBSK01000411.1, forward strand.
CTACCAAGTATATTGAAAAGACCACACTCAAACAACCAATTCACAAGTAACCTCCCAATCCCAATCCCAATCCACTAATCCCCAGGTATGACAGTCTCGACCCCAGCTTAATTGAGAGCTCTAGGAGAAAGTTCGCGTTTTGGAGTACCCTTAATCCAAAGTAGATCTTTGGGCCAACTGATTCTCGTATCCCGCTTCCTCTTCAGGTTGTTCATTCTTCTCTGATATCTCCCATCAGAGAAGGGGGTTTGAGAAGATTCGTCATCGGCATCGTAGGCGCGGCGTTCTTGCTCGTATTCGATATAAAGTTCTCGACTCGGGGGTCGGATATAGCAGGTATATCCGCACGTTTTATTTTCGGGTGTGATTATGATGTCAGTAGGCTTGGTGATTGTCTTCTCAATAGATTCTGCCAGGGATTGGTGACATGTGGGGTTATTGGTCTTTAGCTCCGTAGCTGGTTCCCTATTTGTAATCTCCTTTGGTTCCTGGGTGGAGGCGCTGGTTGTATGTGGAGAGATACATCTCTTTCCTGGTGAATGGTGGGGTACGGGCGGAAGTACTGGATGCTGATGATCGACAACGTTAATTTCTTTTCCTGCCTCCATGTTCCTTTTTTGTATTGTGATTTTGTTTTGCAACAAGTGGAAAGTCCTTAGAGCATAGAAGGAAGTATGTGTACGGGAGTGGTTGAGTAGTGGTAAGAATGGTGGGGCAGGAATTGTGGGGGAGGAGGTAGGAATAAATGAAGGGAACAACGGTTGGAGAGCGATGGTGAGAAGGAATGATGACTGAAGAAGCTGATAGATGCGAGTTGTGGAAGCGAGAGGGGTGATCGATGTAGGATGGATGTTAATGGAGGTGTGGAGGTGTGGGTAGGTAATGAAGAAACCTTTGAAGGACAGGAGGTGGTGGAGACTTTGTGGGCTAGGTCAACATTGAAATTCAGTTATGATATATTATACGCTAAGTTTTGGAAAAAATTCAAGTCTAGCGTAGTACCTCTGACAATATAGTATTGTTATTTTGGTATGGTAAAAGAAAGTAGTAGTCATACTTAGGGCACGGTTTAAGAAAGCAAACCCTATTACTGATAAAAACTTGAGTATTACAACCTTTCTTATTCGGTTACTTTAAGTTCAAATTTTACTGTTTCTTATTATGGAACTTGATTTTAAATTTTTTTTTCTCCACCACTCCAGTCTGGTGAGCATAGTAGAGGAGATTTTGGAGGGTGTGCACTCAGCAAATATACCGAAAATGGGTCGGCAGTCCGGCCCTAGTTTTGGAAAGCCTGTATCAAATATTCGCGGTCGCCGGGTTCCTGGGGGGCCCGGGTAACAGCTGGTCGAATCATGCAGCAACTTAAGTTAAAGGCAGCAAATACATAGACGGGCCGGACTTTGGTCTCGAGAAGATTGTTTTCGGTAGTTCGGGCAGGCCATAACCAAATCAGTCTGAACGGCCCGCCTGCAAGTATGTAAAATTTATTGTTATTTGGGACCGCTACGTGGGGGGGAATTCTTGTTGACTGATGATCTGTAGCCATGCGCAGTAGTTCTTACGCGGAAATGGTAACAATAAAATAGTATATTCTCTTGTAATAATCGAGTTGTCTGAATGTACAATATAGAAAGAATATAGCTGAGCTATATAGAAAGGCTGTCTTAGCATTACACGCCTAAACAGAAAATAAGGAAACAAAGGAAAATCAATTAAGCGTATGAGGGTAATAAGAGGGACAAAGAGGTAATAAAAAGAATAAAGAAAAGAAGGATAAAGAGCTATGTCCTGCCGGAGTAACTGAATAGATCCTTTAAGAGTATAAAGAAATACTCATACGAACAGCATGATTCTTATGGTTATCTTTTTACTTCCGATATGTATTGGGAATATCTTGGTATCATACTCTTAGTGAATTATTTGAGGTGTTCATTGGCAATAGCACCAATATCAGCATCACCGAAAACCCATCATGCTCAACTCATATAGTGTTTTTTAACAAGAAGGTTTACCGCAGTGGTCTGGAAACTGCTGACTCCAATCGTATGGCTAGATAATAATGCAAATATGGTATTTGAAATCCTAACTGGGGAAATATTCTCGCAAAGAAAAAAAAAAAAACAGGGAACGAAAAAGAACAGAAGCCTAATTGACCCAAACACAAGTAACGGAGAGAGAGACAGATTGGATGATAAACGAAAACAACTAACAAAGGGAAAGTAGTCTGCCTTTTTTTCATTCTCTGTATCATCTAGATCCCTTCCCTTAGACTCCTAGTATATGCCGTGTTCTTTATCACGTGCAATCTCACCACTTCCGACTTTGGTATTCAGGCCGAGGATGAGAAGATTTGACAAACTTTTATGTTCTGACCGAGGATAAGAGTACGCCAGTGACCATGGATATTCCTGTCTACGGTATCTCCAAAATGTAATAATAGGAGTAATAATTGTTTAAAAAAGAGAGAGAGAGAGAGAGAGAGAGAGAGAGAGATAGCGCTGGAGTTGTGGCAGGTGGTTTTTGATTTGTAGGACTAACCTGTAGTCAAACATATAGGGTCGTCCGAGTAGTTGGTGTACGTCGAGAGTGTTAGGGGTTGCCAAGTAAAGATACGGAGACTCCCCTTGTCTGCGAATTTGGGTTACGATTGTTGAATCTTGGCCGTAGGGAAATATAGGGTAAGCAGTCAAAAAAAAAAAAAGAAAAAAAAATTACCGTCGACAAATATAACTAACTTACTATTAAAAAGTATTAGGGTACAAGTAACTGGGAATATGTTTTCGTATGGATTTTCCCAAGAAGCTGGCAAGGAATTCTTTGGATAGAAGAAAACACCGAACAGCTGAACATGGTATAGTGACCTTAGAAACACTAACAAGTACTCCAGCACTATGCTAAAAGAAAACCTGTTGGTCAAAAAAAAAAAAAAAAAAAAAGGATGAAGCACCTGTAAGAAATATGGATAAAAGAAGGTGACGCTCATTGAACACAAGAGAAAAAAAGAGAAATGTGCAAGAACGATGGCTCCAAACCAGCCATTTGCTCATTGCTGCCAAACCATGGCTATCCCAAGTCCTTCACTAACTATTCTGAGTTCTCAAACTCTCTCCCCATCTTCACTAGCTCCTTTGGGTCCACTGCTGGGTACTTTAGCTTTGCATTCAGTAGGGTGTTTAGCTCTATCTCTGGCTGCCCATGTGGCAGATATCCCTGCAGTGCCTCCGACCCCATCTTTGTTGGCCCTTCTGGGTATACTTCTAGCTCTACCCTTGTTAGCACTTCTGGGTATACCTCCAGTATCACATTTGTCAGCGCTTCTGGATATGCCTTCTGCTCTTCTTTTTCCAGCACCTTTGAGTATTCCTCTAGCTCTACCTTTGTCAGAGCCTTTGTGTATACCTCCAGCTTCTCTAGTATCAGCTCCTCTGGTTCAACAAAGAAGTGACACTTCAAAGAGAATTGCAATTACCTACTCGATAAGATCCAAGATTCGGGCCCCTTCACAGGCATGATGCTACTTGGCCGTTTCAGTGAATTGCAAAAGATATTGGTATGGCAACTAGTACAGTCGTGTCCGGAAAGTCTTCATACCCTTGCATAGCAACGCATCACCACCCCTCACCTCAACAACCCCCCTCACCATGACCCCACCACATACCCTCAGAGCTAGAGAAGACCTCAATAAAGAAATCTATACCCTGTATAAACATACTGATATGGGGTATTATAAAATTTCTAAGACTTTGGGCATCTCCAAGCAAACTGTTCAGTCTGTGGTCAAAAGAGCCAAATCTAGGGGTGGAAACACCCATGATGCAAAAAGAACTGGCAGACCAACCAAGATTACCAACACAAATAGGAAGATAGTGGAGTCTATTATCGATGCCGAGCCTCATTTAGCATTACGCGACATTACCAAAAAAGCGAATATTGGTCTTGGAAAGACCACTGTGGATAAGATCATCTCAGAGGCTGGTTTTAAACTTCTGATACCCAGAAAGAAACCTTTTTGGAGAAAAGGACAAAAGGAGAAGAGAAAGGAGTTTGCTAGGAAGAGGAGGAACTGGAAAGGGGCATGGAATTGAGTTGTTTTTGTGGATGAAGCAACTATTGTTTATGATCCAAATCCAACTGGTAGAAAGGTCAGAGTTAGACCTGGTGAAGAGTTGGAAGAAATAAACTTGAAGCCTAGCTTTAAGTCTGGGAGGACTAGTATTGGGGTCTATGCTGCAATCATGAAGGGTGGCAGGACTGAGTTAATTCTTGTGAGAAAGAGGGGGGAGGAGGAAAGGACCAGCAAAAGAGACAGACTTGGCCTCAATTCCCACCAATATGCAACTGAAATCCACCAGCCACACCTCATCCCTTTTATAGAAGGTCTGGATAGACCCTCTGAAAACATCTACCTAGCTGCAGACAATGCCTCCTGGCATGCTGGTGAGGAAAATCGAAAATTGGAGGCAGAGTGTGGTTACAAAAAACTCCCTTGGCCACCCAACTCACCAGATCTCAATCCAATTGAGAATACTTGGGCACTACTCAAAAGAGCCCTTACCAAGAGATTCTCCAGACTGGAAAGAAGGCCTCACAGTGCTGCTGAACTGTTTGAAGCACCAAAGGAGGAGTGGGATTTAATTCCCCAAGAGAAGTTGGATGGATGGGTGGATAGGATGCCAGAGAGAATGCAAGCTGTACTGGATGCAGATGGAGGTCATACAAAATGGTAAAAATGTTTTTTTATTATCTATTAGCTATACTATCATGATTCTTTCAATTGAGTTTTTTACATTTTTTTTGAATTTCTTATGGTTGGGGGTGGTGGTATCGCCGTTGCCATGCGAGGGTATGAGGACTTTCCGGACACGACTGTACTGTATTCTCAATATGCAGTGCTCCATTTACAACTAAGAATATTAAACTTGGATATCATAAGATTTTCACTACTCCAATCCATAAAAGACTAATCGATTTTGCCACCACAAGTCAGCTGAATTGCCGCTTACCATTAGCTGAAGTTGTACAGCTTGCTGGAGTCCAAGCAAATGAAGTTATACTATACAAGATGTTTAACCAGGAAGGCTACCACAGGCATATTCATGAGAAAGGCTATACTTGTCTCGGGCAGTTAAAGAAAAGAGATATGATTGGGTACACCATTATGCAGACTGGATATGGGCTGATTGGCATAAAGTGATTTGGAGTGATGAACTAGCAGCCTTGAATATTGGAGGGTTGTCTGCTAGTTGGTGGATCTGGATTACTTGGTAGGTAGGAGAGGTTGATATTAAGGATTTTCTTATTCCAAAGTTTAGAAAATTAGATACAATTATAGTTTAGGCGTGCTTAAAGGAGAGGCAGAGAGGTCCTCTAATCTTTTAGAATAAGAATTAGTGGGGAAAGACTATCAAGGCAGTATCTTTTTCTACTTATACAATTTTTTTTTCATAATTTTATTGCTTTTGGCAGCAACAATCTCGGTAACAATTAGACTACGTATATTTTCAACAAGTTGGAGCAGAACCCCCCAGTGCCCTCCACATCTAAAATCAATTCTGGGAACTGGGGATATAGGGATACTTTACAGAGTGGCCTTTCTTGTCTCCAGACTGCCAGTGTAGTCCCATTATGAATGTTAGCCAGACTATGACGTAGTGTATGTATAGTCACACTCTCTTTCCAATCCCTAATAATGCTCTCTGGCAGGCCATTCAGGAGGAATACGATACTATTATATCTGAAGAACTAGAAGCCCTTGTGGATTCTATTCCTTCCTAGGCTTGAGAGGTAATTATTTCATTCTACTTTCTCCTATTCTCATTCCTTTATTTATTTTATCTATTTATTATATTACTTGCTCTATACTTTACAAATAGAGTTTTAACTCTACTCCTAAGTTCAGCTGGTACAGGGAGACCACTCAGGATATTAGGAAAGACACTCCAGGCAATATGAAGTATGGGGTATATTGGCTTTCTTTTTTCCCTTTCTTATACTGTTTTTTTGTTTATTTTTAGTATTATTATTCCAGGAGTTTTATTAGGATTTCTGTTCACCATATTATTATTACTTATCATGATTTCCATTCTTATCTCAATACTCATGTACCACTACTTTTCTAAGAAATCAATTCTATGTCTTAGGCAACTCTGTAAGAGCTTATCATGTATGAAAACATATTTTAAGTTACTTGTACAAGAGTACAAGAGTAAGTTAGGTGTAGTGACTTAGTCTATAAGAACTTTGAGACATTGTTAGCTAAGCAGAGTTTAAATAAGAGACAATGTTAATAATAACTACTTGATTATAATATTATAACAACTATTGTCACAGGACTTGAACCCTGAAATGAAAGGAGGAGGAATAAATATTCTCTATAATAGCCGGTTACCCTCCTATTTCACTGTCGCTCATAGTCGGTGGAATCAAGTATAACACTGAAGCAAGTGTGACGCAACCTGTTTTTTTTTTTTCTTGTGAGATAGTTTATAACTATATACAACTGGTATAGAGAATAATATAAAGATTTTAATTTTTAATTAAAGCATATAAAATCTGCATATTCAATAATAGAATCTAGTGAAATAATAGATGAATTAGAATCACTATCAGATTCATTATCGACAATCTGACTACTACTATAACCTTACAAATATTCTCATTCTGAGTTGTTATTGTTGGCCTATTGTGTGTTAGTGTTAGTTGTTGTATTTGTAATTAAGATATTATTTTTAATAATAGAGCTCAACTTACATTGGCTATTTCATAGTTAAGAGATGACTGTTTAAGCAAAGACAGAGCTTGTAATAAATCTGCAGGAAGTATGATAGGAGTGATTCAAGATTGATAGGGGTAGGATTCTTTTCAAGATTTGGAATTGGAAGCAACAACTCAGGTGGAATTGTCTCACCTTGGATAGTAATATTTTGAACTCCATTTTTAGATTCCTTCACCATCTTGAATAACATAATACCATACTGATTATATGATTTGCAAAATTCTATCTAGGTGTATTATAAACTATCATATGTGAAAAAAAAAAAACACTGATTATGGTACACTTTAGTGTCACACTTGCTTCTACCAACTATGAGCGAGAGTAAAATAGGAGGGTAACTGGCTATTAGGTAATAGGATGTTTTCACACAAAGTCATGATAATGAATGTTAGAGGCTCCTGGACATGGAACCAATACATTCACATCCGCTCTTGATTAATTAGAAGAGTCTAGAGCTCTGAGAAGACACCAACAAAGAAGCCAACAAGCGTCAAAGAGTGTCACCTCCATGTTAAGGATAGCGTCTCAGTTGTGAGAAATCTTATGTTAGGTGGAAATAACCGGTATAGCCTTAGGGTTGTCTAAGCCAATCGAGATTTGTTCATATAGACGGAGATTTGTATAGGAAGGCTTGGAAGCAACTCATTTTGTTTATGACTACTAAGAGCACAGGAAAGTAGAATAGAATCATAAGAAAAATATTATATTGTTAAGGTCTCTTCTACGTTGCTTGATGATGTTGTAACGTATTCGCTAGGTGCTAATCACGTTTCGATAGGTATACGATAGTTGACAGGTGGCCTGCTCTTCCAGAGAGGAGGCTTTGGAGGTGTACTGGAGAAACTAAAGAGTAACTGTTGAACTAAGTATATTGAAATACTGTCTGTCGAAGTCTGTCCTTTCCATCGTGGAATAGGACGGTCTTTAAATACACAAATCTGTTCATGTCTAGCATGAACGAAACTAAACAAAGGTATCAAGCGATACTTTTTGGTAAAACAACACAAGTATCAAATTGATACTTAAAACAAAACATAAAACAAACTAAGTATCAAAACGATACTTCAAACAAACCAAGTATCAAAGCGATACTTAAAACAAAACATAAAACAAAATCCTTAACCGAGTACCAGTACCGGTTACATTCCCCAAAACAAATAACCGTTTAAACAAAATCAAACCTAATAGTCCAGAAAATTAGAGTCCTCAGAAGGCTCAAAAAACTCGCTTTCTGCTAACATCCAATTATCGACATTGAGACACCAAACACAAGTAGAAACATTAACATAACAGCGGGACTTAACGAAAGATAAATCACAATAGTCACGAATACCAGATTCGTGGTCAGCTTCTACACATGCTTCATTGTAATTAGGACAGTAGTCTACTAAAAGGATAGCGAAATAGTCTTCAGGTTGGATAACATCGCGGTTCAATAACAGTCCAACAAGCTGATGTCGCTGCCTTATATTGATCTCCTCATAGTTTGACATCGTTAAGGTATTCAGATGGTGTAGGTAGTGATTAGATGAAATCATCGAGGGCCTGCTCCATGGTTTGGTTCTCTTCATCGCTGCTTTCAAATTTGGATTCAAAGTGTAAAGCCCAGAAACTATCTCTTGCCTCAAGTTCCTTGTGCCATTGCTTGGTTTTTGGCACAGTTGGCAACCATTACATGTTGATATCGTTGATGGTTGGCAGTAGGGAGTTGTCGGGCATGTTGGCTTCCCACCAGTCATTCACCATTTCCATAGCATGCTCCAGGCCTTCCAGCGGTTTCCAGCTGTTCTCACTTATGGGGTATCCTTTCCATTTGACAAGGAACTAATCATTTCCATGCCAAAGGCCGTGGTCTCAGATTTCTTCAACTTCCCATTCCTCTTTCTTGTCAATGGTAATGGGAGCGGGGCGAGAGTGAATTCGTCCAGGGAACTTAGAGTCGTCATTAGAGTAGAATCGTTTAACAGAGGAGGCATGGAAGGTGGCAGTAGGATGGCGGTACATGTGTCCATCCATCTGGACAGTATAGTTTTCGGTGTGTTTAACGAAAGCTAAGACCTTAAAGGATCCTCTCCAGTGTGGCTCTGGCTTCTTGCTCCGTCCAGAGGTGGTGATGAACATGTTCCCATTAACCATAAGCATATCTCCAACAGGGATAGGCACATGTTTGCGTCTTCGCTTCTGGGCAGCAGTAGTAATTCGGAACTGGGCAGCTTTGACAGCTTGGAAGGAAACATTGCGGATTGCTTGGTGCCGGTTGAGGCGATCATCTGAGTCCGGGATTGAAGAGTTCTTGAAAAGAGTGGTAGGTAGGAGGAGGTATTATCGGCCCAAGATTGCATTGTATGGTGACATACCAAGGGTATCTGAGTAACCTGCATTGATGTATGCTGCAAGCTCGACGAGGGCGGGTTCCCAATTGGTCTGTCGTTCATTGATAAGGTTCCGGATTCCAGTCTTTACTTCCCTAATCTTGCATTCAGCTTGACCATTAGTTTCATGGTGTCCAGAAGCGGCCATGATATCGTTGATTCCAAGAGAGGTGAGGGTCTGTTTCCAGAATTGAGAGGTAAAGCGGGAGTCAGCATCACTGACAATAGACTGAGGATATCCATGGGGTGTAAAGAGGTTTCGCGGGAGGATGTTCCATGTATCCTTAGAGGTGTCGGTAGTTTTCACAGGTTGTAGCAAGGTATATCCAGAGAATCGGTCAACAGCTACTAGAATGGTATCATATCCGGCGGATTTGTTGAATGGTCCTGCAAAGTCAATGGCAAAGGATTCGAAAATATCGGAGGGTAATTGGAGGGTTTGAGCTCTTCCTTCCGGCAACTGAGTAAGCTCTTGTTTTGCCTGGTAGAGTTCACATTGCTTGATGAAATCTCGGAAGTCCTGTCGCATTTCCGGCCAATAAATATATTCACAGGCATAGCGGAGGTTTCGGTCTGCACTGTGGTGTCCCTTGTTGTGGATTTCGGAGATGACATATTCCATAATCATCATGCTACTGAATATGTGGCCCTTTGGTATGTATAGGCATCGGTAGCCGTATCGAGTAGCGGTATAGACCATTCCATCGGATACCAGGTAGGTTGCGAGATCTCCATGTTTGTTGCAATCCAGGACTTCGAAGTAAATTGGGTCATGCCGGTATCCTTTAATCATTTGGCTTCGAAAGGCGGTCGTGAGTTCATCTGTTGTAGTCCTGATATCACATTCATCTTCGATAAGAGATCCTCTGGTTGGTTTGATGGATTCTTCTTCTTCGTCAAAGGTTTCATATAGCTGCCGGCGGTGTTCAGGAATTGTAGGAGGCATGACTGAGATGATAGTTTCGTTACTGAATACTCGGAGGGGTCCACCATTGAGGGGAAGTGAGTCTATAGGAGGTGTGGATGGGGGTGGCGCAAAGGATGGTGTATGCAGGAAGGCTGCTGCTTCCTCGAGTTGTGCTGCTCTTTCAAGTTGTTCTAAGTCTTGGTGTCTTCTTGGGGCTGGATTACCCACATGGGTATATGATCGGATCGCTGGGGGTTTCCATGGTCCTGCAGGTCTCTTGCAGAACTTAATCTCAGTCTGGTGAAAGGGACATGTATCTTCGTAACAGTGGGACCAATGGAGTGTACTATGTTCGAGGTCTTGAGGCTGCGTACTGCGAAGGGTGTAATCATCATTCCATTCGTCCACAAGCTGTTGGCCTCGAACTGTTCCTGCCGCAGCGTACATAGTACAGGAGAAAGGAGGGGATGGAGAGGTTGTGTTGATGGAAGCCATGACTGGTTCTTCCTCATAGGTAGTGCTATCGGAGCTGTCGTCACTTTGTCTAGTGCGGTCATGGACGAGAGGAGGGTTCAGGAGTGATTGGTTCTCATAGATGCGGGAGATGGCGTCGGCTAAATAGTTCGTTCTTCCTGGGGTGTAGACTATTTTGGCATCATATTTGCTGATTTCTCCTATCCATCTGGTTCTTCTTCATCCGGGGATTTTCTCAGTCTTCAGATTGGTAAGTGGTTGGTGATCAGTAACAATGGTAAAGGTGGTTCCCATGAGGAGGTGGCTGAAAGCGGCAAGAGCATCAATTACTGCAAGCGCTTCCTTATCTGTAGTTCCATAGTTCATTTGTGAATTAGTGAACTTCCTGCTGTGTAATGCTGCTGGTCTCGCTTGTTCATGGGAGGGTCCTTGTCCAACCCAAGCCCCAACTCCAACATGTGAGGTGTCAGTAATCAGCCATATTAGTTCGGTTTTTTTGAGGTCAATAGGCCGTATAACATTTGCATTTTTGATTAGCTCTTTAATGTTATTAAAGGCCTGATCATGGGTAGGGGTTCAAACGAATTCAGTATTGCCGGTGAGGTCCGTGAGTGGTGTGGTGACAGTGGCGTGGTGTGGGAGGAACTGAGATATGTAATTGACAAGTCCAAGGAACCGCATGAGTTCCTTTTGATTCTGAGGTGTAGTCTATTCCGTCAGGCAGGATATCTTTCCAGGAGATGCATGTATCCCTTGATCATCGATTACATATCTGAGTATCTCCAAACTATCGGCAAACAAGGCGGATTTGTTTCTGCTGGCGTAGAACTTGTTCTCTCTCAACTTGTCTTAAACCAAACTGATATGGTACTTATGTTCCTGTTCAGTGTTGGAGTAGATGAGGATATCGTCGATGTAGATCCATACAAAGTGATGGAGGTACACCCTTAGCATGTTTTCCATAATTGGCATAAAGGTATCAGGTGCATTCATGTCATCTTGCAACATGACTCGGCTAACGAAACTTCCGAAGGGTGTCTTGAAACTGTTGATTCACTCGCTTTCCAGATCTAACCATGTTTGGAAGTAGGCATCGCTTAGTTCTATCTTACTTCGGAATCTAGCCCGTCCAACTTCATTCAGGATCTGAGTTTGATTGGGGATCGCAGAACCCTCCATAACTGTATTCTCATTCCACAGTTTGAGATCGACAAGGAGGCAGATTCGCTTTCCATCTGCTTTGAGTTGGATAAACATAGGTGCGGCACCTGGTGCTTCTGATCGGTAGATGACTCCTCGCCTAAGGTTCTCATTTACCCAAGTATTAAGTTGGTCTTTGTATGCTTCAGGTATGGTGTATGTCAGTTGGTTCTTGAGATTGGAGGGTGCTCGTAGGTGGATATGGTGGTTTATTTTCCTCAGAGGAGGTAGTTCTTCTGGGATTCGCTCAGGGAAAACATCAGAGTACTCATCCAACAGGTTTAGTACCGTAGTTTCGCATACAGCGGCTCGGAGTTCTCCGCTTGTTGGTTTGCAAATGACTCTAACCCTATATTCTGGGAACTCGATGATTGAGTCTCCACACTTGATGGTTGCATTATGGCATTTGAGGAAAGGCATTCCTATAAGGGGGTCATATTTGGCCAGGTTTCCAACAAGCATCGTTTGAGGGGGTAGCGAGACTGATCCCAGCTGGACGGTAGCTTTGCATGTCTTATGGCTAGTGGAGTGGGATCCTTTAACTGCCATGTTAACAGCTAACGGTTCTTTGAGGTTTTCGGTAGGTAGGCCATAGGCGGAGGTTAATGTATTGCTGATTATGTCTCGCCCAATGGCGCCAGCATCAAATAGAACTTGTTGTAACGTTCCTAGCTTGGAGTTAACTGATAGCGACGGGCAACGATACTTCTCTTCTTCGTTATAATCCTAGTAGATAGAACAGTTCTTAGATCCGTTGATCTACGGTATCACCGTTCGTCGGATAACGCCTGTTAACTCTCAACTAAGATTACTTTGTCTCATGTAGGCTCGTGAGAAATGTGTCGGATATGCAAAAGTAATAAAGAGCGTAAAGATATTTTATTCGTAAAGTAATAGGTAAGGAAATTACTTAGAACATTCAATCTAATTTATTTATACTTGTACCGCCGACTCCGGCATACGACAAGTCCCCGCCGGCACAGGGTTAACGCGAACCGGAACTACCACTAACTACGAACAAGCCAAACCTCCGACCCCGTACCTCCAACATGCCCGCGCCATGCCCCAACACGAACACTAAATACAAAGCCATCAACGGTAAAGAAAGTCCTCTCCGAAGTGACACCGTAGACCCTCTGGTACGGGCCCAACCAAGCCAAGTAGCCGAAGCAACAAGACCTCCTCGCGTAGCCGAAGCCGAGCAAGGTACCAGTCCCCCAGGTTCCCCGTACAAAAAAAACAAAATTCCACTACCGCCCGGTCTGAATACCGTCCCGCAAACCCTCCCCCACAGTAGAAAACCAACAACAATTTATCAACACAGGCGGCACCAAGGCAGAGAGGTCATGACCAACATGTCCACAATACGCATCCACATGCCAGGCCGACGACCCTATGAACCCACTTTGCCAAGTGCCTCCGAAGAGCGTAATGGTGAGGAGGACCTGTACCCGCTGCCCGTAACCCCAAAACCAAACATAAACAAAGGAAATACATAGAGGTGGTGACAGACCGAAAAGGTCAGTAGGGCCTATCTCCTACCCGTGGTGCCATGCCCCCGCCTGCCGCACCCGCAACCAAACCAAAGAAACCAAACAAGCCCCACAGAACCCAGCACGCAAGACCCAAACAAGTCCAACCTAGAGGTCGCAACCCACTATCCGCACAGGTGGCCGTCAGCCAGCCGGTCCATCAGGAAGCTTTACAGCACTCAGCAGCTTAACCTTAACAGCCCAAGCCGTCTGGAAACACTTAATTAGACCTCGCCCAACCTGACGCAGGCCCGACCGGTGCTCGCAGGTGCCTCTCCCCGCCAAGTCAGCCCCCCCCAAGCCCCACACACCAGGCACCGCAGTTCCCATCCAGCCCCCTCAGCCCCTCAGGCAGATCAACCACCCGACAGCCACAGGACAGCCGATACCTGACCCCATCACGCAGCCACTGGTCTTGGCCACAGCAACAGAGCCCCACCCCTCAGCATCGTGTAGCCAAGGGGGGCCACCAGGACAAACCCGGGGCCAAAACATACGCGCCAGCATCCAAAGACACCGGCCACAGTCCCAGCCCGCCCAAACCGAAATCTAAGCAAGCCGAGAGGGAAAAACCAGGGAACCCGAAGGCCCCCCAATGTGGGCCCCAAAGGGCCGCACCGTAGACTGACGAAAGGTGCCCAAACTGACGCTTCAGAGAGGGCGGGTACCAGGATAGGAAACGAGACAAACAGAAGGTAGGCCCCACTTGCAATGGGTGTGACCGCCAACCACCATCCGTAACCACACCGACCCCTGCACTAGACCAAGCGTGGCCCGGCAACCAATCGCCCCACACCACCCCGGGCAGAAGTTCACCCGCACCAGGAGGCAAGAGGTTTCAGGGTCAAAGCCATCCCCACGTAGAAGTGAAGAGGTGACGCCTGACTGAACCACTGTAAATGCCACAAGGACGTAAACTCCAAGGGAACGGTGATAAACAACATCGTAGGATTCCGACCGTAGATACGATAGACGAAGGGCGGGGCCGGCGAGGCCCCCGTCCCTTGGGGAATGATGCGATCGGTACGACATGTTGAAACTTGGGAAGGTCATCAGTCTAACCCAAGGGCGTTTTGTATCGTGAACACTAAGGACTCTGTTAAAACCCAACAAGAAACATGAGCTGGCCCAAAGAACGACACGGGTGTTTCCCCCCACAGCAATGTTCAAATCCCCCATCCTCCGAACGCGAAACTCTGCGAGTAGACGAGTAGACAGAGAAGCCGAAGTCTTTTTACCGAAGGAGGGCTCGTAGACGCCAAAGGTGAGAAGGCTCGAAGCGAAATCATCGTGAGAATCAAACAACAACGAGGAGGCGAAGACAAGTAACCACGACGCTCCACCACACAACAACCTCAACACCAAAGACCCCAGGAACTACTGAGCGAACTCAGATATCTCCCCCAGAATCAAAGGATCAGAAAGCTATCCTGGGCGCGAACGAACGCTACCGAGTCGGAGCGAAGATAGAAGTAAGGAAAGTACTTAGAACAAAGCGTGAAGAGCCTATCTTCCTCGGCCGCCTCGGCCTCCTTATATAGTGCTCTTCACTCAACCCTAACCCTGATGACTCACAAGTGTGAGCCTCGTGAAAAGCCTTACATAGGTCATATGACTCAAATGAGTCATACGCGCGAAACCCATGACTCATAATCGAGTCATGTGCGAAACCTAACAAATCATAACATAAACAAGTCATATGACTCAAATGAGTCATATGCGCAAGACCCATGACTCATAATCGAGTCATATGCGAAACATAACAAATCATAACATAAACAAGTCATATGACTCAAATGAGTCATACGCGCAAGACCCATGACTCATAATCGAGTCATGTGTGAAACATAACAAATCATAACATAAACAAGTCATATGACTCAAGCGAGTCATATGCGCAAGACCCATGACTCATAATCGAGTCATGTGCGAAATCCTGAGCTACATGTCACATCGGTGACACTTGTGCCTTTTTTCCATTGATTAAGATTGTACCTTCCAAAGCTGGATGAGGCTTTGCTGTCGTAGGAGAGCGAGTACTGTTGCATTCTATTTCGATATAGCCAATGTGAATTTCCTCAAATTCACTGGATTGCTCGCCATCATCGTCGCTTTCAATGTGATTTGCTGAGGCTTCTTGCTTGACTTTAGCTGCCATTCCTTTGCCCTTCTTGGTGGGGCAATTTCTCGCCATGTGTCTTGTTTTACCGTGTTTAAAACATTCACCCTTCTGCCTTCTAGTTTTTTTGATAGATTTGCCTTTCTTCTTGAAAGATCACGGGGTCTCTTCTTCTGAGTTATTGGAGGTACTTTGCCTGAGTTGCCTATTGCTACTAGAGGCTGATTGTCTCTTGTAGGCTTTCGTCTCATGGAGGATGGCATCCTTTCACTCTGCCCTTGCGATAATAGTTACCATATCGTCTGCTTCTTCTTCCAGGGGTTTCACTTCTCGCCGGAGTGTGGGGAGCATGGCATCGTAGAATCGTCACTTTAGGATGTAGCTAGAGATGCTTCCTTTCTTCATTCGATCTCGGAGCATCAGGAGGTCCGTGGCGATATGTGTGATCCTTTTTACTAATGTTCCTTCGACTTGCCAGATATCATTGCATTTTTTATACAAGAGGTCGTTGGTGATAGATGATTAAAATTGATTTTTGAGGTAGTCAAGTATTGTTGAACCTCTAAGCTTCGGGTTATTGCCGTATTCCTTGTAACATTGGTGATATGCATCAACAGCCTTTCCTTCACAGAATAACCCAAGCCATAACCCAGTTGAAGGTTTCTCCACATCAATTCTGTTTATGAGGAGGTAGTGCGTTACTTCATTGGCCTATCGATCAAAGGCTTCGGGCTTGAGGTCTTTTCCTTCTCCTGTGAACTTCGGTGGGAGATGGATCTTGATTTTGGGTATATCAGGAAAGTCTTTTTCTTCTTGAGTCTCTGCTGGCCGTGACCTAGAAGGTCCTCCTGCAGTGCTTGCCATTTCGGAATCGCTACTAGAATCATAGTCGTCTTGTGGAGCAAACGAAGGTTTCTTTGCTGGTGTAGGAGGGAATACACCGGGAGATTGTGGGTTTTCCGTTGTGTCGTCTTCTGGATCCTTCGAAGGACACTTAGAGTGCTGCCTCTTCGTGAGGTCTTCTCGTGGGATCTGCTGCCCACTCCGTATAGTCAATGACTCAATGTTGAAGTTGAGCTGAAGCCGAATATACCAAGATTCTGCCGCTTCACTCCGCTACCATTCTAGGGTGGATGTCGATAGGTTGATCAGGCCTAAATCCGTAGACAGGTTCTTAACCACTTGCTGATGTTAAAATAATGTAACATGTTCGCAAGGTGCTAATCACGTTTCGAGGGGTGTATGATAGTTGATAGGTGGCCTACTCTTCCAGAGAGGAGGGGAGAGCTGTATGAACTACAGGAGGCTTCGGAGGTGTACTGGAGAAACTAAAGAGTAACGGTTCAACTAAGTATATTGAAATACTGTCTGTCGAAGTCTGTCCTTTCTATCGTAGAATAGGATGGTCTTTAAATACACAAATCTGTTCATGTCTAGCATGAACGAAACTAAATAAAGGTATCAAGCGATACTCTTGGATAAAACAACACAAGTATCAAATTGATACTTAAAACAAAACATAAAATACACTAGGTATCAAAACGATACTTCAAACAAACCAACTATCAAAGCGATACTTAAAACCAAACATAAAACAAACTAAGTATCAAAACGATACTTCAAACAAATAAAGTATCAAAGCGATACTTAAAACAAAATATAAAACAAACTAAATATCAAAACCGTACTTCAAACAAACCAAGTATTAAAGTGATACTTAAAACAAAACATAAAACAAAATCCTTAACTGAGTACCAGTACTGGTTACAGGAGTGACCTGCATTTATGTATGCTGTAAGCTTGACAAGGGTGGGTTTCCAATTGGTCTGTCGTTCATTGATAAGGTTCCGGATTTCAGTCTTTACTTCCCTAATCTTGCGTTCAGCTTGACTATTAGTTCCATGGTGTCCAGGAGCGGCCATGACATGGTTGATTCCAAGAGAGGTGAGGGTCTGTTTTCAGAATTGAGAGCTAAAGCGGGAGTCAGCATCACTGACAATAGACTGAGGGTATCCATGGAGTGTAAAGAGATTTCGCTGGAGGATGTTCCATGTATCCTTAGAGGTGTGAGTAGTTTTCATAGGTTGTAGCCATGTATATCCAGAGAATCGGTCAACAGCTACCAGAATGGCATCATATCTGGCGGATTTGTTGAATGGTCCTGCAAAGTCAATGGCAAAGGGCTCGAAAATATCGGAAGGTTGTTGGAGAGATTGAGCTCTTCTTTCTGGCAGCTGGGTACGCTCTTTATTTGCCTGGCAGAGCTCACATTGCTTGATGAAATATCAGAAGTCCTGTCGCATTTCTGGCAAATAAACATATTCGCAGGCATAGTGGAGGTTTCGATCTGTACTGTGGTTTCCTTTGTTGTATATTTCGGAAATGACATATTCCCTGATAGTCATGCCATTGAATATGTGGCCCATTCGGATGTATAGGTATTGATAGCCATATCTGGTAGCGGTATAGACCATTACAGTAGATACTTGATAGGGTGCTAGGTCTCTCTGCTTGTTGCTGTCCAAGGCTTTGAAATAAATCGGGTCATGGCAGTATCCTGTAATCATCTGGCTATGGAAGGAGGTGGTGAGCTCATCTGTTGTTGTCCTGACATCATATTCATCCTCAATAAGGGATCTTCTAGTTGGTTTGATGGGTTCTTCTTCTACTTCGTCAAAGGTTTCATATAGCTCCCAGAGGTGTTCAGGAATTGTAGGAGGCATAACAGAGACGATAGTTTCATTATTAAAAACTGGGAGGGGTCCACCATAAAGAGGTCATGAGTCTATAGGAGGTGTAGAGGTGGGGGGTATAAAGCGTGGTGCATGGAGGAAAGTTGCTGCTTCCTCACGTTGCGCTGTTCGTTTAAGTTGCTCTAGGTCTTGGTGTCTTCTTGGAGCTGGGTTTCCAAGGGAGGTATGTGATCGGAAGACAAGGGGTTTCCATGGTCCTGTAGGTCTGTTGCTGAACTTAATCTCAGTCTGGTGAAAGGGACATGTATCTTCATAACAGTGGGACTAATGGAGCTTGCTTTGTTCAAGGTCTTAAGGTGGCGTACTGTGGAGAGTGCAATCATCTTTCCATTCGTCTTCAAGATGTTAGCCTCACTCTATTCCTGCCGCAGCATACATAATGTAGGAGAAAGGAGGGGAGGGAGAGGTTGTGTTGATGGAAGTCATGACTGGTTCTTCCTCGTAGGTAGTGCTATCGGAACTGTCGTCACTTTGTCTAGTGTGGTCATGCAAGAGAGGAAGGTTCAGGAGTGATTGATTCTCATAGATGCGGGAGAGGGCGTCAGTTAAATAGTTGGTTCTTCCTGGGGTGTAGACTATTTTGGCATTGTATTTGCTGATTTCTCCTATCCATCTGGTTCTTTTTTGTCCACAGATTTTCTTAGACTTTAGATTGGTAAAGGGTTGGTGATCGGTGACGATGGTAAAAGTAGTTCCCATAAGGAGGTGGTTGAAAGCTGCAAGGGTATCGATTACTGCAAGTGCTTTCTTATCTGTAGTTCCATAGTTCATTTGCGAATTAGTGAACTTCCTGCTGTGTAATGCTGCCGGTCTTGCTTCCTCATGGGAGAGTCCCTGTCCAACCCATGGTCCAACTCCAAGATCCAAGGCGTCAGTAATCAGCTATATTGCTTCGGTCTTTTTGAGGTCAATAGGCCGTATAACATTTGCATTTTTGATTAGCTCTTTAATGTTATTAAAGGCCTGATCATGGGTAGGGGTCCAAACGAATTCAGCATTGCCTGTGAGGTCCGTGAGTGGTGCTGTGACAGTGGCGTGGTGTGGGAGGAACTGAGATATGTAATTGACCAGCCCCAGGAACCGTATGAGTTCCTTTTGATTCTGAGGTGTAGTCCATTATGTCAGGCAGGATATCTTTCCAGGAGATGCATGTATCCCTTGATCATCGATTACATGTCTGAGTATCTTTAAACTAGCGGCCAACAAGGCGGATTTGTTTCTACTAGCGTAGAACTTGTTCTCTCTCAACTTGTCACAACCCAAACTGATATGGTGCTTATATTCCCGTTTAGTGTTGGAGTAGATGATGATATTGTCGATGTAGATTCATACAAGGTGATGGTGGTACACGCTTAGCATGTTTTCCATAATTGGCATAAAGGTAGCGGGTGTATTCATGTCACCTTGCAACATGACTCGGCTAATGAAACTTCCAAAGGGTGTCTTGAAACTGTTGATTCGCTCACGTTCTGGATCTAACCCTGTTTGGCAGTAGGCATTGCTTAGATCTATCTTGCTTCGGAACCTAGCCCGTCCAACTGTGTTCAGAATGTGAGTTTGATTAGGGATCGTAGAACTGTCTATAACTGTATTCTCATTCTGGAGTTTGAGATCGACAAGGAGGTAGATTCACTTTCCATCTGCCTTCAGTTGGACAAACATAGGTGCGGAACCTGGTGCTTATGATCGGTAGATGACTCCTCGCCTGAGATTTTCATTTACCCAGGTATTGAGTTGGTCTTTGTATGCTTCCGGAATGGTGTATGTCGATTGGTTCTTGAGATTAGTAGGGTCTCGCAGACTGATATGGTGGTTTATTTCCCTCATAGGAGGTAGGTCTTCTGGAATTCGTTCAGAGAAGACATCGGAATACTCATCCAATAGGCTTAGTGCTGTAGTCTTACAAACAGTGGCTTGGAGTTCTCCACTTATTGGTTTGCAAACCACTCTAACCTTGTGATCTGGGAACTTGATGATTGAGTCTCCACACTTGATGGTTACATTATGGCGTTTCAGGAAAAGCATCCCAATAAGGGCATCGTATTTTGCTAGGTTTCCAATAAGCAAAGTTTGAGGAGGTAGCGAGACTGATCCTAGTTGGACGGTTGCTTTACATGTCTTATGGCTAGTGGAGCGAGATCCTTTAACTGCCATGTTGACAGACAATGGTTGTTAGAGGTTTTCGGTAGGAAGTCCATAGGCAGAGACAAAGTTGTTGCTGACTATGTCTCGTCCAATAGCGCCAGTATCAAACAGAACTTGTGCCTTTTTTTCCATTGATTAAAATTGTATCTTCCAAGGCTGGATGGGGCTTTGCTGTCACCGGTGAGCGAGTACTGTTGCATTCTGTTTTGATATAGCCAATGTGAATATCCTCAAATTCACTAGATTGCTCGCCATCATCGTCCCTTTAAATGTGATTTACTGAGGCTTCTTGCTTGACTTTAGCTGCCTTTCCTTTGCCCTTCTTGGTGGGGTAATTTCTCGCCAGGTGTCCGGTTTTACCACATTCAAAATATTGACCCTTCTTCCTTCTAGTTTCTTTGGTGGATTTGCCTTTCTTCTTGAAGGATCTTGGGGTTTCTTCTTCTGAGTTGTTGGAGGTGCTTCGCCTGGGCTGCCTATTGCTACTAGAGGCTGATTGACTCTTGTAGGCTTTCGTGTCATGGAGGATGGCATCCTTTGGCTCTACCCTTGCGATTATATTTGCCATGTCGTCTGCTTCCTGTTCCAGGGGTTCCACTTCTAACCGGAGTGTGGGGTGCATGGCATCATAGAATCGTCGCTTTAGGATGTAGCTAGAGATACTTGCTTTCTTCATTCGATCTCTGAGCATTAGGATGTCCCTGGCGATGTGCGTGATCCTTTTTACCTGTGTTCCTTCGACTTGCTGGATATTATTGAATCGTTTAAACAAGAGGTCGTTTGTGATATATGATTGAAATCGATCTTTGAGGTAGTCAAGTATCGTTGAACCCCTAAGCTTCGGGTTATTGCCGTATTCCTTGTAGCATTGGTGATAAGCGTCAACAGCCTTTCCTTCACAGAATGACCCAAGCCATAACCCAGTTGAAGGTTTCTCCACATTAATTCTGTTTATGAGGAGGTAGTGCATTACTTTAGTGGCCCATCGATCAAAGGCTTTGGGTTTAAGGTCCTTTCCTTCTCCTGTGAACTTTACTGGGAGATGGATCTTGATTTTGGGTATAGCGGGAAAGTCTTCCTTCTCTTGAGTCTCCTCTAGCCGTGACCTAGAAGGTCCTCCTGCAGTGCTTGCCATCTTGGAATTGCTACTAGAATCGTGATCGTCAGGTGGAGCAAATGAAGGTTTCTTTGCTGGTATAGGAGGGAATACACCAGGTCGTTGTGGGTTTTCTGTTGTGTCGTATTCTGGGTCCCTCGCAGGACGCTTAGACTGCTGCCTCTTCGTGAGGTCTTCTCAAGGGATCTGCTTCCCACTTCGTGCAGTCAATAACTCAATGTTGTAGTTGAGTTGAAGCTGAATATACCAAGATTCTGCCGCTTCACTCCGCTTGCATTCTAGGGTGGATGTGGATAGGTTGATCAGGCCAAATCCGTAGACAGGTTCTTAACCACTTGCTGAGGTTAAAAAAATGTAACTTGTTCGCTAGCTACTAATCACATTTCGATAGGTATATGATAGTGTAACGAGACTCCACTGTGTACTATGACAAGTAGCTAAATCTATACCCATACCGGTATCAAGAAACTACCGTGGTAGGGATGGCAGTAGACTTAGGTCTACCGAGTGGAGGTACCGGTGGTTACGTACCTCAGTCGGGCATACTAGACTGTACTAAATGTACATAGGTACTAGTAAAGGTTGGGGGTTACCCTACTCTCTAGGGTAACCCAAGTAGTCAATTTGCGAGTTATCCTGAATTACTCGATGGAGAGTCCAGGTAGAGTTACCCTACCTTCGGACTCAGGTTACCCTGCCTTGGGCCATGGGTTACCCTGCTATGGAGTCAAGTTACCCTACCTTGAATGAAACTTGTTACGCAGCACTTCGATGGAAGTTACTAGATTGTATGTCATGTGAAACTACATAGTGTATTCGATTCTCAGATTGTACGGATCACTCCCGTACAACCAGTTGACCTCTGAACAAGCTGTAACTTGGAGGTGTGGTTGCTAACACCCCCCTCCGTCCCCGTTATAAGTTTCTAGCGTCATGGGCTACAGCATGAAGAGTTGCTGTAAGTCTAGCAAAAGTCTCCAAGTGGAGATGTTGCTGTAACTCTGTATGCACTCACGCCGTCCGTCCGACTATAGGCTGTCTGCAAGATATATGTGGGGGAGGTGGTGAACCTGGAGAATAGCCTCCAGGTGGATTTGTGTAAAACGGACCAAAACCGAGGGGGTAATACTGCATTCAAGTCAGGAGTAGTATGTGAGGTTACCGGAGGCCAGTAGGCGAGGTAACCGAAGTCTGTTGCCCCGAAAGTGTAATAGTATTGGAGAATCGTTAAGGACTCTAAGACACTAGTCTGAGGTCACGATAAGACTCACTTCTAGGAGGGTTGACTGTGGGTAGCGCCTATTGGTAGTCAACCTCCGAAGGGGTCTATCGGGGGAGCTACGTGGCTATCGTCCGGAATGATATAGAAATGAGTAGAACCGGATAGATGTTCAGGGGCTGCGAATGCTTGTAGAAGACTAAGTGTATATGGGTAGAGAGTTCCATATTTGGTATAACATCCGCTCGGGCATGACAGCTCGCCACTGGCATGACCATGATAAGAAGAGTTTTTACTCCTGCGGTTGTATTGGAGATGCAGCGGCTAAAACACTTCTATTGGGCAGATGTTAGAACACCACCGAGTGGTCTAGTTCGCTACGGGGGATCTTTGGTCCGACCTGTAGAGGATGGCTAGACAGCCCATGGGAGTTGGGTACTCGCGAATACAGGGTAGTGATGAGGAGTAACTGGCAGCATACCAAATCTACTTAAGTATATGCGAGTTCTCCTCTACTCTGGCAATCAACTACCTCTTGAGATCAGGACTTAATTGAGTAAAAGCTGTGGCTTAACGATATTAAGTTTTACCATTTTATTTTTTCAACTCGACTGTTGATTAACTTTATCTTTACTTCTGAAAGAATACTTCGGTGTGGTCGCAACCTTGGGATCCATCTTCCCAGAGGGAGCCCCCATTACAAATAGTTGACGGGTGGCCTGCTCTTCCGGAGAGGAGGCGAGAGCTGGGTGAACTAAAGGAGGCTTCGGAGGTGTACTGGAGAAACTAAAGAGTAGCCGTTCAACCAAGTATATTGAAATACTGTCTGTCGAAGTCTGTCCTTTCCATCGTGGAATAGGATGGTCTTTAAATACACAAATCAGTTCATGTCTAGCATGAACGAAATCAATCAAAGGTATCAAGCGATACGCTTTGGTAAAACAACATAAGTATCAAAGCGATACTTAAAACAAAACATAAAACAAACTAAGTATTAAAACGATACTTCAAACAAACCAAGTATCAAAGTGATACTTAAAACAAAACATAAAACAAGATCCTTAACTGAGTACCAGTACCAGTTACAGATGTCTAACCCTTGGGAGGCACTTCGATATTTATATCCTGCGTTTGAGTATTCACGGACTACATCTATCCAATATACAAAACATTTTTCCTCTTCAATTTTAGCTCGCAACATCGAGTACTCCCTAAAGGTGCGAACACTGGGAGACCATAAAAACTATCACACCCTCTTCGGTAATTACTATATCTTGTCCCAGAGACATACTTGTTACCAGTAGTAATTGTCCAATCCTCAGAGTCATTAAACCTGTAGCCGAGTTCTCAAGTTGAACGATGTTGGCTCTAATAGTCCTTTTCGTTGTCAAGAGGATCAGTCTTGATATGGAGTTGCCTTTACATATATGCCAGTGTCGAGGACTTCTAGTTGTGATAACTCAACAACTAACCAATAGAATTTGTTCTGATGGCTCTCTCTTAGTAGAGGAGAGGTTATTCTATTGAATAGTTTCATAATTCCTCAGTCAGCAACTCCTGGTTGTTCTATATAGAGGGCGTGGACCTGTATGTTGTGTTTACACGCTCCGCGCCCCCTATTTTCCTGACCATAACTTCCTCACATATTCTCAACACCATTGCGTCCGGTGTGACTCCTCACTTTTGCACGTCTACCTCCCTCTCACTTAGGCTTCAAGTCACTGCTTCGCGCTCCAATGTCTGACATTGGTTCCACCCACCCCTCAAGGGCGAGCTCTGCTCAGCCCCTCCACCCCGAGGTCTTTGCGATCCCGGCCCTCCTACAGTCCTTACGGCCTGTCCATAGAGATGCTTTCTCCTCCGTCCCCCCTCTCATCTCGTCAAACCTGCGTGAGCTCAGTGAAGGCGAGGCCGTCCTCATCCCTCTCCTGGTTGCTACCCTCAATGGACTTGCCACCACCAACGAATGAATCGACCTCCTCGCCTCTAAAGTCCAGTGGTTGTCTGACGGTGTTTCCGCCACTCAGGCCCCCTCGCTTTCACCTCTAGCCCCTATTAAGTCAGCTCTGCGTGACCTGTCACAAAGGCTTTCCCAACCACCGCACCCACGTCAGCAAACTCCAGCACCACCAGCTCCGCCCCCTACCCGTAAGGGGAAAAAAGTCCCTCCCTCAGCCCCACCCCCCCGGCTAACATGGCATAACTTGCTGCCGTCCCACACCCCTGACAGGCCCCCTCCTGCACATCCCTTTATCAGATTGGAGCGATTGTGGACGGGTATGACCTTGACACCCCCCGCTATGACACCATTACGGGTAAGAACTACGGCCACCCCAAGGCCTACGCGGTCAAATACCCCAACTCGTGGGATGCCCGGACCTTCCGTAATGGCAAATACCACCCCCTCTCTGAGTGGACCCCTGGCAACATGTATCCAACCTACCTACACCCTCCTCGCTCATTCGCCCTGGCTACCGCCGCTGGGGGCTCGAAGAAGACCAAGGGGCCCAAGCCGAAACCACCTTCTGCTGCGCAAGTTGCATCAGGCATCACGGCTCCTCCTGTTAAAGAGGCTCCCATCCTGCCTGCGGTACAACGTCGTTTCTTCACCCCTCGCTCCTCCCCTGCCCTCCATCCTGAAGCCGAAAGAATTTCCGTGACCCTCCCCGACATTGCTGCTTCGGTTCTCCGAGAAGCCAACTGCCCCCTACCTCTCTCCCTATCTGCACGAGTCAATGACAGGGGCTCTGTCACCCTCACCGCCCTCGACCCCCACACTCCTGCCACCTCCTACGCCCCATACTACCAAGCTCTCACAAACCGGCTCAACCAACTCTCACTGGTAGGCGACAATGTCTACCTGCCTTTCCGCCCCACCCCCAACGAGACCTGACTCACCATCCACTCCCCCCCCCTCGCCTTCCTCCCAGAAGACCAAGATGACCTCTTCTCCCTCCTCTAGGAGTCAGTCCATAACGCCACGGGCGTCACCATCTTCTCAGCCCGCTACCTCAACCGCGACTTGGAGTCCAGGATGTCCAAGTCCGCTACCTCTGTCGTCTTCACCATCGCTCCCGAAGACGTCAATGCCATGGGAACTTCAATCCACCTCTTCTCTAGAAGACGCCGAGTTGAACGTACCTTCTCATCCAACCGCTTCACCCAGTACCGCAACTGTTGGAAGTTCGGTCATCAGGCTCCTCGATGTAAACTAGATCACCCGATATGTCCCATCTGCTCCCTCTCGTACACACATTCGGCGCACAACTGCCAGAACCCCACCTGCCCTAATGTGGGCAACACCAAAGCGGTTCTCAACTGATGCCCCTTCTCAACTGCTTCCTGCCCTAACTGTAGGGAGCTGCACGCGGCCACTGACAGGGACTGCCCGGAATGACCCGCCCCAACCCCCAAAGACCCCCACGCCTCGCAACCGTTAGACCACGATGACGAGGATGGCATGGATGTCGGCCCTGATGGTGCCGACTCTGGTGCTGGCCCCTCCACCCCGAGACAAACTCTTGCCCCACCTTTCGCAACTCCCCGCCGCCCCCGTCCTCGTGTCCCGCCTGAGACATCCCAGACAGCTACTCGTTCCTCCTCCAGGGCCAGCATCCCCCCGACTCAAGGGGACTCTGACCCAGCTCGTTCTTTTGACAACCCCTCCGGCTTGTCTGAGTAAATGCCTTCTCCTGACTCTCCCTCTCCCAGGCCCTCTGGCAGGGATCCTGGCCTTTTGAACCTCTCATTTGTTCAACATAACAGCTTGGGTAGCTGGGATGTTTTTCTTTCCTTGTTTCAAAGCTTTTCTGCTTTGCCCTCTTTGCCTGCGATTGGGGCCATACAGGATCCCCCTGTTTGGTTTGGCGGGCACGCTTGCCTTCCTTTCCTGATTATATATGTTTTTCCCCCCTTCCCCTTTCGGCAAACCGCGTGTGGCTTGCTATGCTCTTTTGTCTTTTCTTGAAGTTGTTTCCCTTTTGCCTGTATAGGTGGGCCAGTCTGACAACGTGATGGCGGTCGACCTGTTCTCCGATGTAGGCTTTTGCTCCTCCTCACAAACTCGCCTTAGAGTGTACAATGTGTACAACACCCAAGGCGTCTCAGCCCATACATGCAATGTTCCTCCTGAGCTGTGCTTTCCTGACTTAAGTTTCCCGTTTTTGTTGTGGGAGACTTTAACCTCCACCACCCTCTTTCCGACCCATTGAGGGTCATCTCATCTACCGAACTTAGAATGTCAGTTCCTTATTTTCAGTTGTCCTCTTTACATGGGTTTTCCCTCCTTAATACCCCCAGTGTGTATACTTATTTTCCCTTTGCCTCCTTGGGCAGGCCCTCCGTTCTTGATCTCTCCTTTGCCAATAGCACGGTGGCCTAAATCTTTGCGGAATGGGCTACCCTGCTCCCCTCCACTGGCTCTGACCACATTCCGATTTACATTTCACTCTCCACTCCTTTATTGCGCACCCCTGCCCCTACACCGGCCTGGGCTAAGACCAATTTGACTGCCCTCGGTGATACCCTTAAGTTGTTTGTTGTTTCTCCACCTCCCACCCTCCCGACCCTGTCCTCTGCTACGACCTGGTTCGACAGTAATGTCGACCGCCTCCGCACCACTCTCCTCCTGCACACCCCTCTCAATCGCATGTTGACCTACTCTAAACCTTGGTGGTCACCGCTCCTCTCCTCTCTCAGAATCTCCTTTCACGCCGCCACACGTCGCGCCCGCAAGACCCCTGAGGTGGACTCCCGAACTGAAGCCCGGTCGTCCCGCAACGCTTATTTTAAGGCCATCAAGCAGGCTAAGCGAAAGTACTTGGACGACTTCCTCTCCTCTGCAACCCCGAAGACTGTATCAACAGCCAAATGATTCGCAATGGGACGCCCCCCTGACCGGTTTCCATCTTTCCCGGACGTTGACACTCCACTTGCTGTCAACACCGCCCTCCTGACCCACTTTTTCCCCCCTAGAGAGTCCTCCTCCCCTCCTACTATCCTACGCGCCTTCAAGGACCTGGACGTCCTCACCAAAGAAGAGGTCTCCAAGGCCCTGGCTTTCAGCTCAAGCTCGTCCGCCCCTGGCCCCGACCACGTCCCATACTCGGTTTGGAAGAGTCCACGGCACCAACCCAAAGATCCTCACCTCCCTCTTGAGCCCCCTCCTACTATACGGTTTTCACCCCTCATTCCTCAAGCAGGCCAACGGCATTGTACTCGACAAGCCTGGTAAGGCCTCCTATAACACACAAGCCTCCTTCCGCATCATAGTCCTCCTCCAAACCGTATCCAAGATCCTGGAGCGTGTGGTAGCTGTAAGGTTAGCCGCAGTTGCTCGGGCCCTTGGCCTCATCCACCCTAACCAATATGGTTTACTATCAGGCATGGGCACTTTCGATGCCCTTGCTACCCTCTCACATGAGGTCTGGCATTCGCACAGCATGGGACTCTGTTCCTCCACATTTTTCCTTGACGTCAAAGGGGGCTTTGATAACGTTGACTCGGCTGCCCTATGCGGCAAACTTCGGGAAAGAGGCGTTCAGCCCTACCTTGTTTCGTAGGTCCGATCCTTCCTACATGGCCGACAATGCCGCCTCCTATACCAAGGTTCTCCTAAAGTCCTCTCGCCGATCTAGGTCAGCACCCCCCAGGGATCACCTGTCTCCCCTCTCCTTTTTCTGATCTACGTTTCCTCCCTCCATTTTCCAGTCTCCAACGGCATAATCCTCTCCTATGTCGACGACTTCGCTATAACAGTAGCCTCGCCCTCCTACCGGCGGAACGTCCAGAAGCTACAGGCAGTCGCGTCCCCACTCACATCGAAAGGAAGGCGCATAGGTGTCGCCTTCTCACTCCCCAAGACAGAACTAATGCACTGGAGGACGCCCCAACAGAGAGGGCCCCCCTCTCCCCTCCCAGTCTCAATAGACTCCGTCCCCTACAAACCGGCCTAAGTACTTCGGTGGTTGGGCTACTGGCTGGAGCCCGCGACTCCTGCGTTGGACCGAGCCACCTCCACCCATTTCTCCAGACGCCTCGCCCTGGCTGAAGCTGCTCTCGCTACAATAGACCGCCTGTCTCAGCCAGGCAAGGGTCTTGCCCCATACATATGCCACTGCCTTGACTCCTCCCTATTCCGCCCCATCCTCCTCTAAGGTTGTGACCTGCTCTCCCCCAACTCCAAAATGCTCGACAAGTTGAGAGTGTTCTGGCACCGGGTACAAAGGTGGGTTACAAACTGCTTTGCTTCTACCAAGACGGCCATTCTCCCCTGTGAGGCCTCCCTCCCTCCTATCGACCTCCTAATCAAGCACCTACAATATCTAGCGGCAGTCCGTCTCGTCTGCCTACCAGCTGAAATCAACCCGGCATCCACCCACCTGGACCACTCTGTCCCAACTACGTCCCCCTTCCGGGTACCCAACTCCCTCCGTCTCCCTGGTTCTGTCCGAGGCCGCTACACTTGGGCTGGCCCCAACTACACCCCCCTCAGATGGTTCTCCAAACCGCCCTCCCCACCCAACCGACGTCACCTCCCTGTTGATGCAGTCGCCCACCGCATTCACTTCATTATCAGCAACCGTAGTGACCCCTTCCCTCCAGGAAACCCTCTCCTCTTGCCTCCCCTACAGGTAGCCCCGCTTGGAGCCCCTGCCCTTTACGCTTCGCTAAAGGCCTGATGCCGTGAGGAACTCCTTACCTCGTGGCGCCTCCTCTCACCTCCCCCGTCCTACTACCTCTTCGGCTCCACCATGCGCCCACACCCCTTTATGGGCTTGGGGCGTTTCCTTTCCGGCCGGCTCTACCAGATGCACGCCGGCAAGAGCTACTTAGCTGCCCACCCCTCATGGTACGATACCGACCCCTCTTCCCTCGGCCACTGGTGCGAGGAAGGGGACGAGACGTTCGAGCATGCCCTCCTGTTTTGTTCTGCCAAGTCTGCCACCCACCGTTGCCACCTCCAGGAGATAACGGATATTGGACCTGACTCTCCTCTATGGACCTCGATCCCGATGCTTGTTGGCCTCGGTCGCTACCTCACCGCTACCAGAACTGGTTTCCCCCCCGACATGTATGCACAGTATGCCCCCCGTCAGCCCTCCCTTTCCCCCTCCCCTTCCCTTCCTGCCTCGCCTCGGTCGTCGTTGGCTGGGTCGCCAAATG
This sequence comes from Tuber indicum, assembly GCA_006112555.1. Lineage (NCBI taxonomy): Eukaryota > Fungi > Ascomycota > Pezizomycetes > Pezizales > Tuberaceae > Tuber > Tuber indicum. The sequence goes on from VBSK01000411.1 coordinate 173,600, forward strand.
GTCTAAGTGGTGGAAGGTCTCCTGTTTGATTTCATTGCTGGTTATTATGAGTTTTGATTTGTTTCCGTTATGATGCTAGTTAGTTAGTAGTTTTCCTTTATGAGTCCTGTGTAGGCAATACGTCAGTTATTGGACGCTATCGGAGGAACTGGTTTTGAGTTTTCTTTTGTTAGTTGTTTGATTTTGGGTTTTGTTTGTGCCATAGCTAGCACTGCATGCATGTTCTTGTACCTTAACCAAACAATGAATACATGATATAAAAAAAAAAAAAAAAAAGAAAAAAGCTGCATGTTGTGTTGATCACAATTCCCGCAATTGCAGTACACCCCTTATTATAGTTGCAACGCTCCTTGGAGATCGTTGGTTTCTTTGGTAGTGTATTCCAGGAGTTCTATACTCTTTCTGATTATCGAAGGGTGGATGTGGATACGTTGGTTCTTTGTCTCCAACCTTCTAGCATTCAAATCACGTCCTTGTGCGAAAACGTCCCATTACCTATGGCATATGTCAAAGACGTTATATCTTTGAAGCCTAGTAACTTCCTGAGTAGTTGACAGATTGATCTTGTTCCACTTTTCAAGTCTTGTCATTTTTTTTTTTTTTTTATATCATATATTCATTGTTTGGTTAAGGTACAAGAACGTGCATGCAGCGCTAGCTATGGCAGAAACAAAACCTAAAGGCAAGCAACTAACAAAAGAAAAAACAAACCGATTCCTCCGATGGCGTCCAATAACCGACGCATTGCCTACATAGGACTTATAAAGAAAAACCTACTAACTAACTAGTATCATAACGGAAACAAATCAAAAACTCAAAACAATAAGCAAATGAAATCAAACAGGAGACCTTCCACCACTTGGACCATTTGGCGACCCAGCCAACGACGACTGAGGCGAGGCAGGAAGGGAAGGGGAGGGGGAAAGGGAGGGCTGACGGGGGGCATACTGTGCATACATGTCGGGGGGGAAACCAGTTCTGGTAGCGGTAAGGTAGCGACCGAGGCCCAGAAACGCCGGAATCGAGGTCCATAGGGAAGAGTCAGGTCCAATATCTGTTATCCCCTGGAGGTGGCGACGGCGAGCAGTAGACTTGGCAGAACAAAACGGGAGGGCGTGTTCGAACGTCTCGTCCCCGTTCTCGCATCAGGGGCAGAGGGGAGAGGCGTCGGTGTCGTGCCACGAGGGTTGGGCAGCTAAGTAGCTCTTGCCAGCCTGCATCTGGTGGAGCCGGCCTGAAAGGAAGTGCCCCAGGACCATAAAGGGGTGCGGGCGTAGGGTGGGACCGAAAAGGTAGTAGGGCGGGGGAGGCGAGAGGAGGCGCCATGAGGTGAGGAGCTCTTCACGGCACCTGGCCTTGAGCGAAGCATAGAGGGCAGGGGCTCCAAGTGGGGCTATCTGTAGGGGAGGCAGGAGAAGAGGGTTTGCAGGAGGGAGGAGGTGGCGACGGTTGCCAATGATGAAGTGAATGCGGTGGGCGACAGCATCGACGGGGAGGTGACGTCAGTTGGGCGGGGAGGGCGGTTTGGAGAACCATCTGAGGGGCGTGTAGTTAGGGCCAGCCCAAGGGCGGCGGCCCCGGACCGAACCAGGAAGACGTTTTCAAGTCTTGCCATTTTTTTTTTTTTTTTTTTATATATCATATATTCATTGTTTAAGGTACAAGAACCTGCATGCAGCGCTAGCTATGGCAAAAACAAAACCTGTAAACACGCGTGTTCCTCCTCCGTCTGAGGCAAATACCAAGAACCCCAAGCCCCTCTAGTATGGAGCCAACCACACATCTCGCCCCGAATCAAGCCCCTCCTACAGCCCTGACGAACTAAGCCCCAAAAGAAACCCAAGACAGGAAAAGCAGGAAGCCCAAGGAAAAATCCCGCCGGAAATCTCAGCCCGAAGGCACAAAAGAAAGTCCAAATCCAACCCACCAGGAGACCCAAAGTAAATCCGGCCGCCTGAAGGCTAACCCTAATCGGCTCCGTAAATAAGGCAGGTGCACCAATCCGTGGCGCGACCCCAGTCCATTGGGGAAAGGTTCGTAGGAGGAGAGATCTGACCGGCCCGAGGCAGTGCAATACTGACCGGAGTAAGGGGCGAGGGCTGGGACCCCCGGAGAGATGACCGGGACAGAGAGACAAAATCGCCCCCATCCCGTGTAGGTGAGGCAGCAGTAAGGTGCCAGCTTATGATGGAGGCAGTAGGATGCCAGCCAGGTGCAGTAGGGTGCTAGCCAAGGAGGGTGGGCAGTAGGATGCGAGCCGACGCCCCGACGTAGAGAGGAGGAAGGACCAACGGCCCCAGAAAAACCCGACCGTAAAAACCGAACCGATGCCGTATTACCGCGTCTCTCATGTAGTCCCTTGTGCTCCGAGAGATAGCGTCACTTAGTGGAGGGGATTCCACCGGCGGGGTAAGGTAAGGGAAGGGCGAGGGGGGGAAGGCGACCGCAGCTTGAACCGGACGACTAGGAGGGTATGGCCAGACCTCACTAAGAGACAGACCCCGAAGTTACTAGCCGAGGTGTTCCCCCTCGGGGATCGTGCAAAGTGGGGAGACGGGCGTCCACCACCACCAGTGCCAACCGGAAACAAAGAGAGGAAGCCGACCGTGCCAAAGCTAAGCGAGGGTCCAAAAGCGAGATGGGACTACTGGGCGAACCCAGATAACTCCCCCATCAAGCGAACAGGAGACAAGCAAAGCAAAGGTGGGAGAGGATAGCAGGGATACCGTGCCCCTAGGCAAAGGCCATCAAGGGGGCAGAGGGCAGGAGGGGGACCCCAAAGGGGGCCGAGAGGAGGAGGGCTCACGATAGTTGAACGTGGTGTTGTAAAACTATGTGGCAGGAAAATAGAGGGCGCGGAGCGTGTTTTCAAGTCTTGCCATTTTTTTTTTTTTTTTTTTTTATATCATATATTCATTGTTTGGTTAAGGTACAAGAACGTGCATGCAGCGCTAGCTATGGCAGAAACAAAACCCAAAATCAATCAACAAACAAACGAAAAACCCAAACCAGATCCTCCTATGGCGTCCAATAACCGACGCATTGCCTACACAGGACTTATAAAGGAAAATTACTAACTAACTAGCATCATAACGGAAACAAATCAAAACCCAACGTATTGAAATCAAACAGGAGACCTCCCACCATTTAGACCACTTGGCGACCCAGCCAACGACAACCGAGGCGAGGCAGGAAGGGAGGGGGAGGGGGAGAGAGAAGGCTGGCGGGGGGCATAGTGTGCATACATATCGGGGGGGAAACCAGTCTTGGTAGCGGTGAGATAACGACCGAGGCCCAAAAGCATCGGAATCGAGGTCCACAGAGAAGAGTCAGGTCCAATATCCGTGACCCCCTGGAGGTGGCGATCGCGGGGTGCAGACTTGACAGGACAGGAAAGGAGGGCATGTTCGAACGTCTCGTCCCCTTCCTCACACCAGGGGCAGAGGGGAGAGGGGTCGGTATCGTGCCATGAGGGATGGGCGGCTAGGTAGCTCTTACCAGCACGCATCTGGTGGAGCCGGCCGGAGAGGAAACGCCCCAGGCCCATAAAGGGGTGCGGGCGCAGGGTGGGGCCAAAGAGGTAGTAAGGCGGGGGAGGAGAGAGGAGGTGCCACGAGGTGAGGAGTTCCTCACGGCAACGGGCCTTGAGAGAAGCGTAGAGGGCAGGAGCCCCCAGCGGGGCCACCTGCAGTGGAGGCAAGAGGAGGGGGTTCGCCGGAGGGAGGGGGTCACTGCGGCCGCCGATAATGGGGTGAATGCGGTGGGCGACCGCATCAACTGGGAGGTGGCGCCGGTTGGACGGGGAGGGCGGTTTGGTGAACCATCTGAGGGGGCGTTTTCAAGTCTTGCCAGAGGTTCCTTCTTATATATCCTGCCAACAGCTTTCGGTCAGACATTCGGCAGCGATGTATACGGTATTATTCTGACACCTTCAATTCTGTGACTATATAGTCACAGGACCCAACTAAGGTTGATGTGTATGATGACGCGTAGGCCCCTTAATGGGGCCGCAGGGGGGTGTTGGAGACTGAGATTCTTGAACTCGGGTAAAGTTACTCTACCTAGGGTACTCCTAGGCTATCGGAATCGGGTACTCCTAACATCTTACCAACACTGTACAATCATCAACCCCCTATTATATTTGTCAGCTAGGACTTGCCGACTGAGGACTTATGAGTATGTCCGATAGAAGCACTTCTCCTCTATTGGGAGGAAGTTATTGTGATAAATTCTATAGGTTTGTTGTCGAGTTATCTCAACTTGAAGTCTTTACTTCTGGCAAATCTGCTGATCTAACTTTGGAACAAGATTGATCCTCTTGTGAACAGGCAACACCATTAGTGCCAACAAAGTTTGACTTGAGAATTCAACTACAGGTCTAAAGACTTTAAGAATTGGATAGCTACTACTGGAGGTAATGAACTTGAAGTCCACCAAAAAAGAAATAGTAGTAATCAAAGAGGATGTGTTGGATTTCTGTATCTCCAGGTGTTCATACTTTTCGGAATACCCAATGTTATGAGTTATATTTTGAGGTACATATTTTATATGATAGATAGATGTGTCTGCAAATACTCAAATATTGGATATAAATATCAAAGTATTTTCTAAGCTTTTACACATTATCAAGCAACGGAAAAGAGACCTTAGTAGTATAATATTTTTCTCACAATTCTATTTTACTTTCTTGTACTCTTTGTAGTCATAAATGAAACAACTTACTTCCAAACCTTTCTAGCCAAATCTTTGTTTACAAAACAAATCTCAATTAGTCTACACAACTGTAAGTCTATACAAGTTGTCTCTGCCTAACATTGCGTTTATATATTCTACTACATCTTTCCCTAGTTCTCTTCCATAGTCTGTCTTCTGTTCTTGTAGAACCTGTATCTAAGATGAACATAATATTAGATTTTCATTTGAGAATGGTTTTCAGTAGGGATGGAGGGAGTAAAGGCAGCTATACATATAGTGCTTAAGAAATTCTAGCTACGGAATTGGTTTCCACTCCTTGCCTCTATAACAGCTGTAATTTATCAGGGTATTGATGATATCAGTCTATTTATGTAGACTTTAAATAAATGATTCCACTAATTAATTACTATCTCCCATATGACTATATCCTGATAATTCTACCCAATTCTTCTCTTTACTCTATCTTTGATGAATTGCTAGACCTCCTAAATAGGGTTTAAATCTGACAAACAAGGGGGCAATGCAATTCTCTCAAAGCTACAATCTAGAGATTCTACTAGATTGTAGTCTTTTGTATAAGTAAGAGTACCATCCTTAAGAAAGTAAAGAAACTCTCCCCTTAATGTCATTTCTTGAAATAAAAAAGGAAAACTCTTAGAAAGAAGGATCAGCTCTGTATATAATATGTACCAATTGATTCCTCTCTTGTATTTTTCACTTTGAGTTTTTCATACCGGAATAGTACATAGTTCTCCAAGGCCAGTGGGGTAGTTGTAATCATTGGTATTGTTTTGAAACTCTTGTTGCAAGCCTATAATTGATGCCTATCTGTCTGCAGGAGTCTTTACTAAAGAAGGAAAAAAGTGGTATGGGAGCTGAGATCCTTCATAGCTATACATGATTCTACTCCAAAATATTGCTACAGATTTATGAGAGAATCTGTGATCTAAGTTCTGTATTAAGTATTACTCACTAGCATGGCATATAATCTGGTAGCTTAAGAGGAGAGGAGCATACTTGCTTTGAAATGTGATGCATTAGTGAAAAGTACTTTTGTAAAATTGAAGTTATAATACTTCAATACCTATTCCTATAGAAAGATAGTGGAAGCAAGAAAGAAGGAAGTAGTGATAGTTGAATTACGATAGATTATAAGTGGTGATGAACATGAAAGGAGGGAGAAACTATGACTGATAAACAATTACCTAGCGAAGGACAGGGTCAGTGATATATCTCCCAAACTCAACAAACTCCAGAGAAACACACCAAGCTAATGAACGATAATCTCAAACAATCTAGAGTAATCCTGATATCTCATAGTTAACTATGATCCCTCAAGTCTCTGCTTCAAGTGAACTACTCTATGTCAAATAGCATAGAATGTGAGGGAAATGACAAAAGCTAAAAACCTTATATCCTATACCTAGAGGCATAGAATACTAAAGAAACAGCTTCATACCTCATGCCCAATAACCTCTGATTCACCTAATTGTATGCCCAAACCACGTCCACTAAACCCCATACCCTACTGGTAATCTAACAATTCCAGCCTTGTTACTTTACCTTGCAGAGTTAGAAAAGACTTTTTTGTATGGCAATATTGGTGGATCCCATCAGCAGCCAATCTATTGGAGAGAGTATTACTACAAAGACTAAGTCCCGATTCTTAAATTATCTCATACAGTGGCTTTTGGCAGTAGATAGTATCTTGAAGGCCTTGAGCAATAGCATGCTGTTTTTTAATAGTAGTTAATATCTCACTGAAATGGGGCCTCCCTCTGGGAAGATGGATCCCATGATTGCGACCGTACAGAAGTGTTCTTTCTGAAAGAAACGATAAAGATAATCAACACTAAAGTTGAGAAAACAAAATGTTAAAACTTAATATGGTTAAGTCACATCTTTGTTCAATTAAGTCCTGATCTCAAGAGGTAGTTGATTGCCAGAGTAGAGGAGAACTCACATATACTTAAGTAGGTTTGGTATGCTGACAGTTACTCCCCATCACTACTATGCATTCACAAGCACTCAACTCCCATAGGCTGTCTAGCTAAGCTCTGCGGGTTACACCAAAGATCTCCTATAGTGAACTAGACTACTTGGTAGTGTTCTAACATCTGCCCAATAGAAGTGTTTTAGCCTCTGCATCTCCAATACAAGCACAGGAGTAGAAGCTTCTCATATCGTGGACATGCTAGTAGTGAGCTGTCATGCTTTTGCAGATACTATACCAACTATGGAACTTTCTACCTATCTATACTTAGTCTTCTACAAGTATTCGCAGCACTTGAACATCTGTCCAGCTCGACTCATTTCTATATCAATCTAGAAAATAACCATGTCATTTCCCCAATAGACCACTTCAGAGGTTGACTACCAATAGGCACTACACATAGTCAATCATTATAGAAGTAGGTCTTATCATGACCTTAGACTAGTATCTCAGAGTTCTTAATGATTTTCCAATACTATTACACTTTCAGGGCAACAGACTTCAGTTATCTCGCCCATAAGCCTCTGGTAATCTTACATACTACTTCTGACTTCAAATTTGTATTACTCCTTCAGTTTTGGTGCATTTTATCTGAAGCCACTTGGAGGCCATTTTCCTGATTCTCCTCTTCCCCCTCACGGATCCTGTGGACAGTTTTCGGTCAGACAGGTGGCGTGAGTACATACAGAGTTATATGAGCATCTCCACTTAAAGAATTTAACTAGATTTACAGCAACTCCCCAGGCTGTAGCCTATGACGTCAGGGACTTATGATGGGGCCAGAGGGGTGTTAGCCACTACACCTCCAAGTTACAGCTTTTTTGAATTTCAACTGGTTGTACAGGAGTGATCTTTACAACCTGATATTCGAATTTCCTATCTAGTTTTACGTGACAAACAATCTAGTAACTTCCCCTGAAGTCCTGCATAACAAGTTACTTTCAAGGTAGGGTAACTTGACTCTATAGCCAGGTAACTCTAGTCCAAAGATAGGGTAACTGCACTCTGAGTTACCCTACAGAGTAAGGTAACTCTACATATACTTATCGTCAAGTATGATAACTCAGGATAACTTCTAAATTGACTACTTGAGTTACCCCACCAAGTAGGGTAACCCCCATCCCTTACTAGTTCCTATGTACCTTGAGTATGGTCTAGTATGCCTGACTGAGGTACCTAACTAACGGTACCTCTGCTCAGTAGACTCTTGTCTACCGCCATTCCTACAATGGTAGTCCCTTGACACCAGTATGGTTATAGGTTTGGCTACTTGTAATAGTACTCACTGGAGTCTCGTTACACTTACAATGTCCCTTCTGTTAAGTTGCGGAACGATGTAGGTTCTTTTCAAAGCATGGATCTTGAATTTGGGTCTGTTAAATACTGAGAGCGGAGAGGTGAATAATATCTGAGTAGGTTCATATTAGTACATTGTGTAACTGGTACTGGTACTCGGTTAAGGATTTTGTTTTATGTTTTGTTTTAAGTATTGTAACCGGTACTGGTACTCGGTTAACGATTTTGTTTTATATTTTGTTTTAAGTATCAATTTGATACTTATGATGTTCTGCCAAAGTATATTGCTTGATACCTTTGTTTAGTTTCGTTCATGCTAGACATAAATAGATTTGTGTATTTAAAGACAGTCCTATTCCACGATAGAAAGGACAGACTTTGACAAGCAGTATTTCAATATACTTGGTTGAACAGTTACTCTTTAGTTTCTCCAGTACACCTCCGAAGCCTCCTTTAGTTCACACAGCTCTCGCCTCCTCTTTGGAAGAGCAGGCCACCTGTCAACTATCATACACCTATCGAAACGTGATTAGCACCTAACGAACACGTTACAAGTAGCGACTTGATACTTAGTTTGTTTTATGTTTTGTTTTAAGTATGGCTTTAATACTTGGTTTATTTTAAGTATCGTTTTGATACTTAGTTTGTTTTATATTTTGTTTTAAGTATCACTTGGATACTTGGTTTGTTTTAAGTATCATTTTGATATTTAGGTTGTTTTTCCAAAGTGTATCGCTTGATAACTTTGATTAGTTTCGCTCATACTAGATATGAACAAATTTTTATATTTAAAGACTGTCCTATTCCACGATGGGAAGGACACACTTCGACAGACAGTATTTCAATATACTTAGTTGACCGGTTACTCTTTAGTTTCTCCAGTACACATCCAAAGTCTCCTTTAGTTCATACAGCTCTCGCCTCCTCTCTGGAAGGGCAGGCCACCTGTCAACTATCATACACCTATCAAAACATGAATTGCACCTAGCGAACACATTACACATTGGCTATTGCAGATATTTTGTGTAAGAGAAGCTGCTGGGGACCAGGCAAATTTGCAAGTGCAACTATCTGACCCCTTTTAGATAAGGATGTTGTCAGTCCTTGTTGCTGTACTATTCTTGTTTTACTACTCTGAGGAACAAAAACTATACATATGTATCTTAGCAAAATTCTCTTGGAAGTTGAGCTTCCTCTTAACCACTATAATGGTTGTATAAGTATAAGAGTATCTTACTGGAAATTCTGAAATTGAATAGAACTGCAGATATTAAGGAATTTCATTGCTGGAAATCCTTTATTCTCTCTATGCCACATGTATTTATGCTGCGATTAAGCCTGCCATTCTAATGACCTCAGCTCTGATCACCACTACGGCCATCATTGCTCCATTGATTTTCCACACTCTTTTGCCTTATTTCTGTTTTGAAATTGTGTATGACATTGCTACTCTAATTTTATATTATTTATTTCCACTAGTTCCAGAACACTGCTTATAGTTACCGGATTCCGAATACACAGTGAGAACATAGGTATTGAAGTCATTGTTATATTATTTCTTAATCCACTTACTTCAATCATTGTCATCATAGTCAATTAAATTTAACACTAATAAATACTACAAGTATACCTTACATAGCCTTAGCGAATTACCGGTACATGCACCGAGGTCCCTCTAATACTGATTCTTGCTCACCAAAAAAAAAGTCTGTCCTTGACATTTTACTTAGAGTCTGGGCGGAGGTTTTGGATAACCTTTTACTCAGGGCAACGGGAGAAGCGTATCGTATGGTATTTCTGCGCTCCGCTCCTTTCCCGAAGGTGAATATTGGGACCGGTTTCCCGTGATGTGTGACCGGGTAACTTATTACCCTGGAGATTTCGACATGCACCGCCTCTTGGCATTGTCCTTCTGTGTACAGTAAATAATATGATATTATATCACTAGTCCGCCATCTCCCTCAGAAATTGTCCTTACTTTGTCTTATTGCGCCTCTTCCCCGCAACGCGATTTCTACTTTTGCCTTGTCGATTCGCCGCCATCAGGGAGCGAAAATGCTGGGCGGGTGGTACGACCAAAGACGGGATCTCGAGGGCCGAACACCGCTCGGTTGGGCCGCTTTGAATGGGCATGCAGGAGTGGTGAAAATGCTACTCGGACACAGCGACATCAACACCGAGCAACCAGATAACGACGGCCTAACACCACTCGCGCTTGCTGCTGAGAATGGGTCAAAGGAAGTGGTGCAAATGCTACTCGAACGGGACGAGGTCGATCCCGACCAGCCAGATTACCAAGGCCAGACACCACTAGCGTTTGCTGCTGGGTTTGGGAACGAGGAAGTGGTGGAAATACTACTCGGCCTAGACATCAACCCCGACAAACCTGATGAATTTGGCCGAACACCACTCCGGTGCGCTGCTCAGAGTGGGCATGTGAGAGTGGTGGAAATGCTACTTGAACGCGATGACGTCAACCCCGATAAACAAGATAACGACGGAAAAACACCCCTCAGTTTTGCCGCTAAGCGTGGGCACGAGGAAGTGGTGAAGATACTACTCGGACGTCGCGACGTTAACCCTGACAAGCCGGACAACTTCGGCAGAAAACCAATCTGGGGGGCCGTTAAGCGTGGCCATGCGGGGGTCATAGCGCTACTACAATCCCGGGCATCTGCCGCCCCCAGCACAGTATAAAGGCATAGAGACATTGCCCTCCCTACTGCCTTTGAGTACGGGTAACCTAGATGCCATTTTCCTAAGGACCCCAACAGGTTCACGAACATATCTATCACCAATACCTCCCTCTTCTCATCCCCCGCCCGGCCTCTCTACGCTCCCTGAAGCACCGCAGAGACTCAGCTTTCTTATTTTCTTTTGATGGAAGGTAATCTTATGCTGCGGTGCTGCACATATCCATCACATATCCATCCAAACCTGTCTACGAATTTTTTCTGTATGTCTAGGTTGGGACTTTTTAGTCCCCGTTTATATTTTAGAGCCCGGCGTTAGTGCGGGGTTAGTTCTATTCAATGGATACCAGCTAGTACTGTACTGTACATAGGGTGTGAGCAAAAGTCTTAGTGATTGCTCTTTTTCCCACCAAAAATGGTCAAAAACACAACCTTTCAATCGTTAGTATTCCTCATCTAAAATTCGATTTAAAACCACTTTGTGTCTATAGTATCTCACTATCCATTTGAGTTTTATCAATCGCCAGCCGAAAGCACCGCAAACTCGTAAAGTTGTATAATACCAGTGTTTAGGAGTCATGACTATCACCAATCTGCTAAGATGATTGCCCCAGCAAGCCCTCGCAACAGTGTCCCCATCTTCGATAAGGTGTAACACAATGGGGAAGTGTCGGGAGACTCTGTAAATAGTTGGAGGATGATCTCTATAGGAACTGTAAAAACTCTGTAAATCCACTATCTCCGATCGGCCTCTGATCTCCGTATTTCGAGACAAAATACCCCGAGAAGGAGTAGTATTTCCCTGACGCAGGTATGAGTTTATCTAGAAAAGTCTAGCTTGGCTCAGTAGGGTCATTCTCATTGCGCATACCCCCCGGCTGGTGCGCCAGGTCCCATATCCCCCATAATGGATTTAACGAGTTTTTACACTATTTACCTACCTGGATGGTTTTGGGGAGTTACCTGCATAGGCCCAGTAATAGGAGCCTAAAACTCCTTCAAATTGATGGCTTTTGGTTTGAATGTGTCTGGTCACCAAGACTTTTTCCCAGCCACCGCTGTATGGCTTTGATTTTCCGTCATGACCTATTTACTCTTATTCCAGTTTTCTGGTTATAAATCCCGTTTGAAAATCTATCGATTCGTTTTTCCGTATGATTCCTGATTTCCACCTTCTCGGAGGTCTCAGCATAAGGGTTGTTTAGATACAAATTTAGCTCCCGGTGTGGGAGGTTTTATGAATCTTCCCTTATTTGGATGGTGTGTCGACCAAGCATGCACATTGTGGCTACTATTGCTCTGTGACCTGACTAATAAAACGATAGACTCGGATAGTGGGAGGGAAGTTGACTTGGAATCCAATCGTAGTAAATTGACCAACACAGAGGAAGTAAAGAGGTTGAAGCTGAACCTGATTTAGATAGGGACGCACCGCTATCCAAATGGTTGTTGTTGAGTGGAGGTTGAGCTTGCCTAACTAAGAAGACCCACTCCTAGTTTAAATACAGGGAAGTGTTCATGCCAAGGTACAGTACACACAATGACAGGAAACTCCATAGGGTAAAAACCGCATGGCTCACAGATAATATCCTATCAGCCCAATCTCTCCTCCACACCGGTGATCCCAATCGGCCAGCCCGGCCATTGTTCGAAAAGCCTGGTGTTGCCTAGGTAACGTCCAAGTCGAATATATCAACAACCCAAGTCAAAGCCGCCAGATGGCCAGGCAGAGTGGTCAGATGCCCAGTGCGACGATAATTCTTTGTGAGAAGCCTGTAGGCGTTTCACTTCCCAACCACTTTGTGGGAGTGCGAGAACAACGTATTCCCCCACTGCTGTAGATTTCTCTTAGGCGACCAAGTCAACGTTATCTACCGGTTAAATGGTAGGATACTCACATTTAGTACTGTAGCGCTTATATTATCCTATATACGATTCGTCAAACAGCTAACTCTTTTTTAGCCTCAGGTGAATATAAAATGTAGTCATTCGGGGGAAGTTTTCGTGAAACATGTCTAGCCTACTTAATCTGTCTCGCAAAAATCCTCAACTCGCGAAACCGGTTGTGATTCTCTTGACCCCCATAGCAATAGGGCCAGCATCAAAGTCAATTAATCTACATTTAATCCTCACCATCCTCTCAGTGATGGACAACGGGTTTGGAAATGTATGTAGCAGGAAAGAGACGGACTCCAAAAGCATCCAGAGGAGACATGACTACCATTGGGAAGTGTTTGATAATTTCCCTTTTCTTCGACCTCTAGAATATGACAGTAGGTACAGTTCTCGAATTATTGGGCGGTCCCGTGAATGGTTAGGTACCTCATGGCCGGGGCATGTGAGCGCCTATCGCTCTATAATATCCTTCTTCCCTGACCTGCCACTCCCCTCTTATGATCCTTGACAAACACCGGTAGCATAGCAATGCGGTGGGCGGAATTGAACGGGAATTGGGCGCTGCGGTGAAGCTATAGGAGACGTATAGTGAAAAACTCCGTTCCCTTATTCAGTTATCCGATGACGCCAAACAAGAGACAGCTCTACAGAACCTTCTTCATAAATCAAAATAGCTTTGGAAGAAAAGGAACCAACTTCAAAATTTCTGGAACCATTAGACTACGACTAACTACAGCTCACTATCTTCCTTCAGCTCTAAGATCCTCTTAGCAATTAGTAATAATCCAGAATTAGCTAGTATTACTTCCTTTGAATTTCCATTTATTTATTTTTGCTTTACCGTTTCTAATAAGATTGTCATTCTCCGTTGCTCTCGCAGGTCTATCGTTGACGCCTCTCAATCCCGAAATCCCACCATCCTCCCCAAACGGCCGGGCCCCTAGAGCGCTATCCCAAGGCGAACACTTCTGCCGAGTCGCCGGCGCATCTAAACCGCTCTCACAAGCTACCCCGTCAGCCACCATGCTAGCACTATGCCCCCCAGCACGGAAATACAACCCACAAGCCATTCCAATCTAGGCTATACACCTCACCCGCAACAGTTTATAGTCCGGAAACTGGAAATGCAAGATCCACCAGATCTCTGGGGGGATGTAAGAGCATAGAAACAGCGTTGGGCTCGGAGAAAATATAGCGACGGAAGTAAATCCTAGGCGTCTGTAACTCCAAAAAACAGCAGAACCTTACCCAGCAAAGTTTCCTGTTCACCGCAAAAATGCCAATAACCTCCTCGCGAACCCCTTTATATGATATTTACGATAGAAAACTCAGGAGATTCCGGATCTTGGAGCCCATTCATTACAACTCTATTGGTGTAACTTGAATCACTGGGCAGTGGCGTTCCGACATTAGTCATGCTTCCTCCCGAAATGTACTTGTATGGATGCTAAGTGTTACACAACAAGCCTCATCTCCCCGCTTTCTTCAGCCGTTTTCTCAGAATTTCACAAACTCCCGCGATACCGGTACAAAATATTTTACCAGTTCTACATCAAGCCCACACTCTCGACAGAATATCATGGCCCAGACTGCGCAGGTCAATATCGGCGACGGAAATGCCAACTGCGGAAACATAACCGGTAGTTTTATCAAAAACAAAACTATATATAAGTCCGATGAGGATGTGCAGATCATGTGTTGGCTCTCACCATTGGAGCCAAATAACAGACACCAGAGCGTGCGCAACGAGCGGTTTGACGGTGTGGGGAATTGGCTATTGGAGACTAGAGAGTTTCGGGAGTGGAAGTGCGGTGGGGCTGGAGCCGATGGGGCTATCCTCTTTTGCAGCGGAAATCCGGGAGTGGGAAAGACGTATCTAAGGCAAGTTGCAGGATTCTCCGAAATAACGCGAAAATTGCTGACGCTAGGAAATATTAGTTCACTGGTGATTGATAGCCTGTGCGATCAGGCGGGGGAGGAGGACACTATCGTTGCAGGCTTGTACTGCGACTTCCTCACGCAGCAAGACCAGACGGTCGCCAACATTATGGGAGCTATCTTGAAGCAGCTGGTAGCCAGAGGGGACATCCCGAATTATCTGCGAGAGGCATTTCGTAAAGCGAAAAAGGAGTTCGGCGGCAGAGGGCTTCGACTTCCAGATCTCATGGGAATGCTGAAGATGGCGATTGCTTCGCTACCCCAAGTTTTCATATGTATTGATGCACTGGATGAATGTTTACCGAAGAATCTGCCAAAGCTTCTGGAGTCGCTAAGTGATATTGTTCGGGAGTCCCCTAGGACGCGAATATTTCTCACGGGCAGGCCTCATGTCAAGGAAGATATTCTAAGATATTTCAGCACTGTTGTGGTACCAATCAGTCCTACCATAGGAGACATCAGGAGTTATCTGGAGATGAGGTTGGACGAAGACAATGATCCAGAGGCGATGAACGATGAGTTGCGGGCGGACATCATTGGAACTATCCTGGAAAAGATATCTGACATGTAGGAGCATATACCATTCCCATTCTATCGTCAATACTCACCTATGATTGTGCGCAGATTCCTCCTTGTTTCGCTCAATATCGACGCTATTCTGGGAGAGGTAACAATTCATCGGAGAAGGAAGAAACTCGAAGAGATGGCAAAGGGCAATGGACTTAGCGATGCCTACACGGCAACCCTAACCCGACTGAAGGCGCAGAAGGGAAACAAACCAATACTCGGACTGAAGGTCCTGATGTGGGTGTTGCATTCGGAACGACCATTACAGGCCGCGGAGCTCTGTCATGCCATGGGAGTGGAGATGGGATCTACGGATCTGGATGTCGAGAACGTTCCTGCATTGCGGACCCTCCTAGCTTCCTGTCTTGGCCTGGTCACGGTCGAGGCGTCCTCCTCCACTATCCGGCTAGTGCACTATACTCTCCAAGAGCATCTCTCCAGCGATCCATCACTATTCCATCGCCCTCATTTAGCAATCGCGGAGGTTTGCTTGACATACCTCAATTTCGAATGTGTCCGGGATCTCCCTCCAACATTTCACTCGGCTCCCGTATCAATGCCACTTCTAGAATATGCTTCTTGTTACTGGGGGAAACACGCAAGAAGAGACATGACGGAAAATGTGAAATTGCTCGCACTGAGACTTCTGGATAGATTTGATGAGCACATATCTGCACAACTGATGTTATCGCATTATAATGCAGATAGAAACCCAGGCCCGGGCCCTTATTTCAAGGTAGCTTGGGGACCTACCGGATTCACAGGGCTCCATGGAGTAGTATTTCTCGGGATGGTGGGGATAGTTGCTGCTGTATTGCAGATGAAGGAATGGGATGTTAATGCAACTGATAGCATGGGCTGTTCAGCTCTCATATGGGCAGCGATGAGAGAGAATGAGGTGGCAGTAAAGTTGCTTTTGGAACGCGGGGATGTCAATCCCAATCAGGCAGACACCGAATCTGGTCGGACCCCGCTCTCGTGGGCTGCTGGGAACGGGCATGGAGGGGTAGTAAAAATGCTTTTGGAGCGAGGGGATGTCAATCCCAACCAGGCAGACAACGGATTTGGCCAGACACCACTCTCGTGGGCCGCTGAGAGGGGGCATGGAGGGGTAGTAGAGATTCTTTTGGGGCGAGGGGATGTCAATCCCAACCAGCCAGACACCTTCTTTGGCCAGACACCACTCATGTGGGCCGCTGACAGCGGGCATGGAGGGGTAGTAGAGATCCTTTTGGGGCGAGGGGATGTCAATCCCAACCAGGCAGACACCGATATTGGCGCGACGCCACTCTTGTATGCCGCTGGGAACGGGTATGAGGGGGTAGTAAAAATCCTTTTGGAACGCGGGGATGTCAATCCCGATCAGGCAGACGCCTCGGACGGCCGGACGCCACTCTCGCGTGCCGCTGAGAACGGGCATGAGGGGGTAGTGAAGATCCTTTTGGCACGAGGGGATGTCAATCCAGACCAAGCAGACACCCAAGATGGCGCAACGCCACTCTCGTGGGCCGCCCGGAATGGGTATGAAGGGGTAGTAAAGATCCTTTTGGGGCGAGGGGATGTCAATCCGGACCAAGCAGACACCCAATATGGCGCGTCGCCACTCTGGTGGGCCGTTCGGAACGGGCATGAGGGGGTGGTAAAGATGCTTTTGGAACGAGGGGGTGTCAATCCCAACCGCCCAGACACCGAATTTTGTGAGACACCACTCTCGTGGGCTGTTGAGACCGGGCAAGAAGGGATAGTAAGAATGCTTTTGCAACGGAATGATGTCTGCACCGCCACTCCTGATAGCGCGGGAAAAACACCACTGTCGATGGCTCCCCCGAAGGACATGATGGAGTTGTAAGGATGTTGCGCGAACGGGACATTGTCAACTCTGACAGAGCAACAGATCGCGTTGGCTAGACCTCCCTCCTGGCCTTAGATAGGGATGGGGGCGGGTGTTGTACGTCTGCTATTCAGAGGGCCTGGTTTTAATACAGATATCACAGACTTTAACGGCCAGCATGCGCTCCTCTCGGCAGACCCCCATGAGTGGGAGCCAGTTCCAGACCTCTGAGGCTCTCTTTCCAATCCTCGGATAGTTATCTTCCCTCAACTGAGCAGTCCATGCAGACTCGACCCCCTCCCACGCGGCCCCCAAGCTTCCGGCGCCTGCTCCGGAATGCTGACACTCCCCTAGCAACACTCCATCAGTTCTGTTCCCGCTTACGGGTAAACCAGTGTTTTGCCGCTTTCGTTTGTCTTTCGCCTTTCCTTGTTTACACCCTTTCTATTCCTTACCTGAAATATTCCTGTCACATAAATGATAGTCGAGCCGTATGATCTTATTTCTTGTTTGGTCTTATTTCTTGTATGATCTTGTTTCTTGTTGTTCATTTCATTATTCGTTAATATTTGTCTTATATTTCCGTGGGCGGTGTTGTATAGTACGGCTCATTGCAGTCAATGGGTAGGAATAGACTAGGCTTGAAGACGCTTGTTTTATATATTCGCAAGCAGTTTATACCCTCCCACTAGTTCCTCTCCATACCACCAAGCGATAGCCATCTTTTCCCTTCTCATACCATCTCTCCTGCTGCGACACTAATGCTAGTCCTGTTCTATCCCACCAAACCGGAGGTCCCCAAATCCCCGAGACGAAACTCTACCCTCAGAGTTCGGATTACGCCCTTTTTGGATGTTAGTGAATGGCGAAACTCGTATTCGCGAATAGTGAGGATAGGTGATGTGTAGCTTGTTCTATTGCGTAGCAGGTACGAGTATGTTAGCCACCCCGAATCTACCCCGTCCATTAGACCATCGAAGAAAGGCATAGGAGCAGTTTGGCACTGCGATGTTCAAGTGGGTTGGCGTGTTTGGCCTCCTGCCGTTTCCTGGTAGCGCTTCCTGCGGTTCCGGAACAATAGGTCGGGGGCAATAATTTTGTCCTTCAATATTCAGTTCATAAATCCTAGCTTAACACTGTTTTGCGATCTCATACTTAATTATTGTCGCTTCATGAGGATTTAACCTCCTCGCCTGATCGTTAATTTTCTCCTTCTTTGACCTCAGCTTTTACATCCTTATCCCGGGGTTTGACAACGCACTCCACCCAAACAGCACTTTCAACAATGGGGTTCCGGCTGGTTTCCCACTCCACTTTGGATTGCAAAACACCCCCAATCTGTAGGACGCGGATCTCCACTACGGTAAGTTCAGCACCGAGCAGTTATTTAACCCCCCTGTGCATAAGCAATAGTGGTGGTTATAACACATCACACCAGTATAGTGCTGTAAGCGTAGGGGCTGGTGCATACACACCATAAAATCTCTTTCCCAAATTAGAGCAATCATGTTAGATCACTCGGAAACCTGCAGAGAAAACTATTGTTGCAGATATGGGCTTCCATCGCCCACGAACCTCTTCTCTCTCCATCTCGCACACATTACTTTCCAGGTCCTATATTATTCCTTTATACTGTCTTACCTTTATTCTGCCGATGGGACACTTTCCATTGGTTCATCATTATTCGTCGCACTCGCCCAGCGTTTTCCTACCCTTTGAGCTTGGAGGAGCATACCGGATGGGAGCACTATTGCGTTAAGGGCTGAAGACAGGAAACATACGAGCGGTCTTTGATTGTCCGGCACAATATGATACTCGCTATAGACGCCTCATACCATATTTATAGTCTATTAACCACATCCACCAAAACCCCCCCACGGCTAGGGAAGACGTGGCGGTGCTGGCGGCCCTTATAAATCCCCCTACTTCAGCGGCCTACACACCCTTCTTCGGAATCATTGGGATTGTGGCTAGTTTGGTAGAGATCACATTTTCTCATACTTTCGCGTATGAGTTTGTGTGTTTATATTTATCCTTTAGAGCTTGGTGTTAGTGCTCGCCCAGCGCTATGCAATTTAGACTAGCCGGTACTGCTTCGAATTTCCATCATGACTTATTTCCTTTAATTCTTGTCTCCTACTTGTAAATTCTCTTTACGAATATATTTGATTTTTTTCTAGGATGATATTATTATTCCTGCTTTCCCTCCTATCAGGGGTGTCGGAACAAGGACTATTGACTCGAGTATATGCGATTTTTGGACAGTGATCCTAAGTGGGCAGTCCAGTTGTGGTTTGAAAAGCCTGAGCAAGTCTTGTCGAAATTATTAGTAGACACCCGAACCCGGCGGGATCATACCTGAGAAACCGCCAGCCCGAATCTTGCCGAAGTCCAAGCCACAGCCACAGGGTGCCCAGGCAATCCGGGGATATTAGCCTTGCAAGCTTTTCGCTTCCAATCACTTGGAATAGGAGAATAAAAACACTCTACTCCTCGTGCTGCGGGTTCCATGAGGAGCCCAAATCAACGCCATCTACCGATCAACCGCCACAATACCCACATTTACTCAATCCTTCTAACCTCCTGTACCTGATTCCTCAAGCAGCTTTTTAATCATCTTGAGTAAATATACGTAGTCACTCGGCAGAAGTATTTCCCGAAATGTGTCTACATGCCTAAGCTACTTGGTGAAATCCCCAATTCACGAAATAGATTTGTGACTCCCTTTAGCAATAGTTCCAGTGTCCGGTCAAATAATCTACATCCTATTCCCGCTATTCCTCCTAGAAATGGGTAATGTATCTATCTGGAAATAAATGTAGTGAAAAAAATGAATGACAAAAGTATCCAAGGGGGATATGGCTCCCGCTGAGAAGAGTTTGCTAATATCGATTTTTTTTTTTTCCGCTTCCGGAATGTTGCCCCAATTCCTCGGGTTGGGCAATAGTTGAAAATTTCCTGGTCCGGGCATGTGAGTACCTATCACCCTGTAATATCCCTGTCCTTAGTTATATCAATCGTCCTTTGAGACCCCCCATTGAAAAATACCAGTAGCACACTAGAAAGGTGAGCGGGGTCAAATGAAAATTGGGCATTATGGTGCAGCTATAGAAAGAGTATGGTCATAAACTTCGTTCCCTTGTTAGGCAGTCTCCAAGCAAACGGGAAAGATAAATAATAGCATGTAAAAATCGTAAAATCGTCGCTACCATTCAATAGGTGCAACTGATATATCTTGTTCTTCACATATTTCCTAATTTCCTTGCCTACTCCCATGATAGTAAAGGAGAGACGACACTAGAGAGCCTTCTCCATAAATCACAGGAGCTCCGGGACGAAGTGAACCAACTAACTAACGGCATTCCCAGAACTACGACTAATTACAACTCATTATCTTCGTTCAGCTCTAAGGTCCTACATAAAATCAGCAGTTTAGCACAATTATCTAGTATTTTGTCCTTTTAATTTATTTTTTATTTAATGTTAAAATCTTTTTCTCTCTAAAGTTCTATAATAATAAGCTTTTCATTCTCGGTTGTCTTAGCAGATTGATCATCAACGACATTCATGCCCGAAATCCCACCGTTCCCCTCACCGACCAATGTCCTGTAGGGAAGTCGAAAGGTCTTACATCACGGACACTTCTGCTGTCGCCATGGAGTCCAAATCCTTCTCGTTTTTCACACATACTTTGCTACCTAGCCGCCCACCATGACAGTACTATGGCCCTCAGCACGGCGTGCAACCCAGAGTCTATCTCTATTTAGGCCATGACAGCTCACCTACAGCAGTTTATGGACCGGAAACTGGAGATGTAAGATCCACCAGATCTCAGGAGTAATATAAGCGCATATCCAACAACAGTGGGCTCAGAGAGCATATAAGTTAGTGATGGGAGTTAATCTTAGGTGCCTGTAATTCCAAAATTGTACCGCCTCACCCATCCCAGTTTCCCACTCAGCGAAAAACCCCAATAAGCTCCTGGCTAACGTCTATATGAGATTTACGATAGAAAACTCGGGAGATTCCAGCTATTGAAGCACATTGGAATGCTACTACTCGAGTAACTTGCAATCACTGGGCAGTAGCATTCTGATATTAGTCATACCCTCCCATAATGATTGGATGCTAAGCGTTACACAAAAAGCCTCATCACCCCGCTTTCTTCAGCCTTGATCACTGGATTTCATAAACTCCTGCGATACCGGTATAAATTCTTTTACTATTTCTACATTAAGCCCACACTCTTGATAGAATATCATGGCCCAGGCTGCGCAGGTCAATATCGGCGACGGAAATGCCAACTGCGGAAACATAACCGGCAGTTTCATCAAAAACAAAACCGTATATAAGTCCGACGAGGATGCGCAGATCATGCGTTGGCTCTCACCATTGGAGCCAAATAACAGACACCAGAGCGTGCGCAACGAGCGGTTTGACGGTGTGGGGAATTGGCTATTGGAGACTAGAGAGTTTCGGGAGTGGAAGTGCGGTGGGGCTGGAGCCGATGGGGCTATCCTCTTTTGCAGCGGAAATCCGGGAGTGGGAAAGACGTATCTAAGGCAAGTTGCAGGATTCTCCGAAATAACGCGAAAATTGCTGACGCTAGGAAATATTAGTTCACTGGTGATTGATAGCCTGTGCGATCAGGCGGGGGAGGAGGACACTATCGTTGCAGGCTTGTACTGCGACTTCCTCACGCAGCAAGACCAGACGGTCGCCAACATTATGGGAGCTATCTTGAAGCAGCTGGTATGCAGAGGGGACATCCCGGATTATCTGCGAGAGGCATTTCGTAAAGCGAAAAAGGAGTTCGGCGGCAGAGGGCTTCGACTTCCAGATCTCATGGGAATGCTGAAGATGGCGATTGCTTCGCTACCCCAAGTTTTCATATGTATTGATGCACTGGATGAATGTTTACCTAAGAATCTGCCAAAGCTGTTGGGGTCGCTAAGAGATATTGTTCGGGAGTCCCCTAGGACGCGAATATTTCTCACGGGCAGTCCTCAGGTCAAGGAAGATATTCTAAGATATTTCAGCACTGTTGTGGTACCAATCAGTCCTACCATAGGAGACATCAGGAGTTATCTGGAGATGAGGTTGGACGAAGACAATGATCCAGAGGCGATGAACGATGAGTTGCGGGCGGACATCATTGGAACTATCCTGGAAAAGATATCTGACATGTAGGAGCATATACCATTCCCATTCTATCGTCAATACTCACCTATGGTTCTGTGCAGATTCCTCCTTGTTTCTCTAAACATCGACGCTATTCTGGGAGAGGTAACAATTCGCCAGAGAAGGAAGAAACTCGAAGAGATGGTAAAGGGCAATGGACTGAGCGATGCCTACACGGCAACCCTAACCCGACTGAAGGCGCAGAAGGGAAACAAACCAATACTCGGACTGAAGGTCCTGATGTGGGTGTTGCATTCGGAACGACCATTACAGGCCGCGGAGCTCTGTCATGCCATCGGAGTGGAGATGGGATCTACGGATCTGGATGTCGAGAACGTTCCTGCATTGCGGACCCTCCTAGCTTCCTGTCTTGGCCTGGTCACGGTCGAGGCGTCCTCCTCCACTATCCGGCTAGTGCACTATACTCTCCAAGAGCATCTCTCCAGCGATCCATCACTATTCCATCGCCCTCATTTAGCAATCGCGGAGGTTTGCTTGACATACCTCAATTTCGAATGTGTCCGGGATCTCCCTCCAACATTTCACTCGGCTCCCGTATCAATGCCACTTCTAGAATATGCTTCTTGTTACTGGGGGAAACACGCAAGAAGAGACATGACGGAAAATGTGAAATTGCTCGCACTGAGACTTCTGGATAGATTTGACGAGCATATATCTGCCCAACTAATGCTATTGCATTATAATGAAGATGGACGCCCAGACCCTTATTTTGATGGATGGGAGGGACCTATCGGGTTCACAGGGCTCCATGGAGCAGCATTTCTCGGGATGGTGGAGGTAGTTGCTGCTGTATTGGAGATGAAGGAATGGGATGTTAATGCAACTGATAGCATGGGGTGTACTGCTCTCATATGGGCAACGGTGAGAGGGAATGAGGGGGTAGCAAAGATTCTTTTGGAACGTGGGGATGTCAATCCCAACAAGGCAGACACTACATATAACCGGACTCCGCTCTCGTGGGCCGCTGGGGAAGGGTGTGCGGGAGTAGTAAAGATCCTTTTAGAGGCGATGTCAATCCCAACCAAGCTACCATCGGATTTGGCCAGACGCCACTCTCATTTGCCGCTCTGGGAGGGCATGAGGCGGTAGTAAAGATACTTTTGGAGCGAGGGGGTGTCAATCTCAGCCAGCCAGACACCTACGTTGGCCACACGCCACTCACGTGTGCCGCGGAGTTCGGACATGAAGGGGTAGTAAAAATGCTTTTGGAGCGAGGGGATGTCAATCCCAACCGGACATACACCAAAGCTGGCCAGACGCCACTCCCGTATGCCGCTAGTAACGGGCGTGAGGGGGTAGTAAGGATACTTTTGGAGCGAGGGGATGTCAATCCCAACCAGACAGACACTGAGTTTGGCGCGACGCCAATCTCATGGGCCGCTGGGAGAGGGGATGTGGTGGTAGTAAAAATGCTTTTGGAACGAGGGGATGTCAATCCCAACCAGGCGGACACCAAAGACGGCCGGACGCCACTCTCGTATGCCGCTAGTAACGGGCGTGAGGGTGTAGTAAAGATACTTTTGGAGCGAGGGGATGTCAATCCCAACCAGGCAGACACCGAATTTTGCGCGACGCCACTCTCGTGGGCCGCTGGGAACGGGCATGAGGGGGTGGTAAAGATGCTTTTGCAACGGAAAGATGTCTGCACCACCACACCAGATCATACTAACCAAACACCACTGTCGAGGGCTCTCTCTCAAGGACACGATCGAGTCGTAACGATGCTGCGCGAACGGGACTGTGTCGCCTCTGGGATAGAAGCAGATCGCGTTGGCTAGGCCTCCCTCCCGGCCTACGCTGGGAGTGGGGGCGGGGGCGGTAAGCCTGCCATCTAGAGGTGGTGATCTTGATGCCGATATCTCAGACATTAATGGCCAACCTGCGGCTCCTATCGGTGGGCCCCGATGAGCGGGAACCGGTACCGGACCTCAAAAACTCTCGTTCCAATGCGCCGATTGCGATATCCTCTCAGCTGAACATTCCATGCTGCCTCGACCTCCTCCCACACGGTCCCAAGGCTTCCGGCAACTCAGTGGAGTTGACGCCCACCTAACAAGATCCGACCTATTCTCCCGCTTACGGTCGACCGGTAGACCAGTATCCTGCCTCTTTTGTTTGTCTTTTTATCTTTTTCTTGTTTACTTTCCTCCTTCATCGGTACCTTCGATATCCTTGCTCCCTAAATGACTGCCCAGCTATATCATCTCCTTCATTTCCTCTTCTTCCAATTCTTCATTAATATTCGTCTTATCCTTTTCTGGGCGGTGGTCTGGTTGTATAGTACGGCCCATTATGGGCAATGGGCGGGAATAGACTAAGCTTAAAGAAGCTCCTGTTATATATTCACAAGCAATTTGTCCACTCCCACCAGCTTCTCCTAACACCACCAACCAATCGCCACCGATTTCCCTTGCAGCTCATCTGCGGTGATACGCTCGTGCCAGCCCCGCCTAATCCCATTGCCGGAGCTGCTCAAATCAGTGAAATAAAACCCTAACCTCAGAGGTCTAAATACCCCCGTTTGTGCTACCGTACGAGCGAATGGCCATGCCGGTATTATCAAGGGCTCTTGTGCGGTCCGATCTATCGCGCAGCAAGTACAATATCCTCGGGAAATCTATCCCGTTCGCAAGACTAGCAGAGAAAGACTTGGATAACTCTATACCCCTGGACCATCCTAGGAGTTGTCACCCAGGCCAGGGCTTCGGCAACGCTGGTAAGAGAATTCCATGAGACCGGATTGTGAGCGGGAGATGGGAGAGAGAAGGGGAGTTTACTCGGGTGAGCAAATACGAAAGGTGGGAGAAACCCACAGACGATTTCTCCTATTTCCTACTTCTGGCGATGGGGTTGATGTCGGCAGCGCGGGAAGGTTCTTGCGGAGGAATTTAGTAAGGTATACCGTACCGCATAGTCTCTCAATGGAAGTGTCGGGGGCGTGGATGAGTTATCGCCCCGAGTGATCTATCGGTTACTGCCGCAAGTTTCGATGATAAGGGTAGAGAAGCCACAGTCCGAGGCCTCCAATTTGACACTATCGCCAGAATAAATAAATAAATAAATAAATACACCGAAGAGCGGGAAAACCCTACAAATCTGATGCTGAGGAATTTTTTATAGTAAAAAGCTTAGCAAAATCCAATATTTCATATGATATACCACCCCTTTGCTTCTATGATCAGACAAACTCTGTTTCTCAAGGAAAGTCACAACTCCTTGAAGGAATTGTCCCCCGTAGAGGGAATCCCTCTCGGCCCGTAGTTTTCGGTCGTTTTGGCATCGCGGTGGTGGGTGGACAGGAGAGCACGCATTCTACAACCTGTATTTATCTAAATACCGGTATTCTTGCTAGGACGTCTCGGATTTTCTCGAACACTTCCGGGTGCGGACTGAAGTAACTGGAAATTTTTCTTAAAAGTAATTAGTCTTATTGAATAATAATAAACTCTTTCTGTGTAATGAAACACAAGCAATCACTCGAAATCTCGGCCCGCCGGTGACCGAGGCCTGGCCCGGTTTTGGTTCGGGAAGGTCGTCGTTTTCCTATGATACAGTCCAGCCTGGCCGTCACCGGAAGACGCTGGATCAGTCCGGCCATGCCGTAGTCTTGAAAGGCCTAGGTAAGTCATGCCGCTCAGGTTCACTGGGGCTGCACCGGACATCACGTTTCGCGGGGAATACTTTTCACTCTCAGGGTATGGGTGGTCTGTGGGGCACACAGCACGGCTGTTCTTTCCATTCTCCCGCAGGCGGTCAAGGTGGCATCATAGCATCATGGCTGACCGTAGAACTAAAGTTATAGGGGGTACCAGGGCTGACACGTGATCCGATTAGGCGAAGTTGGGGTACTATATGCTAGAGACAATTGCTGACCTCCGGCCCGCTGAGTGTTGTGGTCGGTAAGTGGAGAGGGCGGGCCACGGTACTCGAGTACTGGGACGAGGAAATTACTGTTCTCCGGCTCGCAGGATGCTGCAGGATTGGCAACGACTATGGGAGGTTGCGAGACACAGCGGGTCAGTGCGGTGGTGGGTTACTTAACTTAATTGGGATCAACCAAGGCTCTGGAGGGGCGCCATTGCCGAATTCTAGCGTGCGACCCCTCAACCAATTCTTCTAGCGGGTTCCCGTATTTCCTAAGGGCCACTTTTCTATCGTGCCCCTACTCGAGTACTTTTCTCGCCATCGCAGACTCTTCCGAAGAGAACACTTTGGCTCCAAGCTTCTTAAGGTTCCGACCCGTTCCCTATTAATACAAGTCCTCGGGTTGGTTTGTCCCCATCTCACCCCTCCAGTAGTCTACTCGAGGGCTTGTGGGGCGACACTTTGCTTTGCCGCTTGTCCCGCTTCGGACCCCATCCCATATGCTTAATCTGGTCAGGCTTATGCGACGAAGGCTTAAGGTTGTCATGAATGGCTTGGGTTTGGGGGATGCCTCTCTAGCTATGCAACACCGGGTCGGATGAAGGAAAGGGTGGGGGAAATCGCGGCTCGAAGCGGGCATTGAATGTCAGTGAACGCTGCTATGCTCCTGCAGTGGAATAGGGTGGCCGAATCTCAATCCCGACAATGCTTCTTCAATAGGAATATTACTCACATGTTAAGGGTGCGTCTGGCCGTCCCGAACGTTTTGAACCTTGATAATGGTAACGTGTGGTTGAATATTTGATTTTGTTGAATATGTTGTGTTGCGAGGCCAGTTTGTGGGTGCTTGTGTTTAGCTAGTGGAAGCCGGGTTTTTAGCAGGGATAAATTTATGGTATTAAAAAAAGGTGAGTTACAGGTGGGACAAACACCACTCATGCTTACTGCTGTATGTGGGTATGGTGGAATGGTGCAAATGTTCCTAGAGCAGGGCCATGTCAACGGAACAAGGCTCAGTTGGGTAGGCCTGGAATAGGAACGGGGGAGTGGTAAAAATACTACTCAAACGGAACGACCTCAACCCCAACACGCCAGATAGCAACGGCAGAACAGCACTCAGTTGGGCTGCCGAGCCTGGGCATCAAGGAGTTGTGCAAATGCTACTCCAACGTGACCACCTGAACCCCGGCAAACTGGGTAACCGTGGCCGAAGGCCACTTGCGATTGCTGCCGAGTGGGTACAGGTGAGTGGTATCGTATCATAAACATACTACTCGCACGGGAAGACGTCAACCCCGGTAGACCGGGTGGTGGCGGCCGGAAGCCGCTTTCGCTTACTTCGGGGTATGGGAACAAAGAAGTAGTGGAAATTTTGCGCAAACACGACATTGACCGCAACCCTCCTGATAGCAAAGACCGAACACCACTCTCCTATGCCCAACCAATATGCCATTTCGCTAACCACCCCAACAGCTCTACAAACATGTGTATCGCCATCATTGCTTCCCTCTCCTCATCCTCGCAGAGCCATATCGATTATATACCGATCAGAGCCTCTCTACATGCGTTCTTATCTGGTTGGATGGAGGTTTATTAGTTGCTCTTTATATTTGAGAGCTTGGTGTTCGTGAACTGTTATTTCTGGGAAAGCAAGGTCTGTCAAATGTGGCTTGGAAATTCCATCATAACTTGTTTCTCCTAGCACTGGTTTTCTAGTCGTAAATCCACGTTGGAAATCAATAGTTTGTTTATTGTTTCTGTATGATTCACGATTCCCCTCCACGGAGGGGCGCCAGGGTGGGTGCCGCCAAAATGCAAATTCGGGAAACAAAGCTAGTACATGCGAGGACTTCTAAAGCTCGTGAAAGGTGACACAAAAGCAGGCGGTTTAACCAAAATATCGTGGTGATTGGTTTCCATTATGGACACGGCCCGAGGAAGACGACGTTCGCGCTCCACTTCCCTCTTTGGTGTGGGCTAGGAGGTGAAGTTGGGAGGCCAAGGTATTTACAATCCTGGGGAATCGTACTTTTCACTATGAACTGATCACCTGGCCAGGCGTCTTTTACACCCCCCATGTCTAGCTGAATTGAAGTCCATAGCTACTGGAGCCAACCACTGTGGTAAAAATTGGTCGCATAAAAGACAAAGAATCTACACCAGAGACGAAAGTGGAGAGGTCCGCGCAAACTAATTGCACACCCACAGTATTTGTGATCCAGAAAGCATCGCCGCATCCGGGTAACACTTGCCCTACGCTGTCCTTTGCTATGATACCAACACCGCTAGACAGGGAGCATTCCGCAATCGACAAAACGCGTGTTGAAGGTTCTAGATCGACGTTGATTGATTGGGAAAGATTGTGGAGGTTTCGGGAGTCTGGCGGAGAGTTCAAAGGTTCAATGGATTGGTGTGGGGGTTCAGAGATTGACAGGAGATTCTCCAGTCATGTCTTTCCTTTGTTTTCACGGGAGTGTATTGAGGAAAGGGTAGCATGTTTGGAGAGACACGGATAGGTGTGGTGATTCATGGAATGGTCAAGATAGATTGTTTATGCTTTACTTATACACCTGTCTTTACCGTTAGTCTGGTTTTTCCTAACCTTACACTCTTGTTCACGTCCTGCGACAGTTCCCACAAAAGTCGGTCCTTTAGTTTTTCTCTCTATCGCTGCACGAGTCAATCATTGACTGCTATACCCACCCATAAGAACGCTCAACTCCGGCGGCTTCAGGGGGGGGGGGGGGGTGAGTGCCTCCTTTGAGCCGTTGATTATTGACATGGTTCGATGTGAGATTCTACATTAGCGAATTAGTACTTTCTTGTTACCGCTTTTGTATTATCCGCCCACGTTATGCCGTATTTAGCATTCACTGACCGCCGGTAACGGGTAAGGGCTAAGAAGCACCGCCGATGAACGAATAAACCCTCAATAGCGAACTATGCAAAGCATCGCCCGCTGATGATACAATATTTGGGATAGCGGACGATCCGTCATAGGGAACGCAAATGTCTAGAAGAGCTCAGTGTTGGTGCATGTTCTGGGGGCTCGGGGGACTGTTGAAACGGTGAGTCTGAGCATCGGCACATCCCTTACGCCGCAGAAAAGTGTCTGTAGGATGTAGGGAGTTAGGAATTGACAAGCAATACAAAGAGATACGATTTCTAGCGTCGCACCGATTCTCCACGGTTCAAGGATATTGAAACCCAATATTCAAGTATAGTATTTTCGATCCGTATTGCTAGTTCTACTAATGTGGAGTTATTGGAATTAAAAAGAAAAAAGGAGACGAGAGCGTAATAACAGCTGCGGTAAGACCCAGTTCTTGTGAATGGATATAATATCAGTCAATTACTGACTGGCGCGGCGATAAAGAAAACTAAAGGACTATGTGAGAACTATGACAGGTCGTGCACAAGAGCGTAAGGTAAGGAAAAACAACTTCGTTCGTCTCTTCTCTAAACTAACGGTAAAGACAGGTGTATAAGTAAAACATAAACAATGTATCCTCACCATTCCATGAATCACCACACCTATCCGTATCTCTCCAAGCATGCTACCCTTTCCTCCATACACTCCCGTGATAACAAAGGAAAGACATGTCCGGAGAATCTCCTGTCGATCTCTGAACCCCCGCGCCAATCCATCGAACCTTTGAACTCTCCGCCAGAATCCCGATACCTCCACAATCTATCTCAATTAACCAACATCGATCTAGAACCTTCAACAGTTGTGAACCGGGTCAATAGGAAATCACTGGGGTATGTCCCCGTCTTCTCCTGTAAACAGTCATCTGTTTTGTGGTTCTTGTATCTTTATTTCCGAGTATTGGATTTTCCTCGCACCCCCAGACCACCTCGCAGGTTTTCCTATCTAACAAGCTATAAAACACTCACGCATATGACCGAAGGCAGTCTTCCGACATGCGGCTGGCGTAAAGTTGCTCTTGGAAATTCGTCATTCGGGTCATGGGGGCCCACGAACCTTGGGAGCACTGGAGGAGTTACCGAGGTCGGGCTTGAAAGATTCGGGATAGTGTTTATGCGCTCCATCTTACTCGAGTATTTCTCATGCGGATTAGATACCTCACGGATGGATGGGGGGGTAGAGAATTGTGGTTTCGGAGGCGAAAAGAGCCAGGTGAAAGGGAGTCGTATTCACTATATCACTGGCTATCACTAACTATTGGCTCAAGGTACTGAGTTCGACGGTAGTTATGCCGGAAAGTGAGCTATACTAAGAGAATCCAACTAGCACTTGCTGAAAGGCAACCCCCCTGCGGGGAGGCGAAATAAAAAAAAAGTTAGATCATCTGCCTAACTATCGGGCAATGCTATCAAACTGATCGTGGCTCGTCGGGGAATTAGAGAATCAACAAAACGAGATATAAAAGGGTGGTGGGAGAGGAGTAAGAGAAGAGACCGGAAAAATCAAGAATAATAGTAGCGATCCGAAACAACCGGAGCAGACATCCCCAGAGCAGCGAGCCAATTGGTCGGGATCTACCTCCTCTCGCCCTGAGGAACCCCCGCATCACTATCCGGCCCAACCATCAATTGTTCCATAACCTTCGCCATAATGGAATCCCTAACACCCTTCACCAGAGTATCATCATCAGGGAGCGGGGCTTCCACCGGCGGGTGGCCCACCTCTGCCCACTGCTTCGCCTTTCTCGGGTCCCGTGCTCTCTGGAGCGCGGACCGGGGAATAGGGCTGCGATTCCGACTAGCCTTCCGAGTAGTGGTTAGGGGTGACTTTGGCCTAACTCGTCGGGGGCGGTTCCTGCCCAGGTATTCACTACTATTACTCGATACAGGCGACTCGGGGGGGACTTCTGGTCGCACCGCGGGGTCATCATACACGCCGCCGATGGGAGCAGGTACCCGGCGCCGTCGCCGGCCTGTCTTGCGCATTTTGGGCTGGGAACTCTGGATGGGAACAGGAACATCCTCAGTGGGGGCAGGAACTTTCTGAGCGGAAGCAGGAACTTTCCTAGCAGAAGCAGGAACTTTCCTAGCGGGAGCAGGAACTTCCTTAGTGGGAGCAGGAACAAGAGCGGCCTGAGCAACTGCCCCATCCACCATATCCTCGTCAACAAGCTGGTTGTGCCCGGCGATGAAGTGGCTCTCTGCGACTCTCGCGAACAGTGGATCCTCCCACTCCGCTAGTGGCCTAGAGTACTCCTCAGGCAGCCTCCCCCACTCCCCGTTCGGCCCCAAGCCCGCTCCACGTTGGTGGTGAATGAATTCCTTCATGAGGGCGTACACGGGCTGGTAGTACCAATCCCTCTCGATACGGTATGGGCGCCCGCCCTTCACCCCCGGCACCTTCTTGGTGATGCCTTCAACCCCGAGGATCCTGGGGAACACCCATTCTACCTCTGCATCGACATCCGAGTCGCAGTGCATTTCCGCAGCATCCACGATGCTCTCGTCGTCGTCGGAGCTGATGTCTTCGGGGTAATTATCGCCGCAAAAGTCCTCCTCATCGAGAGGCCCCCCGTTATTGTCGATTAATTCCCAGTCTGGGAACGGTTTCCGCTCGGCGCCCCTCCGGGCGGAAATTTGTAGGTACGCTTCAATGGGGTCTGCCTCCAACCGGTAGGGGAGAACGTGAAAGTTTTCGCCGTTGGG
This sequence comes from Tuber indicum, assembly GCA_006112555.1. Classification (NCBI taxonomy): domain Eukaryota; kingdom Fungi; phylum Ascomycota; class Pezizomycetes; order Pezizales; family Tuberaceae; genus Tuber; species Tuber indicum. The sequence goes on from VBSK01000411.1 coordinate 205,209, forward strand.
GCCTGCATGTTCCCTCCACACTCTGGGATCGAAGTCCGTTGAGTTGGCCAAGTCGCTGACGCAGATGGATAGAGGTTCGTATGTGCCAGCCTCCCAATCTATGAGTGCGGCGACTCTGCTACCGCGCACCATAGCGTTGAAGCCATTTTGGAGGTCGTTGTGGCTCAGGGAAAAAAACTCCGGGCGGGTCGGGCGGGGCACCTGGTCGATGTTTCTGATTGTCGTTTCTAGGTACTCTATTATATCATCGAATGTGTGGAAGTGCGAGCGGATGGGGACCATTCGACCATCTCGTCTCATCCATCTGAATACCAGTCGATCTCGGCGAAGGGAGGCTAGTATCATTTCGTGGCGGTTTAGGAATGGACCGCGGCGGAACTGGCCCCAGAACCTGTGCTGTACCGAGGATCAGCGGCCAGCCAACAAATTTGTGCTATCATAATATGTAAACAGTAAAGGCAATAAAAAGTGGGGGGGGAGGAGAAACCCTGTCCATATCCCACCACACAAATGCGCAATAAGGTCCAACCCTCCCTCCATGGGGGGAGTGCCGAGGAACCCCAAGCTCGTTCTCCACCTGGGTCAGAATAGCAAGTCTCACGGCAGCCATGTGCCTCACAAACTTGATCATCCTCTCCTTCGCCCACCGCGTCTGGCGGCTATCGCGGGCACCCCTCGCGTGAATACGCTCCATAGCAACAAGATTTCGCTCCGGTCGAAGGTTGTAAACTCTCGGGGACCGCGAAATATTATTATTGCGCTGGAAGGCCTCACCTGCGTGGTGCAGACTGGCGGCTTCTAGTTCCACCTGCTCCCTGGGAGCCTGCTCATAGTTCGCGGTCTTGAAATATTTAAGGATAAAACTGGTGTCGTAGTAGGGAGGGTGCGGGACCCGCATCAGGGCCACCACGGCCCGATCGGTGTCAGCTAGCCTGATGCCGCCAGACAAAGCGAAACGCTCGGCTGAGTGGCGGTGGATGTGACCCTCGATGTAGCGGTCTACGAGTTCGCTAAAGGCTGCTGTCTCCAGGAGCCTGCCTGAGCGGGGTTTCGTGCTGAGGTCAGCCATTTTGGCGCGAGTTTTGTTGAACTGTATCTTTCTTCTTTCCTTCCTCTAGGGCCAAGAAGAAGTGGAAAAAAGGGCGGGTAGACATATATATCTCACCCATATCAAAGAGCATATAGATCTCTAACATCCCATAATTCCTTTGTCTCTCGACACTACTACACCCCACCTCCCAGAGAACCCTACGAACATGCCAGACAAAGAAGTTGAGTGATTAAGCTTTCCAGAATTTTAAGGTCGCTGGATCCGTGTATATTGGACACAAGGGGACTGGGCATCAACCACTTTTTATAGTTTGTGTTGTGAATGTTTCCGCAGTGACAACTATAGGGGTATTCATTCAAGCTCGGGAAAATTGAGAAATAATCGCTTGAATGTGTTCGGCCGCGATTACGCAGTTATACCTGCATATATATATATATATTATAGGGTCATTTAAAAACCCACATCATTTACCGATAACATTAAAGACTTCCTGCAGAGCGACAGGTGCTTGATGCCGTCGGTAAGGTCGTTCGGAATTCGGTGGAGACAGGTGTATAAGTAAAACATAAACAATGTATCCTCATCATTCCATGAATCACCACACCTATCCGTATCTCTCCAAGCATGCTACCCTTTCCTCCATACACTCCCGTGATAGCAAAGGAAAGACATGTCTGGAGAATCTCCTGTCAATCTCTGAACCTCCACACCGATCCATTGAACCTCTAAACTCACTGCCAGACTCCCGAAACCTCCACCATCTATCTCAGTCAACCAACATCGATCTAGAGCCTTCAACAGCTATCATGCCAGGCGGTTGACATCCCAAATAGTAACTTACAGTGCAACCTCAACTCACTCAGCCCCTTGTTTTCCACAAAATTCCAATAGCCTCCTACCTAACGCTCTATAGGAGTTTTACGATAGTAGACTCGGGAGACTCCCGATATTGAGATACATTACAATACTAACTTACTCGAGTACAGCCGCATTCGAAAAGTTCTCGCATCCCCTATCCTTGGAAATGCTTTGGTAGCCCCCCCCTCTCATTATTCTGCAAAAGAATTGCGGTGAAATTTTTCGGTATGCCTAGAGTTATACCGTTAAAACCCTTCCAATTCGCTCCCTCCGCCAGGTCGCTAATCTCCGAACTTGGGGGCAAAATCACTTGGGAGGGAACGGTGCTGCCGTGACATGCTGTAAGCCAAGTCCACTTGCGGGAGTGTTAGATCTCACTAACTGGTTGTCGCAAATACTTGAAATTTTCAGACTAAACCGGCAGTGGGCTGATGCTGCGTTTATAGGGGGGTGCCGAGATAGCCGATAGTCAGCTAAAATGCTATTCCCGTTGCTGGCTGGCTCAGTCATAAATTTATATATCGTACAAGGGAGATATAACATGGAGAATGCGGCTCTACATTCCAACCACTCGGTAGTACTCGTACGGTAGTGTCGGTAGCGTTCTCAGAAAAGTCATGCACTCTCTCAAAATAATTGGGTGTTAAGTGTTATACAACAGGGCTCATCTCCAGCTATCTTTACTCTCTCAGAATTTTGTAAACTGCCCCAATACACGGAAATATTGTTCTACCGTTTTTACGTTCAACCACACTCTTGACAGACTACCATGGCTCAGAATACATATGTTAAGATCGGCGACGGTAATACCCACACCGGCAACATAACTGGTAGCTTCAACAACATCGTCCACAAGTTTTATGTCCGGCGAGGATGCACAGATCGTGGGTTGGCTGTCACCACTAGAGCCAAATAATAGACACCAAAGTGTGCGCAACGAGCGATTTGACGGTGTGGGGGGTTGGCTATTAGAAACTAGAGGGTTTCAGGAGCGGAAGTTCAGTGAGGGTGGCGTAGATGGGGCTATCCTGATTTGCATTGGGAATCTTGGAGTGGGCAAGACGTATCTGAGGCAAGTGGCGAGATTCTTTAAAATGGAGCGAAAATTACTGACGGTCGGAAATACTAGTTCACTGGTGATTGACAGCCGGTGCGATCAGGCGGGGGAGGAGGACACTATCGTTGTAGGCGTGTACTGCGACTTCCTCACACAGCAAGAGCAGACAGTCGCCAACATTATGAGAGCTATCTTGAAGCAGCTAGTAGCCAGAGGGGACATCCCGGGCTATCTGCGAGAGGCCTTTCATAAAGCCGAAAAGGAATTTGGTGGCAGAGGGCTATGACTACCGGATCTGATGGGAATGCTGGGGACCGCTATTGCCTCGCTACCGCAAGTTTTCATATGTATTGATGCGATAGACCAATTTTTGCCAAAGCATCTGCCAAAGCTACTGGAGTCACTGAGAGATATTGTTCGGGAGTCTCCTAGGACGCGAATATTCCTCACGGGCAGGCCTCATGTCAAAGAAGACATTCAAAGATATTTTAGCAAGGCGGTTGTAGTACCAATTAGTCCTACAATAGATGATATTATGAGTATTTTGGAGATGAGGTTGGGCGAGGATTCCGATCCTGAAGCAATGAGCGATGATTTAAGGGCAGACATTATTCGAACTATCCTGGAAAAGATATCGGATATGTACGCGCATTTATCATCCCAACCCTTTGATTGATCAATACTGACCCACGATTGTGCACAGATTTCTCCTTCTTTTGTTGAGCTTAGACACGGTTCTGGGAGAAGTGACGATTTGTCCGAGAAGGAAGAAACTCGAAGAGGTGACAAAGGGCAATGGAGTGAGCGATGCCTACGCGGCAACTCAAAACCGAATGAAGGCGCAGAAGGGAAATAAGTCGATACTCGGACTGAAGGTCTTGATGTGGGTGTTGTACTAGGAACGGCTGTTACAGGCCGCGGAGCTCTGTCATGCCTTGGGAGTGGAGGTTGGATCTACAGATCTGGATGTCGAAAGTGTTCCTGCATTACGGACCCTCCCGGCGTCCTGTCTTGGCCTTGTCACGGTCGAGGTGTCTTCGTCCACTGTCCGGCTGGTGCACTATACTCTCCAAGAGCATCTCTCAAGTGATTCAGCCCTATTATGAAGTCCTCACTCAGAAGTTGCGGAGGTTTGCTGACATACCTCAATTTTGAATGTATCCGGGATCTCTCCCCGGCACTTCGCTTGGCTCCCGCAACCACGCCACTTCTAGAATATGACTCTTATTACTGGGGGAAACACGGTAGAAGGGAGATGACGGAAAACGTGAAAGTGCTCGCACTGAAACTTCTGGATAGATTTGATGAGCATATATCTGCCCAACTAATGTTACTGCATTATAATGCAGATAGAAGCCCAGGCCCTTATTTTGATGTAACTTGGGGACTATCAGATTCACAGGGCTCCACGGAGCAGCGTTTCTCGGGATGGTCGAGGTAGTTGCTGATCTATTGAAGATGAAGGAATGGGATGTTAATGCAACTGATCGCGTGGGGTGTTCAGCCCCTATAAGGGCAGCGTCAGGGGGGAATGATGGGGTCTTAAAGATGTTTTTGGAACGCGGGGATGTCAATCCAAACCAAATAGACACCGAATGTGGCGCGACGCCACTCTCGTGGGCCGCTGAGAACGGGCATGGCGGGGTCTTAAAGATGCTTTTGGAACGCTGGGATGCCAATCCCAATCAGGCAGACACCAAATATGGCCGGACCCCGCTCTCGTGTGCCGCTGAGAACAGGCATAGAGAGGTAGTAAAAATGCTTTTGGAACGAGGGGATGTCAATCCCGACTAGGAAGACACTGGAAATGGCCGGACGCCACTCTGGTGGGCCACTGGCAACGGGCACGATGGGGTAGTAAAGATGCTTTTGGAACGGAGGGATGTCAATATCAACCAGGGACACCCAATCTGGCGCGACGGCACTCTTGTGGGCAGCTACGAACGCGGGTGGGGAGGTAGTGAAGATGCTTTGGGACCGAGGGGATGTCGATCCCCACTAGGTAGACACCAAAACGGCCGGACCCCACTCTTGTGGTCCACTGGCAACGGGCATGACGCAGTTGTAAATATGCTTTTTCAACGGAAATATACCCACATCGCCCACCAGATAGCATGAACCAGATAGTCTACCTCTGCCGAGGACTCGCGAGAGAGTATATGATCGAGCCGTAGGGATGCTGCCCAAACGGGACTATATTAGCTCTAGCATAGATGTAGATCGCGCTGGCTAGGCCTCCCCCTAGCCTCGGCGGGCCATGGGGGTGGGTGCGGTACATCTACCGTTCTGAGGTGGTGATCTTAACACCCATATCATAGACATTAATGGCCACCATGCACTCCTATCGACAGACGACGGTGAGCGGGAACCGGTGCCGGACCTCAAAGGCTCTCTTCCCAACCCCCGGATAGTAGTCTGCCCTCAACTGATGAGTCCAGGCTCCTTCGACCTCCTCCCATGCGGCCCCAAAGCCTTTGTTACCTTCTCGGGTACCTTGACACCCGTCTAACAACACGATCGATCTCCTACTTACGGCCCGCCGGTAGACCAGTATTTTGACTTTCGTTTGTCCCTTGTCTTTTCTGATTTAAATTCTTCCCCTTCGTTATCTGAAATAACACCTCTCCATAAATGATTTCCGAGCAATGTCTCCTTTCTTTCTCTTCATTCCCATTGTTCGTTAATATATGTTTTCTTTTTTTGTGGGTAGTGTTGTAAAATACGGCTTATCACAGGAAATTGATAGGAATAGACTAACCTTTATGCCTTATATATTTGCAAGAGATTTATCCCCTCCCACTAGTCTCTCTCAATACTGCCAAGTGATCGCCATCTGTTTCCTTTGCAGACCATCTGCCGCTATGTGACACTAATACTAATCCCGTTATACCCCATTTCATCGGAATCCCCGAATCCGTAAAATAAAACAAGAATCTTTGTGTTCTAACTATACCAGCTTTCCATTCCAGTGGATGGCGGCGCTTGGGTTTCCAAGTATTAAGGATGGGTCATGTGTAATTCGGTCTACTCCGCGCCCAGTATATGGCTACATTAAATTTACCCATTTTCACTTGACTGCCAAAGAAAGAAGTGGGCCCTGCTTGGCGCCACAATGTTAGAGTGGGCTGGCGTACTTGGCTATATGTTGCCCTCAACCAGTGATTTCTATAGTTTTTGAAACTACAGTTTTGGGGCCACATTTTCGTCAGGTAATGTTCAGTCTTTAAATCCTAGCACCACACTTTCGTGATCTCTACTTAATTAGTGTTGTTTCACGGGGATTTGATCTCTTCACCTGATCATTAATTGTCTCCTCCTTTGACCTCAACCTTTTCAATTTCCCTTAAGTTTGGCAACGGGCTCCACTCAGGTTGCGGTTTCGAAAAAACCGCCGTTCGGGAAGGCTCACTACTCCAAGGTCGGGTTGCCAAGCACCTTCTAAGTGCACACCGAGTAGTTGTTTATCCCCCAATAGGTACTCTCGCGTTCCGTTCAATCCATCCCGATGCATACACATGCAATCAAAGCTCCCTCAAATTTGCGCAATCATACTCGATCATTCGGAAGCTTCCAGATACATATTGTTCGGAATCGAATATTTTTTCTTTGCAATGGAAAATTGTCTATTAAGTTCCCTACCTAGCTAAAATAGACAAGAGCTCTATATATATGAACTTCTTGCTACCGGATGAGGTGCCTTTCTCCACCTTCTCATGTCCGGCTGCATTATATCTTGCGGGCAAAGCATTTTACTACCCGAGTCAAACGCAGTAGTAAATTTTTGTCACGTGAGGGATAAAACCTGCACCATAGAGGCAAAAAGGAAGAATTTCAAGTAAAATAAATTTACATACATAATATCCAAAATCGATAGCGCGGCCCCGCATCTAGGTGAGCACTGTGCTACCGGACGTTGTAATCTCACTGGTTGAGGACTGAAGCTCCTGGCAAGAATTATCTCTTTTGGTGCATTGTATAGCTCGAGCACTCAGCCCATTACATCCCAACCAGAGTTTGAATTCTGCTACCCGTAAATAATAGCCCTATTGTGCGCTGTCGCGGTGATCTGCCAATGCTGCACAAGTCAACCCCTATAGCACTTCATATCGCTACCCAAACAGAACAACAATGGGGGCGTGCACAAGTCTCCTAGTACAGAGCGGCTTACTATGTTTCAACGTTTGAACATTTCATACAAGTTTCCAAACCAATCTGCACTGCGGAAAATTTCGACCATCTACTCATTCTAAATACAACGGTTATTCCCACAGCAAGACTCATGACTATATCAACCATGTTAGTTGGAGTAGGGGGGGTATCCATAACAGTGCAAATAAAATCAGGGCAGGGTGTGATAAGTCATGATGCTGAGATGATGCTGAGCAAGAGCTCCGCGAGTGCTCCAAGAGAAAGGAATAGTCCCAAAGACCCCGGTTCACACGTGTTGGAGAAACTATGCTTAGTAAAAGCGGCTTTCATACCTAAAGTCTTGGTAGTTGGAAATCAAATTTAACAGCGGCATTAATCTTCTCTCACATTTTGATATTTAAAAGAAACCTAAGTCCAGAAAAACCAATTATGATCGACCAAACATAAAGATAATTGACTAGGCTCGAACATGTCCGACTATGCCTTATCTTGGCAGAGTAGAAGCCATTCCCGTGCACCCGACCGGGTTCCACAAATTTGCCAGAGCATCCAAGTATGAGGTCCCCACCACCAGACCAGGCCATGGCCCAACCCCAAGAGTTTGCTCAAGAAGCTGACTTACAAGGCGCGCGCCTGGCGGAGGTGCAGCCTAGCCCTACCCAACCCAGCCCAACCCGACCTTGACCTGGATTCGTCCGGCGAACCCTCTGGATTTGTATTCGAAATGAGTTAGTTAAAATATTGAGGAATTCTAGTGCTTTAGGTGTCAGATAGCATTTCAAAACGACTTAATCGACAAGTAATACGTAGCAAATACTGGGCCAAATAATGATGATAATATAAATTAGAAATGCCTTCCCAAAACTTGCTGGCCAAACCGATCAACCACAACTCGAAACTAAGATCGTACCAGTGCCATTCCATACTGAACTAAAGGCAGCTGGTTTTGTCAGTCAAGCCGTTTAATATGATAGGGGATAAACTCGCGGCGGGGGGGCTACGTCGGTTCGTGTGTAGTGTCGTGAAGAGACATAGGTGTGTAGGAACGAGTACTGAAGTATGATATACTGCTCGCACTCCTGCGTATTTGCATTCCTAACATAACCCCCGAACAGGCATAGCCCCACCGCGAGTTTGATCCGAACATGTCCTAGTTGATATAAAGGATTAGCGCCTTGTATAAAATAGCCCAATTTATGCAATTTCCCGACACCTACTGTATTCGTATCATACCTCCCTTGGTAAGTAGAGCTTTCCGGTTCCGTGGACTTTGGCTACCGTGAAAGGGGAGATGCATGCCCAGAAAAAATAAGCGAGAAAGATTTGTCGGGTTCGATGGGTAACCTTGGTTGAGCATTCGTGAACCTGGCCAAAGCCGGGGAAGCGGTTACAGGTTAACCGGGCAAGTCCCGACCAATTAGAAGGTTTGAAAGGGAGTAAGATTTCGAGGTTTGACCCCGTAATTTTTTTATATCCATTTACTCATCCGGATAATTGGCTATGGGATATCTTTCTGAGATAAACTGCTTTCCTTCTGCGTTCCCCTTTGCCTGCTCCGCAGGCCATTTCCCATGCTTAATCTGGATAGTTATGAATGTCAAAGGCATAGCGCATCAACGGGTGGTTTAGAAATGCTGATGCTGGGAGTGCAACGATGGGACAAAGTGATGAGACTCGGGGCTCGGAATGGCTACTCTAATGTGGATCTCTCACACGGGGCGGCCTCCGAAGGTTGACGAGCATGCCTCAGCGGTCGAAATAGGGTTGACGAATCTCGACGCCCACCACGTTAATTTAATAGGGACATTCCTAACCTGCCATCAAGGTCTGGTTTTGGTAGGCAAGGTTTCCACAGCCCGGTTGAACTACCTTGCCGTGCCGTTTGAAGATATCATACATCTAGGCTCATCGAGAGGTTTTTTGTATAGCTCATTCAACGATAACAGAAGCAAGCTTAGACTCTCCGAACTCCCGACAGGCCGAGGGCCGTTCGACCAGTCCCTCTCCAGACCTCCGAGATGCACCCCTTCACAAATATTCTTTTCTGTATATCGGGACCCACTCAAAAAGAGTCTTTCGGATTGAGCGAAATCACCTGAGTTGAATTTGGCTATCAACTGTAAGAACCGCGTATCAACCGAAATCCCCTCGAAGGCATGGAAGCCGTGGTGCCACTTGGTTGATTTCGACAAAAGCTTCCGTTTCAGTGGCCCACACAACGAAACCTTCTTTAGGACTGTGGAGATTATACTTAGCTTTGTAGAGATGGGAAATTGTGATATTAGTCCGAATGACTGCATGGGAAATACAACTCTAGAGTGGGCTGCTTTGAGCGGGCACGAGGTGAAGGAGTAACCCCATCGCCGACTATCAGGTGAGGGTGCAAGGATGCGATTCTGAGGAGGCTTGTTTTCAACAACAAGGTTTACGGCAGCGATTTGGACGTGGTTGACTTCAATTGAATGACTGGGCAAAGATATAAAGATTGAATTCGAATATCCTAACCGGAGAAATATTCTCGCGAAGATAAAAAAGCGAATAAAACGGGAAAGACTGAAATGACCCAAATACAGGTAACGGAGGAAAGAGAGACAGATTTAGATAATAAACGAAAACAACTAACAAAGGGAAAAGAAGCTGCCTTTTATCCTTTTATCCTTCCCTGGATCATGCCGATCCACTTCCACATACTTCCAGCGTATGCCGTGTTTTCCATCACGTTCACTTTCACTGCCACCCATTTTACTGCTTTGGCCGAGGATAAGACAATTCGACTGAGGGTAAGAGGATTCGACCGAGGACATTCGGTATTTCCACATGATAGGGGTAAGACCTTCACACGGAGTCGTCGCGGGTGTTGTTCCAGATGTTATTTGATGTGTAGGACTAACCGGTAGTCAAACATAGAGGCGTCGGAGTAGTTGATATGCCAAGAGGGTTAGGGTTGTGAAGTCGTTGCCATAAGGGAAATATGCGGTGAGCAGCCAAGAAACATTTCCGTCCAACAGCTTGATGTTGTGAGGGTATGATACTAGGTTCCAGCTATGGGAGGGGGGGGTACTGCCTAGGATATTTATATGTGCGCTGCGTGTTGGCACGTGTGTCTTTTTTTTATATAGACTAGGCCATCTCCCCTCAGAGCAGAGCGACAAGTACCCTCTTTTTCCTCTTGCATTTCTTCCTCAAAATGTGACTTCTTGTCCATTATCGATTCACAATCATGAGGCAGTTGGTGAAGATGCAAGTTTAGTGGGACGAATTGACCCCGACAACCCGGGTAACGAGGCCCGAACACCGCTCGGTTGGGCAGTACTTAATGGGCACGAGGGAGTGGTTAAAATACTACTCAGACTGGAAGACGTCAACCCCGATAGACCAGATAATGACGGCCGAACACCACTTTCGCATGCTTCCGAGTATGGGAACGAGGCACTGGTGGAAATACCAAGCGAACACGACATCGACCCCGACCGTCCTGATAGCGAAAGCAGAACACATTCGTATGCTGCTGAGGGTGGCCACCAGGCAATAATAAGGGCACTACTCAGAGGAGGCGCCATCGGCGTAGAACGGCCCGACAACAAAGGCCGAACACCGGCCATTTGGGCCATAACGTCCCTGATCGGGAAGCGGGACGCTATACCGAACCGGGCCGTGGGGGCGGGGCTGAAAAAAATATTACGATAAAGAGTGAAAAGGCCACGATACACAATAAAGAGTAACAGCCGGTTACACCATGGGTCGAGTCAAAGCCCGGAAAGAAGATCTTTTCGAAAAGACAATCGCTCGTGCCATTCAGGCCTTTTAGAAAGGCAATTACCCATCGATTACAGCCACAGCACAAGCATTTGACCTGCCTAAATCGACTCTTGCATACCGGTTAAAAGGTGAACGAGTTTCTCGGCGTGAGGCACATATTGAGCAACAGCTCCTGACACCTGTTGAAGAGAGAGCAGTTGTCCGATGGATAAAAAAGTTGGATGATTGGGGCTTTCCCCCTCGTTTGGACATGGTAAAGAGAATGGCCTGTATGTTAGTAGGAAAGAAGAAGCAGGACTTAATGGGGACTTCAGTGGGAAAGCGATGGATTACCCGTTTCCTAAATCCGCATCCTGATATTGCTTCGCGGTATAGTGGAAATCTGGACCGACAACGGGCATATGCGAGTGATCCAAGCAAGATCAAGGACTACTTTCGCAAATTTAATCGTCTTCGGATAACTCACAACCTTCAACCAGAGAATATTTACAACATCGATGAGAAAGGTTTTATGATGGGAATGTCAGCTAGGACCAAGGTTGTTACAAGAGTTGGAAGGAGGAATCCTAGAGTTACGCATGATGGTAAAAGAGAGCTTATTACAGACTTGGAGACTATTTGTGGAGATGGTACATCTATGTCTCCATTTTTGATTTTTAAGGCTAAAGCTGAGCATTCAATGGGATGGTATTCAAGCCTTGACGATCCTGATGTACTCTTGGCCTACTCGGATAAAGGATGGACTGATGATTCCCTTGGTTATGAATATATCTCTCGGCACTTCATCAAATTTGCCCGTACCCCAACCACTCCCAACCACAAGCGACTCCTTATTCTTGATGGTCACTCCTCCCATATCAACTGGGATTTTTGTATGTTCTGCTTAGAGCATGACATAATTCTCCTGTCTTCCTGCTCATTCTACTCATTTGTTACAACCCTTGGATGTTGCAGTTTTCAGTCCGTTGCAGCACTTTTACGGACTTGCGGTAGATGACTTTTCTCGGCACCATGGAGGTGGAATTCACAAAGGAGTGTTTTGGCCTTTATTAAAAAAGGCACGCATGGCAGCAATTACTTCGGACAATATTCATGCTGGGTTCCGGGCTTGTGGGTTGATTCCCTTCTGCCAAAAGGTTGTTCTTGACCGACTTCAATTTTCCACCACCAGCCAAACCCCACAACGACAACCTCCAACCACCCCAGCATGACACCTCCAAACCCCTCGCAAAAGTACAGATTTCCGCCGAGAGACTAATAAAGTTCTTGCTGCAGTTGGACATGAATCACAGGAAGAACTACGAAGACTTATGTCACGCTTAGGTGAGCTTGGAGCAGCAGCCCAAGCCAACCTCCAAATTGCGGAAGAGTGTCACCGGATTGACCGGCAAAAGGCTACTTCTCTTACTCAAAAGGCTGATAAGCGTCGCCTAACAACTGCCCGAGTCATTGATGGTACTGAGGCCATGCGGCTTTATCAACTTCGTGATAAAGCTGACACTGAGAGGCGGCAGCGAAAAGCAAAAAAATACCCCGCTCCGTCCTCCAAACCAACCAAAAATATTCGGATTACTACTCCTCGCATCCACCGGCGTCAGGTCACCTTCATATCACCGTCTTCTCCAGCAGCACACACTTTTTCCTCTCCCGAAAGCGTCACAATCATTAGTGACAGTGATAGGGCCGAATTCTCTCCTACTTCACCTACCCCCCCACCCCGCCGACTTCGACAACCACCCCAAATGGTTCCTCTAGCAACTCCAACGAACCGAAGGCTACCTACAGCCCCATTCTGCATGGTTCTCTGTGATCCTAGGCCTTGACCTGCTTTGTTTTCTTCCTATTCTTCCTTCCTTCTCATCTTTCTGTTTTTTCCCATTTATTTTCCCCACATTTTTTTTTTTTTTACCTATCTTCCTTGATCTTGTTCTCCTACTCATACTCTATTACTGCTTTTTTTGTTGGCCCTGTTTGGTTTAATATTGATCAAGTTGTTGCATTTTTTACTACTCTTCTCCGTTGTCCCGCTTCCATATCCTGTCCCGCTTCGCCGTCGGGGACGTTAGAGAGTGGCAGCGCTCGGATGCTAGCTTTGCTACCGGCCTGAGCATCTGCCGCCCGAGAACGGCCATAGGCTACAAAGGCATCGCCTTCCCTACCATCTTGGAATACGCTTACCCAATGTTCCATTTCGATAACCACCCCAACAACTCCAAGGACGTGTGTATCGTCATCATTGCCTCCCTCGTCTCACCCTCACCCAGCCTCAGCTCGCACTCTAAAACACTGCAGTGACTCAAATAAAATCTTTCCTTTCCTTTTGATAGAAGACCTCATGTGGTGGGGCGGCAACTATCTACCACATCCCTACCCGAATCTCTCTACGTGTTTTCCTATATGGTTGGATGGGGGATTGTTAGTTCCTCTTTATATTCTAGAGTTGGGTGTTTGTGAGCTGTTATTCCCATGAAAGCGAGGTCTGCCAATGTGACTTGGAATTTCCATACCGTGTTTCTGTACGTTTCATGCTCTCCCTTCCTGGAGCGGCATCAATATTGGAAATCCACGGGCTCGCCGGAGCTAGAGCTATACCGCACCACGATAACGGAGCGAAGCAGTGAGGACTAGATGCGCTGTAAATACACTGCTCAACTGAGGGTGGGAAAGGTCACCAAATCGCCTCGAAACTCTCTCTATTCGTTGACTTTCTAACTATCGTTCCACAACTTTGCTAACCCACAACTCTGTTAATCCTCGACTCTGCTGGTCCACTCTCTAAACTAACAGGAAAAGACAGGAGTATAAATAAACGACAAACGATCACCAATCCTATCCTTCCTGCTATCACTTTGACGCCAAAGACTCCAACCTCTTCCACACCTATTCCCCGTCTCTTCCGTGCGCTCCTGATGCTAACAAAAGAAAGACAAACAACAGACCCCCCAAAGATCTCCCAATATCCTTCCTTCCGCACTCAGACTCCCATTGCCTTCCGAGCTCCAATTTCCTTCCGCATTCCCGTGCTAACAAAGGAAATACAGAAACAAAGACTCCCGACAGTCTAGAACTTCCTTGAAGTTCCTATCCATCTCCGCCGGAAGCGCTTTTCCAAAGCGCATAGCAAGAACGTCCGCCACAACAAAGCAAGTGGCTGGAGGAGAACGAACAGGCGGGAACGGGCAAATGGCCGGCTCCGGGAACATACATCGAATAAGCGGACAGGCAGACAAAGGTGTGACAAAAGTACCGATAGCGGGTGGATGGGCGGGTAGTGGTGCCGGTGGACGGGTAGTGGAGTAGACGGGCGGGTAGTGGTATAGACGGCCGGATATGCCGGCCAACGGATATGCCGGTGGGCAAGAGAACAGTGAGCATGCCGAGCAGCATCCACTATTTCCAACAATCAAAACAGGGGCCGCTGAATTGGGGAAACAAAATTATTACCTGTGAGTAGTCCTGACAGGCGTGAAAGGTGACGCAGGAAGAGGGCCTTAACAAGGATATCGTCGTGATAGGGTTCTGATATGGACATGGCCTAATGAAGATCATGTTTGCATGCCACTTTCCTCCAGGTGTGGGATAGGAGGCGGGGTCGGGAGGCTGGGGTAATTACAACCTCGAAAATGGGATCTCCCACCATGAAATTGATCAACTGGCTAGGTGTCTTTTGCATCTGTCCATTTCCGGCTGAACTGGGTTCCAAGGCTACTGGGGTCAACCGCAGTGGTAAACATCGGTCGCATATAAGAAAAAAAAAAACTACACAAGAGAGACAAAAAGGGAGAGGTCCGCGAAAATTCATTGTACACTCACAGTATTTACAATTCATAAAGCATCGCCGCATCTGGGTAACCCCCTGCTCTACGCTGTCCTTTGTTAACACTACTAGTTAAGGAGCATTCCGTAACTCGACAAAACGCTCAACTCTCGCGATTCCGGGGGAGAGGTGAATGCCTTCTTTGGGTGGTTGCTACTTGGCATGTTTCGATCCCAGATTCCACATTACCGAATTAGTACTTTTTCTTACTGCCCCGGTAGTATCTACTTGTGATATGCTATATTTAGGAGTCGTTGATTGCCATCAACAGGTAAGGACTAGGAAGCACCACCGCGGAATGAATAAGCCCCCAATAGCTAAGCACCCAAGGCATCACCCGCAAATGATACGACATTTTAGATAGGGGGCGACCAGTCTAGATGGTCTCTCGGTGGATAGAGAACAAATGTGTTTAGTGGAACTCAGTGTTTGCGCGTTCTCTGAAAGCTCGGGGGGCTAATGTGTTGAAAATCAAGAAGCTTCCGTGTGTGATGTTGACTGGCGATTAGGATGTCGGAGGAAAAGGCAATGTTTGTTTGATGATGGTTTAGAAATGCAGTGGTGGAACAATCTAAGAAAAGGGCAAGCATTCATTGAGTAAGGGATTGTGTGAAATAGAAGTTAGCGAAAGGAGAAGTTTTTGGGAAGTTTTTGGAATTAGCACCAGGGATACCGGATGTCATAGGTTATGCTCCGGAGGTCTTGAGACAATCGAATGTCACACTGTAAGAGTTAGGAAACCAGAGGAGAAGTACAAAGGTATCAAGACTGTCCGAGACAGCAATAATTTTGGGGAATGGTTTGAGAGGAAGTTTGAAGGAGCTGTGCGAAAGGAATTGTGTGGCATCGCAATGAAAACGGGATATGGAACTCTGCGGGGTTGACTGACAAGGAGCATGTTTGCGAAGGAATATTTTGTGTATATATAGGACACCTCCGGCAGCATTGAAAGAACAAGAATCGTAGACACTCTCTACCTATCATAGCTTTATTATTTAATAATGAACCGGTGAGTCTGAACATCTGCACATCCCTTACACCACAAATAAGCACCTATAGGATCCAGAGTAATGGGAATTGACAAGCAATAGAAAGAAATACGAGTGTGCGCTGTCTAGCATCGCGCCGATGCTCCACGATTCATGGTATATTGAAGTCAATATACAAGTATCAAGTATCATATTTTCAATATGTAGCTGGTTCTACTGATGTTGAGTTACTAGGATTTAAAATCAGATAAAAGAGATCAATAACAGCTACGGTAAGACCCCGTTGTGAGTCGGGCCAATAGGAGATTATTTAGGGTGTCTTCTCCTGCGAAACGCCATCTTTTTTGTGGTCTTTGTATCGTTATTTCCGAGTGTTGTATCTTCACGGCACCCCCAGAATCCCTCTCCGACCCCCCCACATAATAAGCGATAAAGCACTCATGCATATGGCCGGAGGTTGTCTTCCGACATCTGGGTCACCTGGGCCCCCGCGAACCTTGTGACCACTGGAGGAGATATCGAGGTTGGGCAGGAAAGATTGGGAATACAGTTTATGCCTTTTTTTGTCTTACTGGAGTAGTTCTCAAGTATGTGGGTTAGATACCTCAAGGATAGATGGGGGGCTAGAGAATAGTGGTTTCGGAGGCGATGAGGGCGAGGCGAAATCGAGTTGTATTCACAATATCACTGACTATCACTCGCCATTGGCTCCCGCAACTAGTTCTACAGTAGTTAGCCCGGAAATTAAGCTTTACTAAGAGAGTCCGACCGACTTGCTGACAGGCGACCCTCCTGAAAGAAGGCGAAATAGTACTAGTGAGATGATCTCCCTAACTATCAGGCAATGCTACCAAACCGATCGTGGCTCAACAGGAAATTAGAGTCTACAAAACGAGACCTAGAAGGGAGGTAGGAGAGGATTAAGGCAAAAACCAAAAAAAATCCAAAATAATAATAGTAATCCAAAATAAGCAAAGCTGACATCCCCAGAGCAGAGAGAGAGAATTAATCGGGATCGACCTCCTCGCGCCCTACAGAACCCCCCCACCACTGTCCGGCCCAACCCTCAATTTCTCCATAACCTTCGCGAGAATGGAATCCCTAACACCCTTCACCAGAATATCATCATCAGGGAGCGGGGCTTCCACCGGCGGGTGGTCCACCTCTGCCCACTGCTTCGCTTTCCTCGGTTCCCGTACTTTGTGGAGCGCGGACCGGGGAATGGGGCCTCTATCCCGGCCGGTCTTCCGGATGGCGGTTGGTGGTGACTTTGGCCTAACTCGTCGGGGGCGGTTCCTGACCAGGTATGCACTTCTACTACTCGGTTCAGGGGACTCGGGGGGGACTTCTGCTCGCACCACGGCGCCATCATACAGGCCGCCGATGCGAGTAGGCACCCGGCGTTGTCGCCGGCCCGTATCGCGCGTTTTGGGTTGAGTATTCTGGGTGGGGGTGGGGGCTTTCGGAGTGGGGGGAGGAAAAGGAGCCGCCTGAGCAACCCCCTCATCAACACTTTCCTCGTCAATAAGCTGGTGGCGCAAGCCTATGAAGTGGGTCTCTGTGACTCTCATGAACAGTGGATCCTCCCACTCCGCCAGCGGCCTAGAGTACTCCTCAGGGAGCCTCCCCCACTCCCCGTCCGGCCCCAACCCCGCCCCGCGTTGGCGGTGAATGAATTCCTTTATGAGGGCGTACACGGGCTCGTAGTGCCAGTCAGTTTCGATCCTGTATGGGTGCACGCCACCTCCTTCGGACTGCTTCCTTGTAATCTTTTCAAGCTCAGGGTACGTGGGGAACACCCATTCTACCTCGGCATCGACGTCCGAGTCGCAGTGCATTTCCGTAGCGTCCACGATGCTCTCGTCGTCGTCGGAGCTGATGTCTTCGGGATAATTATCGCCGCAAAAGTCCTCCTCACCGAGGGGCCCCCCGATATTCTCTATTAATTCCCAGTCTGGGAATGGCTTCCGCTCGGCGCCCCGGGAGGTAGCAAGTTCTAGGCGCCTTTGAATGGGGTCTACCTCCAACCGGTAGGGCAACACGTGAAAGTTTTCGCCGTTGGGACCCGCATGTTCCCTCCAAACTCTGGGATTGAAGTCAGTTGAGTGCGCCAAGTCTCGGAAGCAGGTGGATAGAGGGTCGTATGAGCAAGCCTCCCAATCAATGAGTGCGACCACTCTGCTACCGCGCATCATAGCGTTAAAGCCGTCTTGGAGGTCGTTATGGTTCAGTGAAAAAAACTCCGGGCGGGTTGGGCGGGGCAACTCCTCGATGTTCTCGATTGTTGTTTCTAGGTACTCTATTACTTCATTGAATGACTGGGATTTCGAACGGGGGGGGATCTTTTGTCCAGTTTGTCTCATCCATCTGAATACCAGTCGATCTCGGCGAAGGGAGGCTAGTATCATTTCGTGGCGGTTTGGGAATGGACCGCGGTTGATCTGGCCCCAGAAGTTGCGCTGTACCGTGGATCAGCGGCCATCTAACAAATTTACGCTATCATAATAATATGTAAACAGCAAAAGCAATGAAAAGTGAGAGGGGGGAGAAACCCTGTTCTCATCCCACCACACAAATGAGCAATAAGGCCCAACCCTCCCTCCGCGGGCGGAGTGCCGAGGAACCCCGAGCTGATTCTCCACCTGGGTCAGAATAGCAAGTCTCGTGACAGCCATTTGCCTCACAAACTTGATCATCCGCTCCTTCGACCACTGCGTTTGGGGGCTATCGCGAAGACCCCTCGCGTGAATACGCTCCATAGCAACAAGATTCTGCTCCGATCGAAGGTTGTAAACCCTCGGGCACCGGGAAATATTATTATTGCGTCGGAAGGCCTCGGCGGCGTGGTGCAGACTGGCGGCTTCCAGTTCCACCTGCTCCCTTTCCGGCTGCACATGGTTCGCGGTCTTGAAATATTTAAGGATAAAACTGGTGTCGTAGTAGGGAGGGTGCGGGACCCGCATCATGGCCACCACTGCCCGCAAGCTGTTCGATAGCGTGGTGCCAGACACAGCGAAATCCCCGATTGAGCGGTAGCCCCGACTGTAAACCTCGATGAAGCTGTCTACGAGTTCATTGATCGCAGCTGTCTCCGGGAGCCGGCCTGAGCGGGGTTTCCTGCTGAGGTCCGCCATTTTGGCACGAGTTTCGCTGTACTGTACTTTGTTTCTTTCCTTCCTCTAGGGCCAAGAGGGAGTGAAAAAGATGGGCGGTGGACTTATATATATATCATCCATATCAAAGAGCATTTTGACCTCTAACATCCCATAATTCCTTTGTCTCTCTATACTACTATACCTCACCCCCCAGAGAATTCTACCAACATGCCAGACAAAGAGGTTGCCCGATTAAGCTTTCCAGAAAGTTAAGGTCGCTGGGGTTGAAACATATAGCTTAAGCCGTTTATTCCTATTTGTTTCGCTTCTTTTCCGGTTTTATTGTGTTTTACTAACATCATCTGATGCACTTCTGTTAACAAGTACTACAAGCATGTATTATGTAGGGGAAATGTTTTCTAGTTGCGTCTCTTATCGCGCACCTGTTTTAGGATAAAAGCTAGATCTTCGTGCACTTTTCTAGCTTCTGTTGCAAATGTATCCGCAGAGGCAACTAAAAACGCATTTTAAGTCGCGCAAATTGAGAATTGATTCTTTGCATGTGTTGGGCTGCGATGGCGTAGTTATATCTGTATATATGTATTATAGAGGCATCTAAAAACCCGCCTCATATACCGATAGCAACAAAGACTTCTTGTGGAGCGGCGGGTGCGGATACAGTCGGTAAGGTCGTTCGCAATTCGTAATGTCTAGCATTCCCATATAGGGACCGGGGAGACGCCCCAACTGCGAGAGACGGGATAGTATTCCTCAAATACTTCCACAACACTCGTGGGAACTTGCGATCCCCGGGCCTTATGGACGGAAGATCATGGGAAGGATTACCACCTTTCTGACATAGTATAGCTTGAGCCCTCCGGTCCTATTAGATCTCGTTAGCTAGCGTTTATATGCTGTTAGCCGGTATTGGGTCGCTATTCTTCCTTAATCCCCGCTCAAAATCTGGCGGCCAAAGCTTTTAGAGGAGATCCTACGGTGTGACAGGTTGTGCGGGGTTGGCCTCTCTATGATAAATACCAGGCGGTTGTCATCCCAAATAATAATTTACCAGTACAATCCCACCCCATCCACCCCCCCTGTTCTCTACGAAATTCCAGTGGCCTGTTACCCAACTCCCCAACCCTCCATAGGAATTTTACGATAGTAGACTCAGGAGATTCCTGATATTAAAACATCCTATAATACTAGTTTATTCGGGTGAAGCCGCATTCGCAAAGTTCTCGCATCCCCTATCCTTGGAAATGCTTTGCCAACCCTTCTCTCATTATTCCACACAAGAATTTTGGTTAAACCTTGCGGTATCCCTAGAAACATACAGTAAACGCCCTTTCCGTTCGCTATCTCCGCCAGGTCGCTAATCTCCTAACTTGGGAACAAAAGCGCTTGGGACGGAACAGTGCTGTCGTGACACAGTATAAGATGAGTCCACTGGCGGCAGTGCTAGATCTCATTAACAGAATGTAGCCATTCCTTGAGCTTGTCAGACAAAACCGATAGTGGCAGGGTTCCGAATGGTCGGCTGAAGACTGGACTGGACCAGCTAGTCCGGTCGGAAGTCAAGTCTAGTCTAATGGTGGAAATTAGACCGACTGGACGGTCAGGATTATTGGACCTGACTAGGCTAGGACTGGTCTGACCAGGCCCGCCAAGCAATAGGATATGCACGGCCTATTGACCGAATTAGCATCCTATTTTGCTTTTTACTATTTTTATCACAGTTCCCTACGTTCAAATAAATATTTTCTTGATTAAACAACTCATTGTTTCCGCGGGTTATACTGTGTGCCTCACTTGAATTCGGGGTAGCGAAAATAGGTTCACAAGTATCAATTGTTTTTCGGAGCACTAAGTGGGTGATATTACATGACTACGCAATATTTTATAAAGACCGGTCTGGGGCCAGTCCGGACCGGACCACCTGAGTTAGTCAGGTCCAGTCACGGCATCGCTGAGGACTGGCCGGTCGGGTCCTTCCTCCAAGACTTGACCGGTCGGACTATTCGGAACCCTGCAAATTAGGGAAACAAAATTAGTATGATACACGTGAGTATTTCTGACACGAGTGGAAAGTGACACAAAAGCCGGTCATTAACCAAGACATCTTCCACTACGAATCTAATCACCTAGCTCTGCGTCTTTTGCATCTCTCCATGTCAGGCTGAATTGAATTCCATATCAACTGGAGTCAACACAAACAAGAAAAAACATTGCACCAGGAGAGGAAATGGGAGAGGTTAGCGCAAACTAATTGTACACCCGGGCCGGGTAGCCCAAAAAAGCCCGAAAGAATTGTCCCCTATGTTGATGCAGTCACACAATATCACTCATATCTTCGGCCTTTAAACAAAAGTGCTGTGAACCCCAGGACTTGCGTCATCCTGAAGCTAGTCTTCTGTTAGGAAATTTTGAGCCGCTTATTTTTAATCGCCCCTTTTTACCATCCTCCGGCTTCAATTCTTGAGAGGTTATCTTCGGGAATGTGCTACTTCGCGCCTTGTGAATAGCACTTATCACCATTATCCCCACCTATTCTGTTTCCAACCATGACCGATATTGAAGACAATTTTAGTGAACACTCCTCTCTTTCATCATATCCTAGCTCTCCCGGAACCTTCTCTCAAAATATACGCGATGAGTAGAGCGACATTCTTGATATCTACTTCATCCGCAATAATCGAAACGCAAACCCAGTTCTGCAATCACTAAGTTCTTCTCTAGTTCCTACACCAGTTCCCCTACTAAAACGAAAAGAGCCAGCATCGCGCTCATGGGTATGGGGTAAACTGGAAAAGCCACTTGGGCAATTAGTGGAAATCGATGGTATTAAGTAGGACAAAGGCTGACCTCTTTGTATGTACTCTTTATTCGGAAATGCTGATTGTATCTAGGTACTGGCAATGCTAGCTGCTCATAGTATGAGAGCACAGCAAGGATGTCTCTAAATTGAAAATAATTAACATCTTTAAATAGAATTGGATTGCTCCCTGCTCTCGGGTATTTCGGGCGGCCCGGGTGGCCCATTGCGAGGCTTGACTAGTAGTCTGCCAACTAGCGAGCGACATGTCCTCTTTCCTTGTTTTAGAGAACGCTTATGTGCATTGAGAACTGCGCAACAGATTAAAGCTCTGCGGAGGATTATTGATTCTAGGCCCGTCGTGTATTCAACGAGTATACAGGTTCTAGGCATCTTACGTTTGCCCGAATTCACCACTATTTCTGAATGTTGTTTGACAACCGATATCTACTCAAGTGGCCGGATTGAAACCAGAAGGTGGCTGGGCGAGTCTCGCGGTGGTGACCTCTGATTCCAATCCAGCCGCTTGAGTATTTCCCAGTATTAAATAAATCATTCGTGAAAACTATGGCCATAGCAAGCTGGATGAAAAAGATGCAAAAACAATCCTCAGGTTCCGGGATTGCGGTTTCAGGACAAATTTTAATCAAAACGAATGGTTTAGCATCCCAGTTCCATAGTATTATGGAACCCAATCGGGATCAAGCCTTCTAATAAGTTGATCCCGGCCGAAAATAAGCTGACCCAACCCGGATCAGGCCTAGTGGAAGTGCAGCCCGATCCAACCTCGACATTGGTTAGCCCAAGGAACCCATTTGGTCCGTATTCGGTGTAAGACACCTTAGTCTTTAGATGTCAGATAGCATTTTAAAATACAAGTACCTTACTTGCTAAGAAACCGATAGCAAATACAGGGCCAAATAATGATTAATAATCTATATTAGAAATACCTTCCTAGAGCTTGCGGGCCAAATAAATCAACCATAATTCGAAACTAAAATCATACTAGCGCCATTCCATACTAAACCCAAGCCGTTTAAGATGATAGGAAAAAGACTCGCGGCAGAGGGCTTTGTTAGTTTGTGTGTAATGTCAGCAAGATACATACACGTTATCTAGGAACAAGAATTAACATTTGACGTCACTGCGAGTATTCGGGTCTATTATTGAAGTATACTTCCCTGCGTATCCGCTTTCCTAACGTAAACCCCGAACAGACATAGCCCCTGCCGTAAGTTTAATCCGAAAAGGCACCAGTTGACATAGAGGATTAGCGTCTTGTATGAAATGGCGTAACCTGATTCCGGGTCGGCGATACAAGGATAAATAAACTAAATTGAAGTAACTTCGGCAATTTCCTGGCATCAACTGTATAATACATATCCCTCCTTCGGAAATAGAACTTGCCGCCTCCGTAGGCTTTGACTATGGTGAAGGGGAAGATCGCTCAAGCATGATATTGTGCAGATAAAATATCCGTAGGTGAGAAAGATTTGTCGGGTTCAGTGGGCAACCCTGGTTGAGCATTCGTAAACCTAACCCAACTAAAGGAAGCTGTTACAGATTAAAACAAATAAATCCAGAACCGATTAGAAGGCTTGAAAGGGATTAAGATTTCGAAGTTTTAGAGCTATGGATTTTCACCAGACGCTGTGATTTGCTTATATTTATTTATTCGTTAGGCTAATTGGCTATGGGATATCTTTCTAAACCACTCGAGTAAACTGCTCTCCGTCTTCATTCCTCTTG
This sequence comes from Tuber indicum, assembly GCA_006112555.1. Lineage (NCBI taxonomy): Eukaryota > Fungi > Ascomycota > Pezizomycetes > Pezizales > Tuberaceae > Tuber > Tuber indicum. Next base: position 228,548 of record VBSK01000411.1, read on the forward strand.
GCCTGCTCTACGGGCTATTTCTCATGCTTAATCTAAGGTAGTTGGTCGTACTTTACTCGTCGAAAGCTCGGCGCAACGACAGATGGCTCAGGACGCTTAGGACGGGAATGTAATGATGGGACAGGGTAATGAGACTCGGGGCTCAGAATCACTACTCTAAGCTGGGTACGTTGGGTTGGGCTCACCTTAGCGCAAGCCCGGGCCGGGTCGGGTTTGGAGGTGCCAAGCCCGGGTTACCCGATGAACCTAGCGAATACCCCGACTCCCATTTCTGATTTACATGATACTTCAAGTCATGATCACTACGCAAACTTGAATCTGAGCACACGGAATTCATGAAGACCGTGACCGTGACTATCCGCGTTTAGGTGAAAGGTCCAAGCAGAACCTTGTTCCAATTGAGAGAGCATAGTGAAAAGCTAGGCGGAAACCTGATTAGCTCTCGGGGATTCTGAGCGTTTCAAAAATGAGAAATTGATTAGCTTCGATGAGAACTGAGTGTCTACGAAGTTGGCACTCACCTAGCTAAAATCATTCAACCCTACCTAGACCCTTCTCAAACCCGGGCCTTCACTATCTTTACTCTCTTCACAAATTATCTCTAATTTATCCTTCTACATTTCCTATTGTCTATTCTGTTTTCTAATACTAATTGTATACTAATGCTAATATATATTTAATTTCTTTCCTTTTTTGCTCCAGCCCGCTGGGTTCATTGGGTTAACCCGGGCTTTCGTTTCTTGGGCTGGGTTGGCTTGGGCTGGGTCGGGTTTGCCCTTTTTTGACCCGGGTTAGCCTATTGGAAGGCTTGTTTCGTAGAGCTCGAAAATTGTGATATCCAAGATGATTGCATGGGCAATATCATACAACAGAGTGTGATGCTTTGAGGTGGCACAAGATGAAGGAGTAACCCCATGACCGTATATCAGGTGAGGGTACATGGATGGGATTCTGAGGAGGCTTGATGTTGTGAGGGTACTGGGTTCCCGTTGTGGGCGAGTGGGTACTGCCCAGGATATTTGTGTGTGCGCTGCATCTCGGCATGTGTGTCTTTCTTTATATAGAGTCGGCCTCCTCCCCTCAGAGCAGAACAACAAGCACCCTCTTTTTCCTCTTGCATTCCTTCCTCACAAGGTAACTCTTTGTCCATTATCAATTCACTAACGTGGGGCAGTGTGCGAAGATGCAAGTCCAATGGGACGATATAGACCCTGACAACCCGGGTAACGACGGCCGAACACCGCTTGGTTGGGCTGTTTTGAATGGCCAGGAGGAAGTGGTGAAAATACTACTCGAACGGAGCGACGTCAATCCCGATCTACAAGATGCCGAAGACCGAACACCACTAGTGCTTGCCGCTGAGTATGGGTATGATGAAATGGTGCAACTTCTATTAGAGCGGGGCGATGTCAACCCAAACAAACAAGATATCGTCGGCGGAACACCGCTCAGTTGGGCAGCATTGAATGGGCACCAGGGAGTGGTAAAAATACTACTCAAACGGGACGACCTCAACCCGAACACACCAGATAACAACGGCCGAACACCACTCAGTTGGGCTGCCGAGCGTGGGCACCAAGGAGTGGTAAAAATGCTATTTAAACGGGAAGACGTCAAGCCCGACCAACCAGATAACGGCGGCCGAACACCAATTTCCTTCGCTGCTGAGTGGGGACGCAAAGAAGTGGTCCAAATGCTACTCAAATGTGACAACCTGAACCCCGACAAACCGGATAACCGCGGCCGAACACCACTTGCGATTGCCGCTGAAAGAGGGCACGAGGGAGTGGTAAACATACCACTCGCACGAGAGGACGTCAACCCCGATAGACCGGATAATGACGGCCGAACACCACTTTCGCTTGCTTCTAGTGTGGGACGAGGTAGTGGTGGAAATACTAAGCGTACACGAGGACATCGACCCCAACCATCGTGATAGCCAAGGCCGATCACCACTCTCGTACGCCGCTGAGTGTGGGCACCAAGCAGTAATGAGGGTACTTCTTAGAGGAGGCGACGTCGACCCCGGCCTTTTGGGCCCTCGGGAGTGGCAGCGCTGGAATTATAGATCTGCTACCGCCCTAAGTATCTTCCACCCCGATACGGCTATAGGCTACTTGTTGAAAATCACGAAGCTTCCGTGGTTTGGAGGATAAGGCGGGGGTTGTTTGGAAATGGTTTGGAAACGCGATGGTGGAACTAGTTATGGAAAGGGTCAGCGTGTGAGTAAGGGCGTGTGAGAACCAGCGGTTATTGCAAGGAGAAGTGTTTGGAAGGTTTCAGGAATTAGCACCAGGGATAGCGGAGGTAACAGGTTATGTTCCAGAGGTCTCGAGGAAATTGGGTATCGCACTATAAGTGTTAGGAAACTGGAGAAGAGGTACGAAGGTATAAGGACTGTCTGGAACAGCCATAGTTTAGGGAAATTTTGGGGGAAAGTTTGAAGGAGTTGAGCGAAAGGAGTGGTGTGGCATCATGACGCCAATGCGGTACGGAACTCTGCGAGTTTTATGGACAAGGAAGATGTTTGCAAAGGAACAGTTTGTGCACACACAGGACACATCCGGCAGCACAGAAAAAACAAGAATGGCAGACACTCTCTACCCATCCCAACCTTATTATCTGACTACTAAGGCATCGCCCTCCCTACCATCTTTAAATACGCTCACCCAATATACCATTTCGCTAACCACCCCAACAGCTCCACGGACCTGTGTATCGCGATCATTGCTTTCCTCTTCTCACCGCCACCCAGCTTATCCCACACCCTAAAGCACCACAGAGACTCAGTTAAAAGCTTTCCCTTCCCTTTTGATCTAATATCTCATGCGGCGGGGTGGCAACTATCCCTTCGAACCTCTCTACGTGTTTTCCTATACCGTTGGATGGGGATTTGTTAGTTTCTCTTCACATTCTAGAGTTGGGTGTTTGTGAGCTGCTATTCCCATAGAAGCGAGATTAGTCAATATGGCTTGGAATTTCCATCATAACTTGTTTCTTTTCGATCTCATTTTCCTGTTCTAAATAATTTTTGTAAGTCTATTGACCCTTTATCCTTTCTGTACGATTCACGATTTCCTTCCTGGGGCGGCGTCGGAACAGGGGCCCCCAATATGCAAATTAGGGAAACAAAATTAGTATGATACACGTGAGTATTTCAGACACGCGTGGAAAGTGACACAAAAGCCGGTGATTAACCAAGATATCTTCCACTATGAAACTAATGACCTAGCCCTGCGTCGTTCGCATCTCTCCATATCAGGCTGAATTGAATTCCGTATCTGCCGGAGTCAACATATAAAGGAAAAGAAATATCACCAGAGAGCCGAAACGAGAGAGGTTAGCGCAAACTAATTGTACACCTACAGTCTTTACAATACATAAGGCATCGCCGCACCTAGGTAACCCTTGCGATATGCTGTCCTTCGCCACCAACACCACTATAAGGAGCATTCCGTAACTCGACAAAACGCTCAACTCTCGCAGCTACAGGGGAGATATTAGTGCCTCCTTTGTGATATTACTTACGACGTAGTTCGCTCTCCAATTCCACATTACTCTGTTAGAACTTGTTACTGCTTTTGAAGTATCTACCTATGATATGCTTTGTTTCGCAGCCGTCTACCGCCATTAACAGGTAAGGGCTAGGAGGCATCATACCACCGTTGAGCGGGTGAACCCTCAATAGCGAAGCACCTGAAGCAACACCCGCTAATAATACGGTATTTGGGGTAGGGGGCGATTAGTCTTGATGGTATAGCAGTGCATTGGGAACGCAGGTGTTACTAGAACTCAGTATTGGTGCATGCTCCGAGCATGGGAAGTAATGAACCGGTAGGTCTAAATACCCGTACATCCCTCATATTACAGATAAGTATCTGCGGGGTTCGGGGCGTTGGTAATTGACAAGTAATACAAAAGAAATACGATTTGGGGTATTCTAGAGTCGCGCCGATCCACCAAGGTTCATCGTATATTGAAGTCAATATACAAGTATCATATTCTCAATATGTAGCTGGTTCTACTAATGTTGATTTATTGGGATTGAAAAACAGAGATCAGAGAGCAATAACAGCTACGGTAAGACCCAGTTGTGAATCGGGCCATTGGGACATCATTGGGCGTCTTCTCCTGCGAAAAGCCATCGGTTTTGCAGTCCCTGTATTTATATTTCCGAGTATTGGATCTTCCCCGCACTCCCTGACCGCCTCTCCGGTTTTCCTATCCAGTGAGCGATACAGCGCTCATGCTTATTACCGGAGCCAACCTGGCGACATACATGCGGCTGGCGTAAAATGGGTCATGGAAATTCGTCATCCGGAGAATGGAGGGGCCCACGAACCTTGGGAACACTGGGGCTATCGAGGTCGGGCTTAAGACATTGGGAATATTGTTTATGCGCTCTACCTTACTCGAGTGGTTCTCAAATATGTGGGTTGGATATCTCGCGGAGAGATGGGGGGCAAGAGAATTGTGGTTTCGGAGGCGCTGCGAACGAGGTGAAAGGTAGTGGTATTCACGCTCTCACTTTCTATGACTCGCTATTGGCCCCGCCACTAGTTAGATAGTAGTTATCCTGGAAAGTAAGCTTTACCCAGAGAGTCCGACTAGCACTTGTCGAAAGGCGACCCTGGTGAAAGAAGGAAAAATAAAATATGTTGGATTATGATATCATATCTCCCCAAATATAGGGCAATGCTATTAAACTTATTGTGGCTGAATAGGAAATCAGAGAATCTATAAAACGAGACGACGGAGGGAGGCGGGAAAGGAGTAAGAGAAAAGACCAGAAAAACGGAAAATAATAGTGGCAATCCAAAATAGCCCTAGCTGACATCCCCGGAGCCGCGAGCGAATTGATCGGGATCCTCCTGCCGCGCCCTATGGAACCCCAGCACCACTGTCCGCCCCACCGGCCAATTTCTCCATAACATTCGCCATAATGGAAGCCTAACACCTTTTAACAGAACATCGTCATCAGGGAGGGGGCTTCCACGGGTGGGTGGTGAACCTCCGCCCACTGCTCTGCTTTCATCGGCTCCCGTGCCCTCTGGAGCGCGGACCGAGAATGGGAACGAGATCCCGACCGGCCTTCCGGATGGTGGTTGGGGGTAGGCTTGGCCTAACTCGTCGGGGGCGGTTCCTGGCCATGTATGCACTACTACTACCGGATACAGGGAACTCGAGGGGGATTTCTGCTCCCACCGCGGCGTCCTCGTACACGCCACCTATGAGGGTGGGCACCCGGCGTGGTCGCCGGACTGTCTTGTGCATTTTGCTTTGAGCGTTCTGGGTGGTGGCAGGAACATTCCGAGAGGGAGCAGGAACATTAGCAGCTTGAGCAACCGCCGAACCCACCCTATTCTCGTTAATGAGCTGGTGACTCCTGGCAATGAAGTCGCTCTGTGTGACGCACATGAACAGTGGATCATCCCACTCCACCAGCGGCCTAGAGTACTCTTCAGGCAGCCTCCCCCACTCCCCGTCGGGCCCCAACCCCACCCCACGTTGGTGGTGAATGAATTCCCTCATGAGGCCGTACACGGGCTCATAGTACCAATTAATATCGATATGGTATGGGCTCACACCACTTTCTTCCGACTCCGACATGGTAATGTCTTCAAGCTCAGGGGCCTTGGGGAACACCCATTCTTCCTCCGCATTGACGTCTGAGTCGCAGTGCATTTTCGCAGCGTCCACGATGCTCTCGTCGTCGTCGTCGGAGCTGATGTCTTCCGGGTAATTATCGCCGCAAAAGTCCTCCTCACCGAGTGGCCCCCCGATATTCTCGATTAATTCCCAGTCTGGGAACGGCTTCCGCTCGGCGCCCAAGTTGGCGGAATATTCTAGGCGCCATTGCATAGGGTCTCTCTCTAACCGGTAGGGTAGAACGTGAAAGTTTTCGCCGTTGGGGCCTGCATGTTCCCTCCATACTCTGGGATTGAAGTCCGTTGTGTGAGCCAAGTCGACGATGCAGGTGGATAGAGGGTCGTATGAGCCAACCTCCCAATCTATGAGTGCGGCCACCCTGCTACCGCGCACCATAACATTATATCCTCCTTCGAGGTCGTTGTGGTTCAGTGAAAAAAACTCCGGGCGGGTTGGGCGGGGCACCTCGTCTATGTTCCTGATTGCCGTTTCTAAGTACTCTATTATTTCATCGTATGTGTGGAAGTGCGAGCGGGGGTCGAGCAATTGGCCGGCTTGTCTCCTCCATCTGAACACCAGCAGGTCACGGCGAAGGGAGGCTAGTATGATTTCATGGCGGTTGAGGAATTGACCGCGGTTGAACTGGCCCCAGACGTTGCGCTTCACCGAGGATCAGCGGCTACGCAACAAATTTGTGCTATGATATCATAATATTATGACATTGTGTGATAAACAGTAAAAGCATTAAAAAGTGAGGGGAGGAGGAGAAACCCTGTCCATATCCCACCACACATATGAGCAATAAGGCCCAACCCTCCCGCCGTGCGTGGAGTGCCGAGGAACCCCGAGCTCATTCTCTACCTGGGTCAGAATAGCAAGTCTGACGGCCGCCATGTGCCTCACAAATTTGATCATCCTCTCCTTCGACCACTGCGTCTGTGGGCTACGGGTGACATTCCTCGCCCGAATACGCTCCATAGCAATAAGATTTTGCTCCGGCCGAAGGGTGTAAACTCTCGGGGACCGCGAAATGTTATTATTGCGCTGGAAGGCCTCGGCGGCGTGGTGCAGACTGGCAGCTTCCAGTTCCACCTGCTCCCTTTCCGGCTGCACATGGTTCGCGGTCCTGAAATGTTTAAGGATAAAGCTGGTGTCGTAGTATGGAGGGTAGGGGACCCGCATCATGGCCACCATGGCCCGCGAGGTGTCCGATAGCATGGTGCCGCCAGACAAAGCGAAATCCCCAATTGAGCGGTAGCCCCGACTATAAACCTCGATGAAGCTGTCTACGAGTTCATTGATCGCAGCTGTCTCTGGGAGCCGGCCAGAGCGGGGTTTCGTGCTGAGGTCCGCCATTTTGGCTCGAGCTCCGCTGCACTGTATTCTTTTTCTTTCATTCCTCTAGGGCCAAGAGAAAGTGAAAAAAATGTTGAAAATCACGAAGCTTCAATTTGGGTTTCATATGGGATGCCTGTAGCACTTTATTGTATGCTTGAAATATTGGAGCATCAACTTGATATGCCTGAAGTTTTACCCATTGCTCTTTTAAAAGAGGGTCAACATGTCAAAACTTTAGTCATCCTGTGACCTCAGTGGAATTATGGATATAGATTATCATTCAGATATGTAAATTACAAAAGTAATTTGCAGCTAGTACTTCAATACATATAATAAGTAACTGCTTGTGAAATAAGAACTTAGGCTATTTTGTTAAACAACCTACTACTAGCCTCTCACTCTTTTTTGTTTCTGTGTATGGAATAACCTCTTGTATTATATACTCAATTTTGGGAACAAGGTATCTTTGGAAACTCACGGCCTCCCATTCTCTATGCCCATTTCCTCGCCCTGATCATGCGAGGGGTGGCGTTCCTTGTCAACGGAAATACGGTCCACAATTGATTTCCCTTTTTCTATCCAGGAAAAGGGTTTGTTATACCATGTCCACAAGTCGGTGAACATGTTGGAAATTATGCTGCTCGACACGCTCCCTCCCCTCCTTATCCCCCCAACCCGTCGCATACCCATCAACATGTCGCTCATTCGTTGATTGTTCGTTCGTTCATTGCCCGCCTGCCCGTTGATTGATCGTTTACTATTCGCCCGTTGTTGGTTCTTTTGTCGCGCGTCCGCCCGACCATCGTTTTTTTCGTTGCCCAAATGTCTGTTGATAGTCTGTTTGCTTGTTCCTTTATTCGCCGTTAGCTCGGGACCTGTTGCCGCCTCCGGGACTCGCATGGGAGTGTGCGGGAAAAGGGGTTTTCAACAACAAGGTTTACGGCAGCGATTTGGACACTGTTGACTCCAATTGAATGGCGGGGCAAAGGTGTAAAGATCGAATTTAAATATCCTAACCAGAGAAATATTCTCGCGAAGATAATAGGGAATAAAGGACGTAAAGACTGACTTGACCCCGCAATACCGGTGGCGGAGGAAAGAGAGACAGATTGGATGATGAACGAAAACAACTAACAGGGGGAAACAAGCTGCCTTTTATCCTTCCCTGGATCATGCCGATCCACTTCCACATACTTCCAGCGTATGCCGTGTTCTCCGTCACGTTCACTTTCACTGCCGCCCATTTTACTGCTTTGGCCGAGGATAAGACGATTCGACCGAGGGTAAGTTCTGACCGAGGACATTCGGTATTTCCATATGATAGTGGTAAGACCTTCACATGGAGTCGTCGCAGGTGTTGTCGCAGATGTTGTCGCATGTGGTGTTTGATGTGTAGGACTAACCGGTAGTCAAACATAGAGGCGTCAAAGTAGTTGATATGCCAAGAGGGTTAGGGTTATGAAGTCGTTGCCATAAGGGAAATATGCGGTGAGCAGCCAAGAACATTTCCGCCCAACAGGGAGCACATGGGAGTGTGCAGGAACGGGAGCGTATGGGAGTGGGCGGAAGTATAGGAACGGTTCGGGAACGGGACGGAGAAGTGTGTAAGAGCGGTAGACCATAGGATTCTTAGTGATTTTCTTGTATGTTCTTTTGTTAGCATGGGAGCGCGGAAGGCAATTGGAGTGCGGAAGGAAAATTGGAGAGTCTTTGGGGAGTCTATTGTTTGTTCTCTCTTTTGTTAGCATGGGAGCACACAGGAGATATTGGCGATGGGTGTGGGAAGTGTTAGAGATACCGGTATGTGCTGATCGCAGAGAGGATAGGATAAGTGATCTTTGTCGTTTACTTATACTCCTGTTTTTTCCTATCACTTAGTTTAGTGGATCTGAAGAGTGGTGGAGTGAGAGATAGAGAGTCGTTGAATAGAGCGAGTTGTGGAGTGATATTTGGTGAACTTCCCTGTTTTTTGGTTGTGCAGAGTCTTTACAGCACATTTGGTGATTGACATTTCGTTTCATCATCGATTGTTCGGTATAGTCCTGGCTCCGGTTAGCTCGTTGATTTCTAAAAGAACAATTTCTTTTCTTTTTTCTTCTTCCGTGTTTTCTACCTTGAATGTCATTTTCACCCCGGTCCACTACACAGCCCCACCCCCAACTCCGCCAAGCAAGCTGTACCCCACGCCTACTAACAAATCTCGACTAGAAACCAGCTCGGGCTTCTTTTCTCTGGAGCCAAGGATGGCAGGAGAGGATCTAGCATCGTGGCCAACCTCGAGCAGCCCGAGCCGATCCCCTCACGAGCCAAGCCTGTCCGAGTCCGTGGTATTTACTCCACCAGAACCGGCACGTGACAAATAATAGGAGTCTGCCGACCAGTGAGTGACACGCCCTTTCCCCTCTTTTAGAGAATGCTTACGTGCCTTGCTAACTACGCAACATATTAAAGCTCTACGGAGGATTATTGATTCTAGGCCTGTTGTTCATTAGACGAGTTTACATGTTCTAGGCAGCGATATCATACGTTTGCCCGAATTCACCACTATCCCTGAAGGTTGTTTGACAACCGATATCTACTTCCCAGTAGTAAGTGAATAATTCATGGAAACTATGGCCATAGCAAGCTGGATGAAAAAGATGTTCAAGTTCCGGGATTGCGATTTCAGGACAAAGTTTAATCAAAAGAAATAGTTTGGCATCCCAGTTCCATAATATTATGGAACCCAATCGGGATCAAGCCTTCCAATAGATTGATCCCGGCCGAAAATAAACTGATCTAACCCGGATCAGGCCTAGCGGAAGTGCAGACTAACGCAACCTTGACATTGGTTAGCGCAAGGAACTCATTGGGTCTGTATTTAGTGTACATTTTAGTACTTTAGATGACAGATAGCATTTTAAATACCTTACTTGCTAAGTAACCGATAGAAAATACAGGGCCAATTAATAATTAATAATATAATAATATTATAGTAGAAATACCTTCCTGGATCATGCGGGCCAAACAGATCAACCATAATTCGAAACTAAAATCATACTAGCGCCATTCCATCCTAAACACAATACAACTAATTTTGTCAGTCAAGCCGCAACGCGATAGACAACACTTCCGCCCTTGCTCAATTGGGTCCACTCTTGTGTTCTTTTCTTGTCTCTTCTTTCCCTAGCAATACCAGGTTGGTGGTGGTCCTTTAGGAAGAATCAATGATTTAAATAGCAATACTACATATCATACCAGCGAGTCAATTCATTGTGACACTATCCTACGGTTTAACAGGAGGTAACGATCACCATAATCTACGAGTCCAACTACGCCATTACTCCACTTTTCCTTGAGGTGTCGCACAGAAAAACAATTCCACACCCGTAAGCGAGAAAGATTTGTCGGGTGAAGCGGGTAACCCTGGTTGAGCATTCGAAAAACCTAACCCAACCAAAGGAAGCTGTTACAGATTAACCCAATAAATCCCGGACCAATTAGAAGGCTTGAAAGGGATTAAGATTTCCAAGTTTTAGAGCTCGGGATTTTGACCAGACGCTGTAACTTTCTTATATATATTTACTCGTCCGGCTAATTGGCTATGGAATATCTTTCTGAACTACGGTACTCGAGTAAACTGCTCTCCGTCATCAATCTTCTTGGCCTGCTCCGCAGGCCATTTCCCATGCTTAATCTAGTTAGTCGCACTTTACACGTCGAAAGCTTGGCGCAACGACAGGTGGTTTAGAACGCTTAGGTCGGGAGTGTAATGATGGGACAGTGTAATGAGGCTCGGGGCTCAGAATCGCTACTCTAATGTCGACCTCTGAGACGGGGCGGCCCCTGAAGGTTGGCGAGCATGCCTCAGCGGTCGAAAAGGTTGACGAATCTCGACGCCCACCATGTCCATTTAATAGGGACATTCCTAACCTGTTGTCAGGGAATGGTTTTCGTACACAGCGGGGTTTCCACAATCCGGTTAAACCACTTTGCCGTTTGAAGATAACATACATCCAGGCTCATCGAGAGGTTTTTTGTATAGCCCATCCAGCGGTGACAAGGGCAAGCTTAGGCTCTCCGAATTCCCAACAGGTCAAAGGCTGTTCGACCAGCACGTCCCCAAACCTCCAAGACGCGCCTTTTCACAAACGTTATTTTCTATGTTTAGGGACCCAGTTAAAAAAATCTCCCTTTCAAATTGAGAGAAATTACCTGCTCTGAATCTAGCTATCGACTATAATAACCGCGTATCAACTAAAGTCCTCTTGAAGGCATGGAAGCCGCGGTGGAAATTCGTTGATTTTGATAAAAGCTTCCATTTCACTGGTCCACACAGCGAATCCTTCTTCTTTAGGAATGTGGAGATTGTATCTAGTCCCGTAGAGATGGAAAATTGTGATATCCAAGATGACTACAGTGGCAATATTATACAGTAGAGTGTGCTACTTTGAGGCGGCACAAGATGAAGGAGTAACCCCATCACCGTAAATCAGGTGAGGGTACATGGATGGGATTCTGAGGAGGCTCGATGTTGTGAGGGTACTGGGTTCCAGTTGTGGGCGAGTGGGTACTGCCCAGGATATTTGTGTGTGAGGTGCGTCTTGGCATGTGTGTCTTTCTTTATATAGAGTCGGCCACCTCCCCTCAGAGCAGAACAACAAGCACCCTCTTTTTCCTCTTGCATTCCTTCCTCACAAGGTAACTCTTCGTCCATTATCAATTCACTAACGTGGGGCAGTGTGCGAAGATGCAAGTCCGATGGGACGATATAGACCCTGACAACCCGGGTAACGACTGCCGAACACCGCTCGGTTGGGCTGTTTTGAATGGCCAGGAGGAAGTGGTGAAAATACTACTCGAACGGAGCGACGTCAATCCCGATCTACAAGATGCCGAAGACCGAACACCACTAGTTCTTGCCGCTGAGTATGGGTATGATGAAATAGTGCAACTTCTATTAGAGCGGGGCGATGTCAACCCAAACAAACAAGATATCGTCGGCGGAACACCGCTCAGTTGGGCAGCATTGAATGGGCACCAGGGAGTGGTAAAAATACTACTGAAACGGGACGACCTCGACCCCAACAAGCCAGATAACAACGGCCGAACACCACTCAGTTGGGCTGCTGAGCGTGGGCACCAAGGGGTGGTAAAAATGCTACTTAAACGGGACGACGTCAAGTCCGACGAACCAGATAACGGCGGCCGAGCACCAATTTCCTTCGCTGCTGAGCGGGGGCGCAATGAAGTGGTCCAAATGCTACTCAAACGTGACGACCTGAACCCCGACAAACCGGACAACCGTGGCCGAACGCCACTTGCGATTGCTGCTGAGAGTGGGTATGAGGGAGTGGTAAACATACTACTCGCACGGGAGGACGTCAACCCCGATAGACCGGATAATGACGGCCGAACACCACTTTCGCTTGCTTCTGAGTATGGGAACGAGGAAGTGGTGGAAATACTAAGCCTACACGACGACATCGACCCCGACCATCCTGATAACCAAGGCCGAACACCACTCTCGTACGCTGCTGAGGGTGGGCACCAAGCAGTAATGAGGGTACTGCTTAGCGTTGGCGGCGTCAGCGCAGAATGGCCGGACAACCGCGGTCGAACACCCGCCATTTGGGCCCTCGGGAGTGGAAGCGCTGGAATTCTAGCTCTGCTCCCACCCTAGTATCTACTACCCCATCACGGCTATAGGCTACTAAGGCACCGCCCTCCCTACCATCTTTAAATACGCTTACTCAATGTGCCATTTCGCTAACCACCCCAACAGCTCCACGGACAAGTATATCGCCATCATTTCTTTCAACGTCTCATCCCCACCCAGCCTTATCTCGCACTCTAAAGCACTGTAGAGACTCAGCTAAAATGTTTCCTTTCCTTTTGATCAAAGACCTCATGTAGTAGGGCGGCAACTACCTACCACATCCTTATCCGAACCTCTCTACGTGTTTTACTATATGGTTGGATGGGAGTTTGTTAGTTTCTCTTTATATTCTAGAGTTGGGTGTTTGTGAGCTGTTATTCCCATGCAAACGAGATTTGTCAATGTGGCTTGGAATTTCCATCATAACTTGTTTCTTTTCGTTCTGACTTTCTTGTTGTAAATCCTCTTTGTATGTCTATTGTTCGCTTATACTTTCCGTACGTCCCTTCATTTCCTCCCGGGAGCGTAGTCGGAACAGGGGCCGCCAAAATGCAAATTAGGGAAACACAATTAGTATAATATTATGTTAGTATTTCCTACACACGTGGAAGGTGACACGGAGACCCGGTCGCCAACCAAGATATCTTCCACTACGAAACTGATCACCTAGCCGGGTGCCTTTTACATCGCTCTATGCCCTGCTCAATTGAAGTCCATATCCTCTGGAGTCAACCGCAATGGCAACCAATGGTCACATAAGAGAGAAAACCCGCACCAGATCGACAAAAATTGAATGGTTCAAGCAAACCAATTTTCCACTCATAGTATTTATAATCCATGAAGCATCGCCGCATCGAGGTAGCCTCCGTGCTGCGCCATGCCTTGCTACCGACACGGCTAGATAAGGAGCATTCCGTAGCCCGACAAAATCCTCACCTCTTGTGGCTTCAAGGGGGAGGTTTGCACCTTCTTTGCCTTGTTACTTATTGATACAGTTCGATCTGGGCTTCCTTTCTTGTCACTAATTTTGTAGTACCTAATTGCGACCTGCTGTACTTAGCATTCGCTGACCGCCATTACCTGGTGAGGGCAAGGAAGCACCACCGCGGAACGAATAAACCCCCAATAACGAAGCATCCAAAGCATCACCCGCCAATGATACGGTATTTGCGATAGGGGGGTGATCAGTCAGGATTGTATGTCAGAGAATAGGGAACGCAGGTGGTTTGTAGAACTCAGTGTCGGTGCCTGCTCAGAGCTCGGGGGACTGTGAGCATCAGCACCCCCCTCACACAACGGTTAAGTACTTGTGGTATTCAGAGCATTAGGGATTCGCAAGAAATGCGAGGAAATACGTATTTGTGCTTTCCGGCGTCGCGCTGATTCTCCAAGGTTCATGGTATATTGAAGTTAGTATACAAGAATTCTATTTTCAACATGCAGCTGATTCTACTGGTTCCACTAATGTTGACCTATTGGAACTCAAAAATGGAGACAAGAGAGCAATAACAGCTACGGTAAGACACAGTTGTGAGTCAGGTCAATGGGAGATCATTGGTGTTTGTCCCCATCTTCTCCCGAGAACAGCTATCTGTTGTGCGGTCCTTGTATAGTCGTTTCTGAGTACTGTATCTTCCCCCGTACCCCCATGTTACCTCTCCGGTTCTCCTCTCTAACACGCGATACAACATTGATGCATATGATCTGAGGCAATCTTCCGAAATGCGGCTCGGGTAAAATTGCCCTTGTAAAATCTGCCATCCGCGTCGTGGGGGCACGAGCCATGGGAGCACTTGAGGGCTTATCGATGTCAGGCTGACAAAATTGAGAATATTGTTTATGCTCTCGATCTTACTGGACTGGTTTTCAAGTATGTGGGTAGGACGCCTCACGGGTAGATGCGGGGCTAGACACTCATAAAAAAGGCTATGTTCGGTAGAGAGTGTCTGCGGTCCTTATTCTATCTATGCTGCCGGTGGTGTCCTATATATACACAAACTGTTCCTTTGCAAACACCTTTCTTGTCCGTCAACCTCGCAGAGTTCCATACCACATTTCCGTTATGATGCCACACCGTTCCTTTCACTCAACCCCTTCGATCATTCCCCAAAACATTTCCCTTAAGCTATAGCTGTTCCAGACAGTCCTGATACCTTCGTGCTTCTTCTCTAGTTTCCTAACTCTTATAGTGCGACACCTAGTTGTCTTCTAGACCTCCGGAGCGTAACCTGTTACTTCCAGTATCCCTAGTGCTAAATCCTAAAACCTTCTAAACACTTCTCCTTGCGCTAATCACTAGTTCTCACATGCCCTTACTCACACTCTGGCTCCTTTCTTAGCTTGTTCCACCATTGCGTTTCCAAACCGTTGCCAAACAACCTTCGCCTCATCTTTCAAACCATGGAAGCTTCGTGATTTTCAACAGACAATTGTGGCTTAGGAGGCGATGAGAGCGTTACGGGAGATTTACTTATACTTCCTCCTCACTATTCCGTATACTAGAGCGTACGTGGAAGTGTGTATTCCACATCATGGATTGCGTCATTGAGATTGGGTATATCTGTACCATTCATGTTTCGCTTAGCTAGCTAGAGAACTTAATCAACAATCTTCCGCTGCACAACAAAACCTTCAAATTCGTAACACCACTAGTTCAATGGTGGATATACCCGAACGTAAGCTCTATCAAAAGATTTCGACAAACACTTTCTGAAAGGCAACACTCCTACGATAAGGCGAAATAAAACAAGTTAGATGATCTCCCTAACTATCTGACAATGATATCAAGCCGATCATAGCTCAACAGGAAATTAGATGATCTACAAAACAAGACCTAGGAGGGAGGTAGGAGAGGAGAAAGGGAAAGGACCAGAAAAATCCAAAATAATGATAGTGATCCAAATCAACCAGAGCAGACATCCCTGGAGTAGCAAGCTAATTGATCGGGATCCACCCCCTCGCACCCTACAGAACTCCCGCCCCACTGTCAGGCACAGCCCTCAATTTCTCCAGAACCTTCGCGAGAATGGAATCCCTAACACCCTTCACCAGAATATAATCATCCGGCGGAGGGGATTCCACCGGTGGGTGGTCCACCTCCGCCCACTGCTTTGCTTTCCTCGGCTCCCGTGCTTTCTGGAGCGCGGACCGGGGAATGGGAACGAGATTCCGACCGGGCTTCCGGGTGGTGGTTGGGGGCGACTTTGGCCTAACTCGTCGGGGGCGGTTTCTGGCCAGGTATGCACTACTACTACCCGCTACAGGGGACTCGAGGGGAACTTCTGCTCCCACCACGGCGTCATCATACACGCCGCGGATGAGAGTGGGCACCCGGCGTGGTCGCCGGCCTGTGGCGCGCATTTTGGGCTGAGGATTCTGGGTGGGAGCAGGAACTTTCCGAGCGGAAGCAGGATCAGTAGCCCCCTGAGCAACCGCCACACCGACCCTATGCTCGTCGATAAGTTGGTTGAGCCTGGCGACGAACTGGGTCTGTGCTACTCTCATGTAGAGTGGATCTTCCCACTCCGCCAGCGGCCTAGAGTACCCCTCAGGCAGCCTCCCCCACTCCCCGTCCGGCCCCAAGCCCGCCCCATGTTGGTGGTGAATGAATTCCTTCATGAGGGCGTACACTGGCTCGTAGTACCAATTGCTGTCCATACGGTTCGAGCTCTCGCCACTTCCTCCCGACTCCTCCGTGGTAATGTCTTGAAGCTCAGGGATCGTGGGGAACACCCATTCTTCCTCCGCATCGACGTCCGAGTGACAGTGCATTTCCGCAGCGTCCACGATGCTCTCGTCGTCGTCGGAGCTGATGTCTTCCGGGTAATTATCGCCGCAAAAGTCCTCCTCACCGAGTGGCCCCCCGATATTCTCGATTAATTCCCAGTCTGGGAAAGGCTTCTGCTGGGCGCCCAGGTCGGTGGCATATTGTAGTTGCCGTTGCGTTGGGTCTCTCTCTAGCCGGTAGGGCAGAACATGAAAGTTTTCGCCGTTGGGGCCGGCATGTTCCCGCCATACTCTGGGATCAAAGTCCGTTGCGTGCGCCAAGTCGCTGATGCAGAGGGGTAGAGGGTCGTATGCGCCAACCTCCCAATCTATGAGTGCGGCCACCCTGCTACCGCGCACCATAACATTATATCCCCCTTCGAGGTCGTTGTGGTTCAGTGAAAAAAACTCCAGGCTGGTTGGGCGCGGCACCCGGCTGACGTTCCTGATTGCCGTGTTTAGGTACTCTAGTATTTCATCGTATGTGTGGAAGTGCGAGCGGGGGTGGATTAATTGGCCAGTCTGTTTCCTCCCTCTGAACGCCAGTCGTTCTCTGCGAAGGGAGGCTAGTATCATTTCGTGGCGGTTTGGGAATGGACCGCGGGGGATCCGGCCCCAGAGGGCGAACTGCACCGAGGATCAGCGGCCACGCAACAAATTTGTGCTATGATATGATATCACAATATGTAAACAGTGAAAGCAATGAAAGCTGAGGGGGGCGAGAAACCCTATCTTCTTCCCACCACACAAATGAGCAATAAGGCCCAACCCTCCCTCCATGGGCGGAGTGCCGAGGGACCCCCAGCTGATTCTCCACCTGGGTCAGAATAGCAAGTCTCACGGCAGCCATGTGCCTCACAAACTTGATCATCCTCTCCTTCGCCCATTGCGCCTGGGGGCTATCGCGAAGACCCCTTGCGTGAATACGCTCCATAGCAACAAAATCTTGTTCCGGTCGAAGGGTGTAAACTCTCGGGGACCGGGAAACATTATTATTACGCTGGAAGGCCTCACCTGCGTGGTGCAGACTGGCGGCTTCCAATTCGACCTGCTCTCTGTGAGCCTGCTTATGGTTCGCGGTCTTGAATTGTTTAAGGATAAAGCTGGTGTCGTAATAGGGAGGGTAGGGGACCCGCATAAGGGCCACCACGGCCCGCCCGGTGTTCGCTAGCGTGGTGCCGCTAGACACAGCAAAATGCTCAATTGAGCGGTACCCCCGACAGTAAACCTCGATGTAGCGGTCTACGAGTTCATTGGGAGCAGCTGGCTCTGGGAGCCGGCCTGAGCGGGGTTTCGTGCTGAGTTCCGCCATTTTGGCGCGAGTTTTGTTGAACTGTATCTTTCTTCTTTCCTTCCTCTAGGGCCAAGAAGGAGTGGAAAAAAGGGCGGATAGACTTATATATCTCATCCATATCAAAGAGCATGTTGACCTCTAACATCCCATAATTCCTTTGTCTCCCGACACTATTACACCCAACTCACGGGGAACCCTACGAACATTGCAGACAAAGAGGTTGCCCGACTAAGCTTTCCAGAAAGTTAAGGTCGCTGGATCTGTGCACTTGTTCTAGCTTCCGTTGCAAATGTACCAGCAAACGGCAACTATAAAAATGTTTTTAGTCGCACAAATTGAGTCATAAGTCCTTGCATGTGTTCGGCTGTGATGGCGTAGTTACATCTGTATAAGATTATATGTATTATAGGGGTAACTAAAAACCCACCTCATATACCGATAACATCAAAGACTTCTTGCGGAGCGGCAGGTGCTGATACCGTCGGTAAGGTCGTTCGGAATTCGTAATGTCTAGCACCCCCATACAGGGACCGGGGGAGACGCTCCAACCGCATGAGACAGGATAGTGCGCCCCAAATACTTCTACAACACTGGTGGGACTTGCGATCCCTGGACCATATGAACGGAAGCTCACGGGAAGGATCACCACCTCTCTGATACGGTATAGCCCGACCCCTCCGGACTTATTGGATCTCTTTAGCTGGCAGTTAAACCCTCTCAGCTGCTAATTTATATAGTATCTAAGACATCTTACGGTGTTCCAAGTTGTGTGGGGTTTGCCTAGCTACAGGGGTTTCGTGGGTGCTGTTGCTTGTTGTGTGCATTGCGCACAGCCAGGCTATTTCTTCCAAGAACCAGCTCTTGAAGGAGAAATAAATAAATAAATAAATAAATAAATAAATAAATAAATAAATAAATAAATAAATAAGCCTATACAGTACCAGCAAAAACCTAAGTATCGGCCATTTGTGTTGTATTGAGAAAAATGTGTTGCAACCCAAGTAACCCACCAAACAAGTTTTGAGATATCGGTCATTTTGTGTTCAGAACACATTTGAACTAATATCATACTTGAAAAAGTTTTCAGGGGAAAGAATTTTCTTTCCACTTACCCACAGCTCATAACCTGATCCCAAATTGTTGAAATGCAGCTGAACGATTGATCAACAATGATGGATTTGTAAGAGTTCACCAGAAAGTAAAGAATAATTGGAGTGGAGAGAGTGTGTGTTCGATGATAGATACATAAAGAAAATCTCAAGAGAAAGGAAGGAATGAACTTCAATGAAGCTCCATTAAATATATTGTGGTGACCAACATCCCACATGTGCACACTACCCACGCTACCCAATGTGTCTTCTTCAGGTCATTAGACATCTCTATACCCCAACCCAATCCCAATACTATTCCACGATGGTATTACTCCATCAGAATTGCTCCAGCTTCATAGAGCTCCAAAATCCAAACTCCCTAATACCTATTGTCACAAAAGAGTAGCAAACATTATCTTGTTTCAATGAATGGTATTTCAGCAATGTCGCAGAACCCCCCCCCCCACCGGCCTCCTCCAGCCCTCCCTCCCCTCCCGCCCCTGGAAGCTGTTTTTTTTAACCCTCACATTGTTGTTGACTCTTCCTTGTTGAAAATCACGAAGCTTCCACTGTTTAGAGTATGAGGCGAAGATTGTTTGGCAATGGTTTGGAAACGCAATGGTGGAATAAGTTAAAAGACAAGGTCAACGAGTGAGTAGGGGTATGTAAGAACTAGCAGTTAGTGCAAGGAGAAGTGTTTGGAATGTTTTAGGAGTTAGCACTAGGAATACCGGAAGCAACGGGTTACGCTCCAGAGATCTAGGAGACAACCAGGTGTCCCACTATAAGAGTTAGAAAACCGGAGAAGAAACACGAAGGTATCAGGACTATCTGGAACAGCTTTAGCTTAGGGGAAATATTTCGGGAGATGTTCGAAGGAGTCAAGCGAAGGAACAGTGTAGCATCATGACGAAAAGGTGGTATGGAACTCTGCGAGACAGATGGACGAGGAAGATGTTTGCAAAGGGATAGCTTGTGTATATATAGGACACCTCCGGCAACATAAATAGAATAAGTACCGCAGACACTCTCTACCGAACATAGCCCATTTGATGAGTTAGTAGTCACTCAACTTGATGAATGCAGTTCTCACTCCCATTACTGCTAAAATAAATCTTGTAGCGTCAGGAACTAGGAGGCCCTAATCACCTGAGGTCGCAAATAACCCTCTCCCACCCCTTCCCATCCTCTCTTTACCTCAATTCCTCTAGTTTACCATCTATCCTCTCGCTTGCATCCTCCTCCAATCCACCGGAATTCATTCCCTTCTCCGACTCTAGACCCATCAAAGTCGCCACCGGTACGTCATCGGGGAGGGCCTAGGAAACTGGCTGGTACCTGAATATCAATAGAGGACGTATACTCCCATGGATTTCCAGGAGTGAGGGCGAACCGTCCTTCCTTTTCGGCCTCTTTGAATACCTTCATGTATTGGGCTGTGATTACTAAATCAGCACCCTCTATCCGAAAGTTGGTTCCATAGTTCAGTATAATTTACTATCCTGGTATCAGAGCCGGTATACCATCAGAGTTCCAAGGAGCAGCAGTGCTGCACTCCCTGCGGTGACAAAGTTCTCGGAATGCTCTTCCTCAGTATGTCTCCATACCGCCTTAGTGGATGCCAAAACAGGAAATCTTTGAGGGGCTAGGTTCCCTGCCTCTCCTTGGGCAATGTGAGGGATGGTGCCCCCATCGGAGGCCCTCGAAGGAAAGAACTTCTTCAATGATGGTATGTGTAACACGAAGAGAGTGGGAGAGATTGGGATTTTCGTTTCTATCAGTCGAATATTATTTTGGATATGAAATGCCTCTTTAATACAAAGCCGTGCTTCCACCGGCAAGTTTGCTCCATTTGCTCTCCAGCGTTGAAGCATCTGTATGATATGAGGCTGGTGATGGTGACGGCCACGATCATAGGAGTCCCTCGATCATTCTCGATTATTCTCGAGTATACCCGATCATTGTCCATCACCTTGTGAATATTGTTGGATTCTTGTTCCTCGTCACCTCAGTTATCTTTCAGACTCTTGGCAGTCTCCTTGCTTGTTTCGTTATTGCGAGGTTAGGAGACCAGGATATCTCCAAGCTATGGTTCCATTCATTCATTCGAAGCTCTCCACCCCTTACTAGTAAAACCCTTTCTTCTAGCGGGAGAAAATATTTCTCCCCCTTTCCCGGGAGTGAAGGTGTTCACCCACATGGACTTGATTTTGGAGGAAATAGATTCTATCAAGGACCTGATCATGTAGTTAGAAATGATATGAGAACTTGAACATCGATCTTCTGCATTTGTGAACAACCCAGAATTTGAATCTCACTATCTATCAGGTTATACGATTTCCTCCTCGCTTATTAGTCTGTTTTTCTCACCAATATAGGTCTTTGTAATTGTGTAATATCGTCCACAGCGTTGGAATGCAGTAGAATTCATAAATAAATCGCATCTAGGAACGGTGAGAGACAGAAACCAACCATAAACAACCGTACTGGATTACTTGTTCAAGCTTGTTGGAAATCATGATCGCACGCCCCCCAAATACCCCCCCCCGAGCCACACTCTGTGACGACGTGCTCTCCTGCCCGCAGGCCTATTTCTAGGAATTTCTTCCGGTTAGGAAGGCTGAGGTGGCGGTGTCAGGGATCGAGTGTTTTCGGGAAGTTTTTCTTGATCTAAAACAAAGTGAATGGAAATAGGAGTCTGGGTAGCAAGAAGAAAGAAGGCGAAGGTAGCCTTAGCTATCGTGGAATAGGAGGGGAGATTTGGAGAGATGCACGATTATTCAAAGGAGATTGATTGTTTTGGTGCAAAGATGGAGAGACGATCGTTTCCTCTAAGGTTTGGCTGGAAAAGAAAAAGGAGAAGAGGTCTTTCCTCTGACAACCGATTCAGTTGGGTGACTAAGCACTATCTTTCCACCTAGTCATATACCCAGGACTTCCTCGTTTCATAAAAATATCAACACTTTTTTTCCCAATTTTGCAATGGTCCATCCGGTCTTGGTTCCGGTGATTCCACTCAACAATGCACGACCTGTTTTCTATGTTTCCTCGGAAATGGTCGCTGTTACTTGTTTTTCCCAACTCTATATCCCGTGGGAAGGGGGAGAAAGCCCGCCACCAGCCCCTACTAAAGCGCGGTGATGGAAGCGGTGAGATATGGTGACGGGAATTAGTGGTGGGAGTTGATTAATAATAGTTTGTGGGCTACTATACCCAACAGGTGCTGAGGCCGGGTACAAGGGTCTACCATGAATTCATGGTACAGAGCAGGGGTAGTGCGAGGTGATTTTAGGCGGCACTTTGGTACACTGCAACCGAAGCAACATTTCAACAGAAAAAATATGTTTGTGGTGCAGAACCTCTTAAACTGTATCCTTTACCAAGATATCCTCTCACCTCAAGTTGTAGGTGTTTTCAGCTATTATATCTGTAGACAAGAAATACAATATTAAATAGTATACCAATATATTCTCCAGATATAGGTAATGATGTTTTCAGGAATAACATGATCTCCTCTACAGAGTTTTGAGTTGACCAATAGCTCCTGGAGTGTATAAAATGGGACCAGGTTTTAAGGAGTTACTTACCACACTACAATTAGCCTTTAGGAGTGTTTGATTTGATGAACTTATGAATTTATTAATATTCCTCACTATGGTTTTACTTGATTGATCTTCCTGGTCCAAAAAGAAAACACTATTCTCATGATGTTATATTGTAAGTGTACTACACCTACTGAGACATTACTTATGCACTGTACCACGAATTCATGCTCTACCCTTGTACCCAATAGGCAGATAAATTGCAGAAAACCAAGGCAAAACGAAGCTCCATTAGAGGCAGACATATTGAATCAATGTATATTTCTTTACTCAGACTTGATTTTACTAATAAATAGATAAAATAATTAGAAGTGTTGGTGAAGTGCTTGCTGGATGAAGTTATGCTCGAGTTTTCCTCTACTCCGTAAGCGAGGCATGCTTTGGCTCCCGCCGGCTACCGTATCGCGCTCGTACTCTAGTACCCCTTAGTCCGTTGCCGCACACAAGAGATAGGGACTAGAGATATCAGTTTAAAAGTAAGGTAATTCACTTCCAGTTAGGGAAAGATAATTTCCGGATATTCTTGATTTATTTCCCGTTTTGGAAGACTTCCTTCCAGATTTTGCTCCTTTCTTACGGACTAAGGCGATTTTCCAACCATAGCTGCTACTGTACTGCGCATAGGCGACGCCAGAGCCCCACAATCTCGGCGGCACGCAATCACAGTTTCATTCACAAACGAGAAAACCTATGATACTCGTATACAATACCAGCGAAACTCGGACCCTCCCTATAAAATACCACCCAAACTTTTCAATATAGTTTGCCTTTAATGGAACTTCATTTTCCCTCGATTTTCCTTTCCACAATTTATCTCCTTGATTGGTTATCCGGCCTTAATGCTTGTTGGGTACCCGTCACCTCCCACCAAAGTTTTTTCTACACTTGTCCTACAGTTGACCCGCCATAATCGTGGGGAATTTCCTATGAGCCGCGCGGGTGATACGTACTTTCTAGAGATGTACGTGTACAGTACTGCGGGATATGCCAGTTGAGTTATCATAGCTTAATTACCTCCGGGTTGTAATGCCGTGGCTTATCTTTTAAAGGGGAACACCGAACCGGGACAACAGCCTACGCGCGTGAACACCATCGCGGATACAGAAAGGGCTCGTAAATGGTTAGATGGAAAGGTCAAGGCTGTGTTGCTGTAAGCTCACGATAATCCCGCCACACACCATTTATTTATCTTAAGGCTCTGTTCGGCGCGTCACAATAAAAATATATCGCAATAAAAGTTGCAAATGGCAGTCGTTTTAGAATAGCATGGTAAAGGGCTATTGTTCCTAGCCGTTGACCTATATACTACTGTATATTCACATCTTTACTTGTATGCGATAAAAATATATTGTGATATTTTTGTACATGCCGAACACACCCCAATATAAAAAGCCTCAGTTGCCATAATTCATGCCATAAAAGTAACTTTTATAGCACAAAAATAGCTCGCAGAACAGGGCCTAATTCAAAAATCTATCACGATGACCCCCACCTGACCCCACCCATCTATCCGGACAGCGCTTACACATAAGCAACTCGACAGAACCTTCGCACCTACAACACTCCCCCATACCACAACATTACGCTAACCAAGCAATGATAGAAAGAGGGAAGAGCAAGTGGAGGGGAGGGTATCCCATCAGCACCAAGACAGAAAATAACAGGATAAAATGCACTCCCTCCCACAGGAGAGATAATCGCCTTTCAGCTTTGTCTGGCAGAACAGGTATATCGAGGTGATGACGTGCATGTTCAGCCGCTGCCACTTACGACCGAAATAGGGCTCTTACCCCTGGAACACTTTGAGCATGTGCAGGCGCAAAATCCTCCTGTTGGCACTTCAGCGGCTTGGGGAGGATAGTTCAGGATGTGTACTGGACGAGGGAGAGGTTGAGGTGTAACTTGTTCTTGACGACGTTTTGTATTATTCGGATGAAGTTTATTGCTGTGAAGTTCCGCCAGGAGAAGTCGGTTATGGCTTCCGGCGAGTGCGATCGTAGGGCACCGGAAAGTGGGGGTTGCGGGTGGTGGGACCCCTTCTCGTGCTAGAATTTGAGAATTAGTGGGGCGTAGGCTCCGTCCGGTGATGAGTCTAGTCTAGGTTGGAGTTATTCAGGGTGTTTGGAAGCTTGAATTTTGGTTTGGGGTGGGAAGAGTAGAGATTGCAGAAGTGGAAGAAGAACGTGTCCCTTATGTCCGTCTTGGTGGATACAGTTTGAATAATGTCCCGTTGTTTAAGCACCCCGGGGGCGAGGGGAAGGTGGTTAGAATTCAAGGGGAGCTACGTCGGGTGCTCGAACTTGAGCAACTCTGTTAAAAGCTCTATAATTAGCTCATGGGTCCATACCAGCGAGCATAGATGGAGCTTACGAGAAGCGCGAAACCATATCAACACTCCCAGCAAGGTAACACCGACGACTGGTTAGCGTTCTGCGTAATCCACTGGGCATCTTCCTCATCCAACTCTCTCTTGTCATCTACTTCGCACTCCGCACGCTCCCTTTCACTTTCTCGCTATCTCTCCCCACCCTTCTCTAAATCATTTGACGACTCTTCAGATCCGTCCTCGTTAATAGTGTTCGGTCCCCCCCCACCCCTTTAGAGCTATTACTCCTGGAACCAGCCTTCCAAATACATTCCAAGAACTCCTGATCGAGGACCGGGCACAGTCAACTCTCCCAGTAACTGGGTCAATATATTGATGGTTACATGGGGGGCGCATTGAGATTGGCCAGTATAACCTTCAGCAATACCATCACGAGTGATTGCAGCTCTCGGTAAAAAGATATCACCAATAGATGGCAGGAGATAAAATATAGGCAAAGGGTCCAGATCTTAGACGAACATAAAACCCCCCCACGGAATGCAACTACCCCTCCATCCACTCCCGAGCCCATCCCTTGATTTTCTTTCGCTCAGTCAAGATCTCTTCGTCAAAATCCCATCCCCTTTGGAATTTCCGAAATGCTTCTCTCATACTACAAACGCCGCATCTCCAATGTACTCGAGTAGATCTTATTCTTCTAGAAAATAAACCCCCATCCTCCTTGATGCCTGTCGGGACCCCACCACCACCTTCCGCCATAGAAAAGGTGCCACGATCCCCCTTCCACTAAGGCTTTCCGGTAAACCCTTTATCCACAGCAGGAGAGGAGGAAGGGAGATATAAGAAGGGAAAAGTATTTTTTGTTTTGTAATTCTATTTCATCCCCCAATTCTCTCCAGTACCCGCGGGATCCGGTGGCGGTGATTGGTAGAAGTAGCAATGTAAACTGTCTTATTCAAGATTGATCCTAAATTCTCACCATTGCCCTTTCCCCCCAACAGCGAATATCCCAGCCCATTTGGTCAGTCACAGTCCTCACGGGAGAATACAGCAGAAACGAGTTTGTAGCTAATTCACGAGAAATCAGAGGTTTCGGAAGATCGTGTGCGATATATTATTTTGCCATAATGTCTCTCGTTATGCTCCTCTCGATATAAACCTTGTTTGCAAGGTCTATTGTGGATCCCGACGGTATGATCGGAGTGTCTCCTCCGGAACTCCGCTAGCACCACCTCCAGAATCACCGTTAGTGTTTCCCGGTATGAAGTCGGAGGTTTGTATCGTGATATCGGAGTGTGACATGGCGGCCATAGCGCTTGCGTTGAGTTTGAGAGGTTTCAGAATTTGACACACCAGATATAATAATGCTGAGCAGCCCTGATCGTCCCGTCTATTGAGCGGCCTCTATCAGGGGGATGGCACTTGCGATATTGATGCAGGGTGCTACACCCCAACTCCGTAGATTGTGGTCCTATTGCCCGGCTAGAATGTGTGGGGGGGGTCTTGGAACCCCCGCATCACGAGTTGGAAATTTGAGGAGGCCGGACAGGATAAAACCGGTAGTCAATGCAACGGTAATGACTGGATGGCGGGTTTTACGCAGTGGACGGAGTTGGCTCTGATGGTGATGAGGGAACCTTGTATTGTATGTGCAAAACAATAGAGAAAGAGGAGTGAGGAGAGTTTCGTCCAAGAGGTGTTGAGTGGAGTTGGTTGTCTTCTTCTTCTTGCTTGTTGAGAAGAAAAGAAAGAAAGGAAGGGAAAACATAGAGAGGTGAAAACTTTTCACCGCTTACGCGTCCTCACATGAGAGGTATCATACGCACACCACCGTAGTTTTCAGCTACGGGTTCTTAACTGCCATTTTCAACATCACGTAATCCAAGAATCCGAGTGAGAATCAATGACTGCCACGATCTTTTCTCTATTACCGTATTAACCTGCTCAATTGCTCACCCTAGTATGTTAAAATAAAGCGTGGCGTACAAGGGAAATTGCTAAATTTGTCTTGTAATATCAGTTTTGCCGCAATTGGGAGGAAAGGTTTCTGTAATTGGGAGTGCAATAGAAGGATAAGTTACGGGGTAATTATGAGCATAAGCGCTCATTTCGTGTTTCAAGAAGGCGCCTTAATTTCCCACCTGTTTTTCTCTTTAGGTCAATTAATTTCCGCACGCCTTACCTTATTTTAACATACCCGCTTGAGGTCCAATTGAGCAAGTTAATAGAGTAGACCTACGAGCTGCAGGGCGATTTGATATCTATGGACACAGCCACCGACGAGAGTATAATCCGGACATGATGGATGACAATGACATGTGTTGAAGCTATCTGACATGCCCAGACTCCTTTGCGACATGTCCCGAACAAGTTCGATATGCTTGGAACTTGCTCGTACTCTCCGGATGTTCGTTTTGTGGTTTCGCATGTTCGAACGGAGGTTTCGGCGATGCTGTTTGGGGAAGTGCATCCAGGGGAAGCAAAGCTATTCACTGCGAAAGCAGAGCGGAAGGGTCTAAGTGATGGAACGGTAGCCGCTAGTGGGTTGTTTATATGTGACGTGGAAAAAGGGAGGGGGGAAGGCCCAATGACATATAGTACGCTTTTCAATTATTAGATTATTGTCCGTTTGTCTAAGCGTGGGCGAACGGACATTTATCTAGGTGGGATCCTCAAGGGAAGTTTGTTGATTTCGTGGTGTAGTGCACTCATACGGTGGTAAGTCTCTGTGCATATTACTTGTCTTTTACCTCAACTGAGCTCTGATCTCGAGGACAAAAGTCTAGTACGGTTATAATTACACCTGGAAGACAGGAGTGCGTCCGTTTTACTACTCGCAACCACGGCCTCTTTTGTTCCCTCGAGAAAATGAGACAATATCCAAACTCAACAACAATGCTATGATATAGGTTAAATTCGACTTCCGAGGATAGAGTAATAAGAAGCACTTTTCATTATTGAATCGTAGCAGCTGTGTTCTCTGGTTTTTCGGGGTGAACGTATCGTATTGTCAATAAATATACAACACACGGAAAAAATAATCCCAACGCACAAACATGGACGGTCAAGGCCACCATGATTTAAGTGCCAGCTCCCTGTAACCTTGAATACACACTCTCCTTACCTTTCGCTAGGTCTTTGGTTCCAATTTAATTAATTATCTTGATGGGGGGTTGACAAGAAAGGGGTAATGTTCTTCATCACCTCCTCACTTTCTTTCATTCCTCAAACCGAGTTGTTCACGGTCGAGTTATGATCAAGTCAGATTTTTGAGGCCTTTTTTGTACACCGCTACAATACAAAAAACTCACGCACTTTTGGGGAAAGCCTTCCGCATGGCATTCATTCTCGCGGATACCATACCCTCTCGATACCATCCATGGCCGAGACGTACCAGTGCCACCCGGATGGCTTCAAAGAGCAACGAACATCAAAATGCTCACAGTCTCTTTATTCCTCAAATAATCCAAATAATTTTAAAAAAGTTGAAAACAACCCCAAGCCTCTGGATACCCCTCCTACCCACCCACAATCCCCCAAAGACTGACCGAGACCCAGTCAGAGGGCCCCAGCGACCTCCTTGGAATTCTTGGTGCAACATATGATACCACCCAAAACATACCACTTTTAAGCAGGGGAAGACCAACACAAAGCAATCATTTCTGACAGTAAAAAAAACAAAAATCCAACAGTTGATTAGGTTTGGCTTTCGTTTTTTTCGGTTTATTTTTTGAGCCCTCTTGACCATTTTACGATGGGTGAAAGGTTGAAGTAGAGTACTGTACAGTAACTCTTGGCAAATGTTCCACTTTTTAGATGGTGGGTTCCCCTGCCAATGGCATCGAAGAGGTTGACCTGGCGCCCTTGTCCTCCTGCGTAGGAAAAAACGTGCCGCAGCCGACAAGTCCACAATTCCAAGAAATGAAGCAATAATTTTCTCTTTTCTGTGTGAGGCAAATTACCATATCCAGCCGTGAAAGCGATATTGCTATTTACCCTTTGAAGGGGATTATCTCTCTCTGATGTGTTGGTAGGCTTAGGAGATACTTGTAGATACATCAATACACCGAAAGGGGTCGATACTATGATAGTTCAATAAAGCTTTCATGAATATGGAATAAACTACCCTCATAAATGCCGTGGTATCGTACCGTATTTAAGCGCTTTAGTGTTTGCCCCCATGGAAGTGGCAGGGTGGACGACGATGTTGCTTCCAGGGGTTGAAGCCAAAACAAGCCAACTGCTTGGGTACCGGTAGGTCAATGCGGTGAGCTTCCTTTTTGACGGTTGGCATAACGGTTTCTTCGGACGGGCGCGGCGGTTGCCACCGTACTTGCTTGTTTCTCGACGAAGAGGCTTTCGACCTGTCATAAATAAAAAGGAAAATACTTGAACTCGTACGAGGAAAATACTCGTAGGAGAGTCTTTACTGGGATAGGCAACCCCAACTTCAAGCATGCTGTCCAATTATTCCGCTTCTTATCTTACCTTACCCAAGCGCGCGTAGCCGCAGTGTTTGAGAAGAGGAATTCCAGCGTCTTGGCATATTTACTTTCTTCCTTGGCATCCGGGTTCGCACGGTAGACCCTCCTACTCGTAATATCCCCTCCGCTCGCCGTTTCAGCCATCGCGCTTCCCAGGTGCGTACTCTACAGCATTCCCCATAGCAATCACGCAATCCTCCCACTGGGTTCGCAAAAGAAACTTTGTGGGTTGCCCCGCAAGATTTACCCCTCCAGCGCTTTTTATTCCGAAACACTGCTTTGTGGAGTGTTACGAACTATCGTACTGGACAAGTTTCCAAGCTCAGTTCAAACTGTATGTGAGAACGACCCACGCCACTCAAACAGGTGGAACATGTTCAAATAGGCATATTTCGGCTCGGATAACTACAGCGCCGTTGTAGAAATACTCCCTTTCACTTGCGCGAAGACCCGATTGAAAATTCCAATCCGCGTGAGAGATCTTTCTTGTTATTACCACTTAACTTACCTGCCCCTGTTACTTTGAGAGGGCCTAACTGATTTTCGAAGAAGGCTGCACTCCCCTGTCTGGTTAAAAATCTTACGTGGTTGAGTTGTTCGGCACTGCCTTCTTCGGAGGTCGCTTAACATCTTTCAAAGCGACGGGGACCTTGGTGCGGTTACTCGAGTCTCGGTATTTGCCTTGGGGGTTGAGCATGGTTTCTCTGTGGGGGGGGGATAATGTGTAACTTCGATGTGGGAATAAATCTCCCACATTCCAGCAACATCGGTCTGCCCGTCAGCGCACTTTAATACCCATCTTTGCTTTGCTTAAAACAACAACTTTCAACAAAGGGTTTCGGCAACAAATCTCAATAACAACCTCGACACCATAGAAGATATGGTCCGAGTGGTGCGCCAAAGCCCGGGCGTTAGTTACGGAATCAAAGACTCCGGGAATACCATAAACAGTTTCAACACTAAAATTAATAACTACAATAGATACGGATCCGGTGAGAACCTCCAGGTTCTAGAGTGGTTATCTCCGCTGGCATCACGGGAGAGGCATCAAGCTGTTCGTGAAGCCCGGGTGGATGGGGTGGGAGACTGGCTGCTTCGCACAGAAAGCTTTTCTACATGGCGTGCAGCAGAGGATGGGACTGCGAAGCCTGTGCTCTTATGTCGTGGAGCTCCAGGAGTTGGGAAAACATATATTAGGTATGAGCCGCCATGGCCCCGCGGGTTCAATGCTAAAAATGTAGCAGCTCTGTTGTGATAGATACACTTTGGAGTGATATTGGCAAAGATAATGTGGCTGTTACTTATGTGTACTGTGACTTCGACGCTCCGAATGTGCAATCTGCGTGCACTTTGTTGGGATCCGTGTTGAGACAGGTTGTTAGAGCACTGAAAGAAATCCCTGATGAAGTACAGACGGCGTTCGAGAATGCGAAAAGACAGGTGGACGGTTGCGGACCTAGGCTTCCCGAGATCCTCAAGATGCTTATCGTGTCACTATCGCATTTGGAGAAGGGATTTATCTGTGTCGACGCGTTAGACGAGTTTCCTCCAAAGCACAGGGCTCAGCTCTGGGACTCTTTACACCGTGTTGTTAGGGAGTGCCCAAACACTCGGCTATTCCTCACCGGAAGGCCTCAGATTGGAACGGAAATGGAGAAATATTTTCCCAAAGATGCCTATATAATTGCACTGAAGCCATCTCAGGATGATGTATGTAGATATATCGAGAAAAAGTTGAAAGATGACCTGGTCCGCAGCGCGATGGACCAAGAATTACGAGCCGATATACTGAAAGTTATTCTAGAAAGGATCTCGGGGGTGTACGTATTTTCTCGGGAGGTTTGGTTCCACAGACTGGGCTAATGGTGACCTCTAGGTTTCTTCTTGTTTCCATCATTATCGACGCGATTCTTGCAGAGGCGACTGTTCACCAAAGAAGACAAGCACTTCAAAAGGTGAAAAAGGGCCTTGGGTTTCAGGATGCCTACAACACGACGTTGGATCGGATAAGACAACTGGGCGGAAGCAGATCGAAGCTTGGGATGGATGCTTTAATGTGGATATCACGCTGTGAGCGGCCGCTGGAATCGCAGGAGTTATGCCATGCTCTTGGGGTAGAATTAGGAGCGGAAACCTTTAACGCCAATAATGTGCCGGCGGTATTGACCGTGCTGGACTGCACTTTAGGACTTGTTGAAATCGACGAAAATGCTTCAACAGTGCATCTCCTACATCAGACACTTCAGGACTATCTTGGACAACACCGCACTCTATTTGCAACTGCTCACTCGATGATGGCAGAAATATGCCTCACTTATCTGAACTGTTGGTCGTTGCAAGCGTTGCCACCGGGCTTCCATAAGGACCCGAAGCGATTACCCTTTCTTCAATATGCTTCATGTTTCTGGGGAACCCACGCAGCCGTGGGAGTGACCGAGCCGGTGAAGTCTCTGGCGCTGCAACTCCTTGACGGATACGAGACCCACGTGTCTGCCGATATTTTTTGGAGACGGGGGATTCGTAGGCCGGAATGTGTGAAGGAGGTTGGAGGTATTAGTGGACTGCACTGCATCGCATTTTGGGGGATTGCAGAAATTGCCATTGCTATGCTAGGGACGAGGATATGGGATGTGAATGGGCGTGATTCTACCGGCGGCACACCATTACTATGGGCTATACATCATGGGAAAGAGAGTGTGGTGGAGATGCTTCTAGAGCAGAAAGATACCGAACCCGACGTGGTTATTCGAGACGGTCGCACAGCACTCTCTTTTGCTGCTGAGTTGGGTAATAAAAATATAGTAAAGCGACTTCTGGAACGCCGGGATGTCGATCCTGACCCATCGGACAAAAACGGCCGAACGCCCTTATCATTTGCTGCCGAGAAAGGTGCGCTGAGTGTACTGAAACTACTTCTGGAACGCGGGGATGTCAATCCCGATTCACCAGATAATGGGGGCCGAACGCCAATATCATTTGCTGCCGAGGAGGGGACGCACCGTGTAGTGATGCTGCTCCTGAAACGCGGGGATGTCGATCCCGATTCATCAGATAACGATGGTCGAACACCCCTATCATATGCTGCCGAAGGGGGAGCACAGAGTGTAGTTAAACAACTTTTGAAGCGCCAGGAGGTTGACCCCGATTCATTGGATAATGACGGCCGAACGCCCCTATCGTTTGCTGCCCAACTTAGAGCGCTGGATGTCGTGAGGCTAATTCTGGAACGCGGGGATGTTGATCCCGATTCGCCTGATAACGGTGGCCGGACACCCTTATCGTTTGCGGCCCAGGAGGGCTCACAACATATAGTAAAGCTACTTCTAGAATGTGCGGGTGTCGACGCCGATTTGTCGGATGAGAATGGCCGGACACCTCTATCGTATGCTGCCAATCAGGGGGCACTAAGTGTAGCGAGGTTACTCCTAGAGCTTGGCGATGCGGTTCCGGATTCACCGGATGATGATGGCCGGACGCCCCTATCATACGCTGCCGAGGAGGGGGCATCAAGTGTTGTGGAACTACTTACAGGACGAGGGGATGTCAATCCCGACACATCTGATAACGATGGCAGAACACCTCTATCATATGCTGCCGAGGAGGGGGCGCAGAATGTAGTGAAGCTACTTCTGAAACACGGGGATGTCAATCCAAATTCAATGGATAGCAGTTGTCGAACACCCCTATCGTATGCTGCCGAACAAGGCGCACAGAGTGTGGTGAACTCACTTCTGAAACACGAAGATGTCGATCCTGATTCATTGGATAGCCGTGGCCGAACACCCCTATCCTATGCTGCCGAGGAGGGGGCGTTGGGTGTAGTCAAGCTGCTTCTGGAACGCGATGATGTTGATCCCGGTTCATGGGATGACAATGGCCGGACACCCCTGTCATATGCTACTGTTTCTGAGTGGGAGCAAGAGGGTGTTGTGAGGCTAATTCTGGACCACGGGAATGTCAATCCCGATTCATCGGATATCGATGGCCGGACACCCCTATCATTCGCTGCCGAGCAGGGTGTACATAGTGTAGTGAAGATGCTTCTAGAATCCGACGATGTCAACCCCGATTTAATAGATAACAATGGACGAACACCCTTATCATATGCTACTGTTTCTGAGTGGGAGCAGAGGGGCATTGTGGAGCTACTTTTAGAACATAGGGGTGCCAATCCCAATTCTCTGGATGACAATGGCCGGACACTCCTATCGTTTGCTGCCGAGAGGGGGGCATTGAGTAGTGTGAAGCTACTTCTGGCACGCGGGGACGTCAATCCAGATATACCAGATAACGATGGCCGAACACCCCTATCATATGCTGCCGAGAAAGGGGCTCAGAGCGTAGCGGAGATACTTCTGGAACTAGAAGGCGTCGATCCCGATTTTCCAGATAACGATAGCCGAACACCCCTATCATTTGCTGCCGAGCATGGGGCAGGGATAGTAGTGAAAATACTTCTGGAACACGAAGATGTCGATCCTGATTCATTGGATAGCTGTGGCCGAACACCCCTATCCTATGCTGCCGAGGAGGGCACGCTAGGCGTTGTAAAGATACTTCTGGAATTAGAGGATGTCAATCCCGACTCGTCAGATAACGATGGCCGGACACCCCTATCATACGCTGTCGAGGAGGGGGCACACAGTGTAGTAAGCCTACTACTGGAACGTGGGGATGTCAATCCTGATTCACTGGATAGTGATGGACGAACACCCTTATCATATGCTACTGTTTCTGAGTGGGAGCAAGAGGGTATTGTAAGACTACTTCTGCAACGCGGGGATGTCGATCCTAATAAGTCGGATAAAGATGGCCGAACACCCCTATCACATGCCGCCGAGGAGGGGGCACAGAGCGTAGTGAAGTTACTCCTTGGATGCAGGAATGTCGAGCCCGATTCATTGGACAGCAATAGCCGGACACCGCTATCATATGCTACGAGTACTGTTTCTGGGCGGGAGGGAGAGGGTGTTGTGAAGCTACTGCTAGAACGCAAGGATGTCAATCCCGATTTACCGGATGACGATGGCCGGACACCCCTATCATACGCCGCCGAGGAGGGAGCACTGTGTGCCGTGAAACTACTTCTAGAGAGCAAGGGTGTTGATCCTAATTCACTAGATATCGGTGACCGAACACCCCTATCATATGCTGCCGAGGAGGGGGAGCTAGGTGTAGTCAAGGCGCTTCTGGAACACAATGATGTCGATGCCAATTTGTCGGATGAGGATGGCTGGACACCTCTATTTTATGCCGCCCGAGAGGGGGCGAGGAGTGTAGTGGAATTTCTTCTGGAAAGCGGAATTGTCAACCCCGACTCAACTGATAACGATAGTCGAACACCCTTGTCATTTGCTGCCGAGAATGGACAGGAAGAAGTAGTGAAGGTACTGCTGGAACGCGGCGATGTCGATCCCAATTTATCTGATAACAAGGGCCGAACTCCCCTATCATATGCTGCCAAGGAGGGGGAGTTGGGTGTTACCAAGGTGCTTCTGGAACACGATGATGTCGTTGCCGATTTGTCGGATGATGATGGCCGGACACCCCTGTCATTTTCTGCTGAGTACGGGGCAGAGATAGTAGTGAATCTACTTCTGGAATATGAAGATGTCGATCCTAATTCATCGGATAGCGGTGGCCGAACACCCCTATCATATGCTGCCAAGGAAGGGGAGTTGGGTGTTGTCAAGGTGCTTCTGGAACACGATGGTGTCGATGCCGATTTGTCGGATGATGATGGCCGGACACCCCTGTCATTTTCTGCAGAGCACGGGGCAGAGATAGTAGTGAATCTACTTCTGGAATATGAAGGTGTCGATCCTAATTCATCGGATAGCGGTGGCCGAACACCCCTATCATATGCTGCCAAGGAAGGGGAGTTGGGTGTTGTCAAGGTGCTTCTGGAACACGATGATGTCGTTGCCGATTTGTCGGATGATGATGGCCGGACACCCCTGTCATTTTCTGCAGAGCACGGGGCAGAGATAGTAGTGAATCTACTTCTGGAATATGAAGGTGTCGATCCTAATTCATCGGATAGCGGTGGCCGAACACCCCTATCATATGCTGCCAAGGAAGGGGAGTTGGGTGTTGTCAAGGTGCTTCTGGAACACGATGATGTCGTTGCCGATTTGTCGGATGATGATGGCCGGACACCCCTGTCATTTTCTGCAGAGCACGGGGCAGAGATAGTAGTGAATCTACTTCTGGAATATGAAGGTGTCGATCCTAATTCATCGGATAGCGGTGGCCGAACACCCCTATCATATGCTGCCGAGGAAGGGGAGCTGGGTGTAGTCAAGGTGCTTCTGGAAGACAATGATGTCGATGCCAATTTGTCGGATGAGGATGGCCGGACACCTCTATTGTATGCTGCAAATCAGGGGGCATTAAGTGTAGTGATGCAACTTCTCGAGCGTGACGATGTCGATCCGGATTCAGCGGATAATGGTGGCCGGACGCCCCTATCTTGCGCCGCCGAGGAGGGTGCACTAAGTGTTGTGAAGCTACTTGTGGCACGCGGGGATATCAATCCCGATAAACCCAATAACGATGGCCGAACACCTCTATCATTTGCTGCTGCGGAGGGAGCATTGGGTGTAGTGGAGGTGCTTCTGGAGTTAGAGGATATCGATCCCGACTTATCAGATAATGGGGGCCGAACACCCCTGTCATTTGCTGCCGAGTACG
Organism: Tuber indicum; assembly: GCA_006112555.1. Taxonomy (NCBI): domain Eukaryota; kingdom Fungi; phylum Ascomycota; class Pezizomycetes; order Pezizales; family Tuberaceae; genus Tuber; species Tuber indicum. The sequence continues at coordinate 264,428 of VBSK01000411.1, forward strand.
GGGCAGAGGCAGTAGTGAATCTACTCCTGGAATACGAAGATGTCGATCCTGATTCAGCGGATAGCGGTGGCCGAACACCCCTATCATATGCTGCCGAGGAGGGGGCGTTGGGTGTAGTCAAGGTACTTCTGGAACGAGACGATGTTGATTTTGGTTCACGGGACAACATAGGGCGGACACCCCTATCATTTGTTGCCGCGGCGTCGGCAAGGAGTCTAGCGAAGCGAGATTACGGGCAAAGTGATGGCGATTCCGATTCTGTGGGTGACGGTGACCAAACGCCCTCGTCATATCCTGCTCACCTTGAGGTACTTGATCTGCTCCATCTGAAGTGTCGGAAGCGCTGGAACGTCAATCCCGATTCATAGAAGTGACCGTGGCCGGACGCCTCCTATATCTAGCATTCCTAAGTCTATTGTGATACCAACCCCGGTCGTGGATAGTCGGAAATCCATTGCCAAGTTACGCCTCTGCCAGTGGGCACAATCCTCTAGAGTGGGAAATATATCCACTGTATCGCCTGGGGGTATTGCCATTCACACAGAAGGCCACCTTCCACTCGATGTTTCCACCTCCCCCGCCATGTTGCCCTCCTCAGGAACCACCTTTACCGCTCAAGTGGTCTTAGCTGGAACTATTGCACTCACCCTAGGCCCAATTCATCCCCACCCCCGCTCTCTCTTCCGAAGTTGGGTTTCGATTTTCTCTTAGACTTTTATCCTGTTGCCTGATCTCACCTTCACCTGTTTTTATCACTCCAGGGGTAAGGAGATTCTTGTCAATTATTTCATGCTTTCCGCGGCACTTTTCCGTGATGGATATTTCGTGGTAGATTAGACATTCGGCATTTTGTAGTCTTGCCTGTATGGTGCTTACGTTTCTTTCTTTCTTTCTTTTTTTCTTTGGTTGTATATCATACTCAAACTTTTATTATTTTTGGATAGTATTTCTTAGAAATCATAGACGTGCGGTTATTATCTCGCTTGTTTGGATAAAGGTTTCTGAGATGAAACTTGGATTAATGTATGTGTGGGGGGAAATAATGTATCCGAGGGAAGCAGTACACAAGAGCCACGGACCGAGCGAAGCAATGGGACTCTTTATGAAGCTTGAGTGTTTTTATTTACATCGGAGTGAGCAGAGGAAAGAGTGACTTGAATGGGCTAGAGTGGATATGTGAAGTAATCGGTGATCAATGGGAGAATAGGGGTACGCCCCTACCGCGATTCATATATACTCCTGTCTTTACCAATTAGTCAGTGAGGTGAGAATGAGAGCAATCGAACCCCCACACGTACCCCGAGAAATCACTTTCCGATCGAAGTTGAATCTTCTATTGCATGAATCGCCGCCGTTCAAAATTCCTAGAGTATCAGTAGATGCGCTTATTGATAATCATACAAGCTTCATTATCAGTAAGAATCCCAGCGGGAGTAAAGTACATAACACGGTTGAAAGCTCCTTAAGGATCCCCCCACTTACCCCCATCTGACCATGTATTCGCCCATCTACCCCCGATCAGCCGCCTTTAGCACGCCAGGTAAACGGCTCATAGATAGACTCTTTCACTAGCTACGGAGAGTGCTTGACACCGGAGACATGGTAGAGCGGAGAGAGGAACAATCGCTCCCCCCCCCTGTCCAGGTGGTAAGCTAAACCTTCGTTACCCACAGGCTTTCTATTGTCTATGTGCATGTCCGCCCGGCATTCGTTAGGAAGGTTCACGGCGAAAGATGGAAAAACGGAGTAACAATATTTCCAAGTGCGGACGGCCGAAACCCGTCGGATGCGGGTATATAGTATGCATGTTTGGGGGATTTTGGGGATAGATTGACACGGCTTGGACGGAATTCTGGAAAATCCGCCAATGGTCTCTACGCCTGCACGATTATACTAGCTCAATGTATTATCTCCATCGCTACTATGATACTTACTCCGTATGTGTACTATGCTGTGACATGAACACTCGGAATATGCAATCTGCGAGTACCATATGGTAATCAGCGCCGAGGCAGGTTATCGGAGCATTGGCAGAGATCCTGGATGAGGCACAGAAGGCGTCCGAGAGGGCAAAAAGACAGGTTGACGGTTGCAGACCCCGGCTCTCCGGGGTTATCGACAGGTCTGGAGAATCCCCTCCGTAAATCGCTAAATCTCTAGAACAATCCATCATACTCCTAGACGATCCACTAAACTCCCGGAATTCTAAGATCGACCGTAATCTTCCACCATCAAACCAGAACCTCTAACACAACCTGCTCTATCCGATAAATTAACATCGTCACACTCCAGAAGTAAAGGAAGCAACTCAACCATGCGGCTGTGGAACCAAGATGGCATTGAAAGAAACTGAATGGGAGAGGAGTTAATGAATCAATATTATGCATAGACCTGCACTAGCTAAGGACAAGCTGGGAGATATATATCTCCGTGCAACTCACAACTCCTGAAACTCAACGAACACTAAAGAAACACACCATCCCAACAAATCATGATCCTCCATGCTCACAGCCACCCGGGTACACTATGATCCCTAACACCTATGCCTTATGCGAACGCGAATTGACAGACGATGAATGACATATGATATGATATGTCCCAAAAGAAACATCCGGAAACATGATACCCAATACCCGATAACCAACGGTAACAGGCATCAACATACCCAAAACCTGCAATCCACGAAACCGCAAAAACAACTACATCCATAGCCTCAAATCACCGAATCACATATGGGCGTAATTGCATGGACTGTAGGCAATAACAAGCAGCTTCACCACACCTTCATATCCATCATATATAGTAGAAGTGTTTTATCATCACTATCCTGCGCATTGGGGTCAACAAACAGGCGTCCCAAACGTAGCTTTGGCACGCCTTCACATGCGCACCCCGCAGCAGTAATAAGTGTGTTTCAACGCGTCGGATTACATTATACCGACCAAGCCCAAGATCTCCGCGGTTGCCCTACCGGCGATTACCTACGCGTGGATCAGCAGTTTTCACACGACGCACATTCCACCTACAATCCATCAGCATTATAATTGATTTTTAACCTCGGACCACAAGAACAGCTCTGGCATGTTCCTTAATATTCGTTTTCGAATCGTGTTCCGAGGAGTCTATTACTATACTCTAAGTACGCGCACTAGTACTCTATATCCCACATGCTGAGACCAATGAGAGGTAGAACAAAAAACAGAAAAACAAAAAACCCCCCCGAGCGTCGCTCCAACAACCATCTTCCAAAGTTTAGCCGTATTCCCATACCACACCCCCGTAAGTGCTGGTATCGCGAGGACTAGCGATAGGAAGCCCATCCGTCTTCTTCCCAACTTCCACCTCTTCAACGCGACGATCGCGCTCATTAACGGGTCCCACGCCCAGGATACAACGCCGTAATAGCGCTCCATGACATAGCTCAACTCCTTGTACGTGTTAACGTACGTGCAGGGTGTCAACGTACGTGCAGGGTGTTATCGCCGTGCTGAAATGGATGAGGTTTGACTTCGCTTCACCTTCATCGCTGGCATTGGATCGCTCGCGGCGGTCGTTTTTTCGACGCTTGATTGCCGGTCGGTAGTGGTGGTGGGGGCAGTTGGGATTGTCTTTTTCTGGGTACTCTGGGGCCTCGCACACAGACTTGTTGGCTCACGGATGCGCGAGCTCTTCGGTGGTAGTGGTAAGGGGTAGCTCTGTAGGAGGATGTCATGGCGATGGGAAGCTGCCGGCAGACTTGCAAGCATTGCCGAGTGCCAAGGAGTGCCAAGAATGTAGGTTGATTTAAGGTTGTTCCGAATACAGAACTTGCCCCGAAGGTTAGGCAGGGGAACAGGGCCCATTGGATCAGGATTACATAAGCAGAGCAGAGTATGGCCCGTAGGATTGGTATCATCACACGTCTGAAATTCCCTTTATAGATACTGGACAGGGGAGGGAAACACCACGAGAACCGACCCAAGATGGCAAAAGGGCACCGTATCTTACGAACAAACGCAACTACAAAGCCCTATTGCGAGATTCCATTATTCTAGTTCTCACGGTAACTTATTCCAGAACTGTCACTCACGAGATTACATGAAACTCGGCAAAAAGGAGCGACCAGGGGAGTATAGAACAAATTTCAGGTACAAGGTCGCAAGAAGAGATAAGTTTGTACGTAGTCAAAAATAACATGAGTATTGACTACAGCTTCTCCTTTCTGGCCGATCAAAGGCAATCTTCCATCACCAAAATGCATCCCTCCTTGGCATATAATTTGTGGCACTGGCATAAATTATCAAATATCAACATGCATTTACTCCACATCCCAAACTCCGAGATCCACAACCCCCCGCTCAAGGGGAATCATCCCCCCATCCTCAGGAATATCTTTCCTCTGTTTTATAAACAAATTAAGTAGAGCAGTCGTTAGGGTCAACACCCCCGACTAATATGCGATTGGATAGATACGTAAAAGATATAATTCAGAGCAGATGCACAAATAAGCACGAAGGCTTTGGGAGGTGCGATTTATTGAAGGTTCTAGATCGATGTTAGTTGATTGAGATAGATTATGGAGGTTTCGGGAGTCTGGCGGAGAGTTCAGAGATTCAATGGATTGGTGTGGAGGTTCAGAGATTGACAGGAGATTCTCGAGACATGTCTTTCCTTTGCTATCACGGGAGTGTATGGAGGGAAGAGTAGCATGCTTGGAGAGATACGGATAGGTGTGGTGATTCATGGAATGGTGAGAATACATTGTTTATGTTTTACTTATACACCTGTCTCCGTTAGTTTGGGGAAGTAACGAACGAAGTTATTTTTACCTTACCATACGGTCTTGTGCACGTCCTACCAAAGCTCCCACATAGTCCTTTAGTTTCTCTCTATCGCTGCACAAGTCAATCATTGACTGGTGTGCCCATTCACAAGAAAAACAACATGTACTAGGAGTGTGCGGCCCTATTTATCGACAAACTTAGGATTGACATCGCTGCGTTCCAGCAATAACCTACGGATCCATTCTCGGCCGCAAATAATACGGGTGTTCGGCTAGCGTTATCTGATAAATTGGGATTGACGTCCGCGCGTCCTAAAGCAGTTTCACGAGACACTCTCGCGCTCAGCCCTCTTTAACAGCATATAGTAAAAAAGCGTGCTGCCCTTCTTATCGACCAAATTGGGGTTGATATCGCTGCGTTCTAGAAATAACTTATCTGCACCTATGGATCCATACTCGGCAACAAACGAAAAGGGTGTTCGGATATCGAGATCCGCCGAATTGGTGCTAACATCGGCGCGCTCTAGAAGCAGCCTGACCACACCTTTACTCCCAGATCGTGCAGCTGAGTTCGCCCATCAATCCTCATGTACCGAATCAGGATTGACATCCCGGCGCTCTAGGAGTAGCTTGGATATATGCTCATTCTCCAGCTGATCAGCAAACAAGAGCACCCTACGGCCTCTTCGAATAATCTTGTTGTGTTCGATATCTCCCCGCTCTAGAAATATCTCCGCCAACATGCCATTACCGTGTTGGACGCCCAACTTAATAGTGTGAAACCCTCCGGATATTGCCCATTCACATCCCATCTTTTCACCTCCAGCATGGCAATCGCAACCTCTGGAATCCCCCAAAATGCGATCCTTCTCCCTGTTCCGGTTGCGTATCCTCCCCCACTAGAGAATAGAGCTAGAAACATGGCATTCGTATCCGTCCAGGAGTCGTAGCGGCAGCGATTTCAAGGTCGTGGCCATCTCCGTTCCTGCGTGGATTCCCCACAAACATGTTCATAGTCAAGAAACGGTGGCACCAGCCGGGCTTTGTCTAAGTATGGCGGAAGCGCCTGGACTGCGCTAGTGTTCAAATACGGTAAGTGAGGTAGAGTTCAGCCGTCATCGAGTGAGCAGTTACAAACAGGTTGTGATGTTCTCTAAGATGCTCATGAAGTGTGAGGTGAAGGAGGCGGACTGTGGGTTTCTTTTCGTTAAAAGTAACAAGTCCTAAGGTGCAAGATAGCACGGTCCGTACGGAAAGTACATTCTGGACGTTAAAGTCTTCCACTCCCTGTTCTGCCCCTAGTGCATGGCAGAGCTCTTCCGGTCTGAAGTGACGCTTAGAGTGTTGGAAATAGTGGATGCTGCTCGGCATGCTCACTGTTCTCTTGCCCGCCTGCATATCCGGCCGTCTACACCACTACCCGCCCGTCTACTCCACTACCCGTCCACCGGCACCACTACCCGTCCGTCCACCCGCCATCGGTACTTTTGTCGCCCCTTCGCCTGCCTGTCCGCTTATTCGATGTATGTTCCCGGAGCCGGCCATTTGCCCGTTCCCCGCCTGTTCGTTCTCCTCCAGCCACTTGCTTTGTTGTGGCGGACGTTCTTGCTATGCGCTTTGGAAAAGCGCTTCCGGCCGAAAAGGGTAGGAACTTCAAGGGAGTTCTAGACTGTCGGAAGTCTTTGTTCCTGTTTCTTCTGTTAGCACGGGAATGCGGAAGGAAATTGGAGCTCGGAAGGCAATGGGAGCCTGAGTGCAGAAGGAAGGATATTGGGGGATCTTTGGGGGGTCTGTTGTTTGTCTTTCTTTAGTTAGCATCAGGAGCGCATGGGGGAGACGGGGGATAGGTGTGGGAGATGTTGGACACTTTGGTGTCAAAGTGATAGCAGGAAGGATAGAATTGGTGATCATTGTCGTTTATTTATACTCCTGTCTTTTCCTGTTAGTTTAGAGTTAGAAGAGAGTTGTGGACCGGCAGAGTTGTGGGTTAGCAGAGTTGTGGAGCGATAGTTAGAAAGTCGACGAATAGAGAGAGTTTCGGGGAGATTTGGTGACCTTTCCCGCCCTCAGTTGAGCAGTGTATTTACAGTGCATCTAGTCCTCACTGCTTCGCTCCGTTATCGTGGTGCGGTATAGCTCTAGCTCCGGCGAGCCCGTGGATTTCCAATATAGAGTGGGAAATCCGCATTAGAGCTTCCATTCAAAGAATCGACTTGCCTCCGCCCTGCTGCCTTATCCGGTCTAATATCGTGCTATGCGCATCCTGCAAACAAAGGCCCCTGGTCATCCTATGCAGCGCTTGTCTTCTCTGGTGAATGGTCGCCTCTGAAAGGATTGCATCTTTATTGATGCGAACTTGAAGAAATCTAGAGATTACTGTTAGCCGAGTGAGTGGAATCCAGCACCCTTAGATAATACACACATCTCCGAGATATTTCCCGGGACAGCTCTGAGTATATTAGGTCGTAGTTCCTTGTGCATCACATGGAGGTCTAGGTCCTCTCGCAATCTCTTCTCAATATATCTTCCTATACCATCCAAAACTGGTTTTACTATATACCCAGATCGGCATTTTCAGAAAAATATCTCCAGCCTTCTTTACATTCCATTCCTGTTGGTAAGTAGTAACCGACAGTTTGGGTACTGCCTGAAAACGCGTCGCAAAGATCCCTAGAGCTCAGCCCGGTGCTTCGTAGGAAACTCCACTAGAGCGTCCATGCAACCAAGTCCTTTCTATAGACGCGGTAGTGGGGCGGTGAGTATTTCGAGGATCTTGGGAAGCCGCAGTCCGCAACCGTCAACCTGTGTTTTCGCATGCTCAGACGCCTTCTGTAATTCATCTGGAATCTGCGCCAATGTTCCGACAACCTGCTTCAGTACCGACGTTAATGCAGTCTTTGCGGATTGCACATTCTGAGTGGTGAAATTGCAGTTTTTCAATGTTGTCCCTTGTAACTGGGGCCTAGTAGTATATGTTCATTCCCTATATGGCATGCAGTTGCGTGGATATGCTGTTCGGGATGTCCGGTTATAGGGCATACGGCTACGGAGTCTGTGGCGAGTAGGCACGGAGGGGCGGATCGTTTGTTGCTTTCACATCATATTTTGGTAGTCATAGGATATGGATTTTTAGTTTTATTGATATCCGTTTGTACCACGTACCGGGTGTTGGGTTTAGCATTGTCATTTTTTCGCATCTTCCCTACATTATTAGGAATACTGTACTTGGCATCGGACACAGGCTTTAGGCGTCACGGGGGGTCATGATTTACCAAGGTGGTGTGTTTCTGTAGACGCCTATGTGTTTCCTTAAGTTTCTGGAATTGTTAGCCATTTGGAGATGTGTTTATACGAATGTCTATCGTAAACTATTATAGAATCTCTAGTGATTGCGTAGTGCATCACCCTCCCACGTTCGCTTGCGCTTAGCCTCGAGTATTTCGCTCTCACCGCTTCATCCTTTGTATGATATATTACTTCCACCGGGATGCTTGACAGTACTGCATTGGTTGTTCATCATAGGACAGCGAAGAGTATCAGCCGGGCATGGACAGGTTTTAACCAACTTGGCGAAGAAGGTTAATCGGCGAAAGGAAAAAACTGCCAATGGAATGCAACAGGGAAGGGTGAGTTAACTCACAATCGCTATCAGTATCATTACCGAAATCCCACAGCCTCTACACAGTCCTGGCTGACTGTGGGTGCTTCCCCTCACCACACTATATCCTTTCGCTGCTTAAGATGATATGAGACTGTGGCAATTAAAACCTGACTCTCGGACATTTTTACTAAGGGCGGGAAAATGCGTTGCAACCAAAGAGACTCAAGAAAGCTGTTTTGAGATATGGCCATTTTTAGTTTGATGCAACCAGCAAAAATCAATAGATTAGCCAACTTTAATCTCAAATAACTTCACAACTACTTAAGAATCAGCAATTATTTTTACTTGTAATTATGCATGAGAAGCTGAAGTTTTTTTACATACTAAAAAGTTGATTTTGGAAATTTTGCCTTTTTTGCATATAGAGGATGCTAGAGAGGTCATCACACTTCCAAAAATATTTTTTAAGCTATTAGATATATACTCTACCCCTCTAGCTAGGTGGTGAAGCAAAAAAAAATCTTTTGTGGTTGAGGCCCGAGAGTCAGGTTTTAATTGCCACAGGCTCATATCATCCTGTGGACGTGAAGCATTAAATCATTGGCACGAGGGTTCCCTGCATCGCAGGCCCCACACATCGCGCCCCAATCTAATGCCGCTTAGGTTTTAATCGTTCAGAACACCACAGCCTAGATCGCGCAGATGTAATGACCATCGCAAAAACTTGCTTTGAAACATTCCTGACAAATCCGGAGCAAGATATGGGAATAAAAGTTGGTCGGACAGTGAGTAATGTAATAAATATCCAGATGGGTGCCGAGGTGGGGGGAGAAGATGGTTACCTCTATTCCTGTAACTACACTTCTGTCCCCCGGAGATAGGGTGGAATGTACGGCCGGCGGTGGGCGACGTTAAAGCGAAATCCTGAAAGTGGTACTGGGAGGGCAGATCGGCGGGTATACGGGTGGATGGTGTAAGGTTGGTGGATACTTGGAGGCTTTTTTATCTAGCTATGCGCTTCGAACACACTGGGCTTATTGCTGGTAGTCACACTCGGACTGTTGCGAATAAATACTCCTACCTATATACTAGGAACGCTACCTAAAATAACTCAATATATATAACTCAATCTATAATAGAAGTGAAGAAAGAAGCGCAAGTTCCATACGGATAGGACTAAGGAAAATACACCATATCTAACAAAGACTAAAGCGTACATCACTTCCAAGCACTATGAATAGCATGAAATATTTCACAAGAATCCCCGCAACCACGGAACATTAAAAAGACGAGAAGTATAACAGTGAACAATGAGATTAAAGCGCGAAGGAAAAACGAAAATGCTAGCCTGTAACAAAGAATGGGGGATGGAATGAAGAGGGCCGAAGGTGAACCGAATTGACTAAGTGCAGGAGTTCGGTGAGGCGGGGGCGGTTTCTGGGGAGGGCTAGAGGGGTTAGAACAGAAGGTGGAGGCATGGGGTAGTAGATTATCTGATGTGTGAGTAGCAACATCCTCACGTGGAGGTACCGGATCGGTTACTTGCTCTTCCGGAGTCTTCTCACCGCTGGCAGAGCCTGTGGTTTGGCCACAGGTTTCGGATGATTTACCATCGGGGTTTCCGTAATCCAATAAGAGATTCAATATGCAGTGGTGCTTGTACCGGACAGCATATGATAGGGGGGTTTGGCCATTGTTATCGGCTGAATCGGGGTTGATATCTCCACGTTCCAGAAACAGCTTCACAACACCTTCATGTCCTTTCGAGACCGCAAGTGATAGGGGCGTTTGGCCATCGATGTCCGGGGGATCGGGGTTCGTGCTGCCGTGTCCCAGAAGCAGCGTTACCACACTTTCTTCCCCATTTCCGGCAGCAAAGGAGATGGGTGTTTGGCCATTGTTATCCTTTGAATTGGGATTGGCATCCCCGCGTTCCAGCAGTAGCTTCACTACACCCGGTGCCCCCGCTTCGGCAGCGAACGATAGCGGTGTTCGGCCATTTCTATCGGCTAAATTGGGATTGACATCACCGCGCCCCAGCAGTAGATTCACTGCTGATTCGTATCCACTCTCGGCAGCAAATGATAGCGGCGTTCTGCCATTGCTATCATATAAGTCAGGATTGGTATCCACGCGCCCAAGGAGCAGACTGACTACAGCTTCATCTCTACCCCAGAGAGCATATGTCAGGGGCGTTCGGCCATCGCTATCCGGTGAACTAGGATTGACATCACCGCGCTCCAAAAGTATCTTCACCACACCCTTATGTCCTCTCTCAGCAGCAAACGAAAGGGGCGTTCGGCCGTTGGGATCCGAGAAATCGGGATTGATATCCCCCCGTTCTAGAAATAGTCTTACGATAACCTCTTGCTCCAACCTGGGAATAGTAGCGTGTAATAGGGGTGTTAGACCCTTTTTATCTACTGAATTAGGATTGACATCACCGCGCTCGAGCAGTAGCTTTCCTACACCTCTATATCCGTACTCGGCAGCGAATGATAAGGGTGTTCGGCCATCGCTATCTGCCAGATCCGGATTAATATCCTCGCGTCCTAGAAGCAGTCTCACAGTGCCGTCATTCCCACACCCCCCCAAAATAGCGTGTGACAGGGGTGTTAGGCCATCATTATCAGCTAGATTGGGATTGACATCGTCGTGTTCCACCAGAAGCTTAACCGCACCGTCATGTGCATACTCAGCAGCATATGACAAGGGTGTTCGGCCATTATTACCCGATAAATTGGGGTCGAGATCCTTGTGCCCCAGAGCAGTTCCACAGTACCCTCAATATCCCACTCCCCAAAAATAGCGTGTAATAGGGGTGTTAGGCCATCTTCAGAAAGATTGGGATTGATATCGCTGTGTTTCAGTAGTAGCTTAACAGTATCCTCGAGTGCATACTCTGCAGCATATGATAAAGGTGTTCGGCCATCATTACCCGATAAATTGGGGTCAAGATCCTCGCGTCCCAGAAGCAGTTCCACAATACCCTGTCGCTCCCACTCCGGATCGTCAACCGCCTATAATAGGGGCGTTAGGCCAACATTATCAGCTAGATTGGGATTGACATCGTCGCGTTCCAGAAGGAGCTTAACTGCACCTTTAAATGCAGACTCGGCAGCATATGATAGGAGTGTTCGGCCATCATCATCCGATAAATTAGGGTCAAGATCCTTGCGCCCAAGAAGTAGTCTCAAAGTACTCTCACCCTCATCCCCCAAAACATGAGCATATAGCAGGCGTGTTTGGCCCAGTTTATCAGGTAGATTGGGATTGACATCCCGACGCTCCAAAAGTAGATTAACTACGCGGTAACATCCATTTTCTACGGCATATGATAGTGGTGTTTGTCCAAAATCATCTGCCAAATCGGGATTGCCACCCCCGCGCTCTAGAAGCAGCTTGACTATATCCTCATTCCCAAACTCAGCAGCAAACGAGAAGAGGGTACGACCCCATTGGGTAACCTCGCCGTGTTCGATATCTCCCTGGTCGAGAAATAGCTCCCCGACCTCTTTATTACCATATTTCATAGCCCAAATTAATGGTGTTTCCCCTTCGGAATTTTCCGCATGCGTGTCCCACCTTTTTTCCTCCAGCATTGCACTCGCAATTTCTGCAATCCCCCAGAATGCAATGCAATGTAGTCCACCAATCCCGCCAACATCTTGCGTAGAGTACCATTTACGTATTTTCTTTCTCCAGAGAATAGCGGCAGATCCGTGGTTCTCATATCCGTCAAGGAGTCGAAGCGCCAGACGTTCAATCGGCTTACTCAATCCCATGGCCGCATGGGCTCCCCAGAAACAGGTGGCATATTCGAGAAATGGTGCTGCCTCGGTGGTATTATCAAGGTTCATTGGAAACGCCCGGACCGACCAACTGTTCAAATATGTGAGACATATTTCGGCCATCATCGACTGAGCAGTTACAAACAGTGTGGGACTCCCTCCAAGATACTCTTGAAGTGTGAGATGCAGTAGACGAACATTTGATTCCTTTTCGTCAAAGGTAATAAGTCCTAAGGTGTAGCCTAGTACGGTCTGAATAATAGGTACATTGTCGATGCTAAAGTCTTCCTCTGCTAGTTCTACCCCCAGCGCATGGCAGAGCTCTTCCGATCTCAAGGACCTCTTAGAGTGGGAAATCCACATTAGTGCTTCCATTCCAAGTTTCGATTTGCTTCCACCCTGCTGTCTTATCCGATCCAACGTCGTGTTGTACGCATCCTGCAACCCAATGCCCCCGGCCATTTTACGGAGCGCTTGTCTTCTCCGGTGGATGGTAGGCTCTGCAAGGATTGCATCCATATTAATGCAAGCGAGAAGAAATCTAGATATCGCTGTTAGCCTGATGTATGCAATTCAACACTGTAAAATAATACATACATCCCCGAGATCCTTTCCGGAATAACTTTGAGTATATCGGCACGCAATTCCGCATCCATCGCATTGAGGTCTAGGTCTTCTTTCAACCTTTTCTCAATATATCTTCCTATATCGTCCAACACTGGTTTTATTATAACCATATCGGCATGTTCGGGGAAATAGCCCTCCGCTTCCGTTGCAATCTGTGGCCTTCCGGTGAGGAATAGACGACTGTTCGGGCACTGCCGGATAACTGTCTGCAAAGAGCCCCAGAGCTCAGCCCGATGCTTCGTAGGAAATTCATCTAACGCATCGATGCAAATAAATCCTTTCCGAAAACGCGGTATTGAGGCAATGAGCATTTTGAGGATCTCGGAAAGCCGTAGTCCGCAACCGTCGACCTGTTTTTTCGCATGCTCAAATGCCTTCTGTAATTCATCTGGAATCTGCGCCAATGCTCCGACAACCTGCTTCAGTACCGACGCCAATACAGTCTTCGCGGATTGCACATTCTGAGCAGTGAAATCGCAGTACACATATGCAACGGCCGCATCGCCATTCCCAGCCCCATCGGAAAGTGTATCTATCACAAGAGAGCTGGGTCGCACCGTCAGCATTTCTCTAGACTGGCGGCCCAAGGCGGCCCATACCTAATATACGTCTTTCCAACGCCTGGATCTCCGTAACATAATAGTACAGGCTTTGCAGCACCGTCCTCCAGTGTCCGCCATGCAGAAAACCTTTCTGTTCGAAGAAGCCAGTCTCCTACTCCATCGGCCCGCGCGTCGCGAACAGCCTGATGCCTTTCCCGCGATGTGAATGGGGACAGCCACTCTAGGACCCGGCGTTTCTCATCCGATACCGATATATTGCAGTTATTCCACACATTTTTGTAACTGTCAATGACGTTACCGTTGTTGCTGTTGATGGAGATAACTGGGCTTCGGCCCGTCACCGGATTCATTTCGTCTGGAGTAAGGGTATTGCTGTTCAGGTTCTGAAGAATTTCCTTTCCTGCAAATTTGTTGTTTAAGCGAGGCAAAGGCGAGCATCGACGTACGATACCAGACAGACGGAAGTTGAGGGAGGCAGTTCGGAATGGTGGAAATTTTTGCCATCACCAGGTTACACAATCCCCACAAGGCGGCAATGTGCTCAGCTCGTAAAGAATGGTGATCGTACAGTTTCCGTCGGTTGCCAGTGGTGACAGAAGACAAATGCACCAAACCCGATACGGATATGCTGGCTCTATTAGGAAGGAATATTATACCGGTGTTGCAGTTCAATTAACAACCCACCGCCAGGTTACACTCGCTCGTGTATATTTTTTGGTCCATGTAATCACCCGTCTCTTCTCCACGATGCTCGAGCAATTCAGCTACCGCCAGGTGTGCCATTGCAGTACGCCTGTGTGGAAAAAATACGGTACTCGAGCACATGCGCAGAGCATCTAGTCCATAGCTGCACCATCTTCACCAGTGCAGAGTACGCGAGCAGCGCTAGCCTTCTGATACCGGAGCCCTGTTTTGACCCTATGGCTGCGATCCTCAAATTTACTCAGGATAGGGTAAGTCAATGAGCCAATTATTTTTCTTTTCTTTTAGTACTATACTTTTTTGCTTGTTCTTGACCGCTTTTATTTTTATTTTTTACCGGTTGTCGAGTGCCCTGTGTCTTTGTGGATATGGTATGACAGTAGTCGTGCTTCGCCCTAAAAAATTGAAAAGATCCGCTGTCCACCTATGATAACAAAATGGTCTTGGAAGTAACGATTAGCTAGCAGCAATAGTAGATAAGGATACTTTCGATCACGGCCCCGCAATTCTAGGGCGCTTTCTCGGATAGTCGCTATTTTCTTTTTATTGCGTCAAATTTTCCTTCAGGATACCAGTAAATTAGCCGAGCACAGCGATACTGCTAAGTCTCGCCCCGGTTAGGTCACGGGCAGCTTATATCTTATCCATCCGGACAACCGTCTAGATCTACCCCCGCCCGACGTATGATACCAGGGGGGCCGCATGTGCAGCCAAGAATTGGTGAATTCAGCTACGGGCTCCCAAACAATGGCTATGTGGGCAACGACATACAAACTGTTGAAACATACTATGGCTAAGCCTAGTGTTTCGACGACCTTAGCAGCAACCTTCGGCGTTTGGAAAACATCTTTTAGTTTTACCTAGTATAGTGCAACCATAGATTGTTTAGGGATGAAACGAATAGGAGTAGATACTGGATATCTACACTGGATTCATGTTAGTAGTGTTTGACGATTAGGGAGTGTGGTGGATTTCTTTTCATCTTGTGATATTTCGGTATTCTTTGCATTCACCGGCACATGTGTTTTTCGCCGACTCTCTCTCTATAAAGATCGTTCTCTTTGTCGTTCATTTCACTCATTATTCACATAGTCATATGCGTCTCTCTGTTCTCTAAGACTCTATCAATCCACTCTTTTGTCTGTCTGTCTCGTATTGTTGCTCCTCGATAGAAGTGAATATACCGGTAACTCGATCCTTACCCTATATACTTCACACAAACCAGCGGTGTTCAGGCGCCTACCGAAGTGTGATACAATTGCAATGCTACAAGAGATGTGCGCATACTCGTATAGCTCAACTGGTCGGAGCACCGGTGAGGTGCATTTCCATTTTACCAATCCCAGCTCTCCGAGTTCGGGTGAAGCCTCTTCCGCTCTTTTTCTCTTTTTCTCCCTCACCGATTGGCGAGGTCCAGCGACCCCCCTTTCAACCGGGATGGAGATGGATCAAAAATTGGCAGAACCATAAGGACTCTACCGAGTGCTCCGTACACACAATCGCTATCCCGGGTGCGCTGATCCGGAACATGCTGGAAATGGTAATGATAAAGTTGGGTGTTTTCGCAAAGACGAGGAGCGAGAGGTGTTTTTCGATTGAGTAATAAAAATTGAGCGGAAAGTAGAAGTAAAGGTACTGTACAGAAGAAGAAAAATACATTGGAGGAAAGTCTTTCATGCAGGAATTACGACCTGACGTATGCACCCACTTTTGCCAGGCATCTCCCACTGAACATCTTAAAAAAAAAAACCCCCCACACTGGTTAATTATTCAGTGCAGCAAAAACCAAACCAGGAGGATCAATCGCTGAGACTTAATTTTTGTTCCTAGTGATACTCTCTGCTTGAGTACAGTATATCCCTTAACCCCACCAAATCAAGTAAACTTACCAAATAGGGTTTGGGGATGTGGGGGCCGTCCCCGATAGAGAAATATTTTAGATGGGCTCAGTTTTGGACAAATTTAGATATTTGATTCTTTTTTCCGAAAGTTCTGGCTGAGTACCGTAATTGGATAGAATTGGTAAATAATATTATCGAAGATGATTTACTTCTACGCCTTGCACACCACCTTGTCCAACAAGCTCCACTGGAAAGGTCTAAGAAAGTATGATACTGGTTGTCATGAAACCCATCCGCCGTTTCGCAAACTCGGAACCTATCCATCGTTCCGTTCTGGAAGGGTCAGATTTCTACCGGATTCCATGAGGGCAAACGGTGGGAAATTGGAGATGGCCGTTTCCACAGGTAAAACTGTTGCAACGTGGGGCTGTGGATTTTCCTTCAGTTTTTGGCGGACAGATGCTTGGTATCATACTGCCATCAAGCTTGTTCATACTACGGTGTTGGTTTTCTATCATAGAGTAGCGTAGGGTATTATCCCAGCATGTGGAGTCTTCAAGGAATTTAGCGCAAAGGAAGGATAAGAGAATAATTAAAATATTATAAAAGTTAGGTTAGTTAGCACGCAATTGAGAAGAGTGGCGGTATCGAATCCCCACTATTTCTCCACAATTCCGGACCACCGCGGGTCATCCACCGTCACTGCAACTACAGTACATTCTTTGTTCGCCTAACATTAAATTACCCGGCGGACAATAAAGCATCAATAGTTGGCACGAGATTTCCCTGCATCGTGGGCTTCCCGCTTTGCGCCAGCATCCGAACTTTTGATGGGGATGGAAGCGGGTGGCCGATCGCGGAGCTGAAGATAGAAAGGCCAAGTGAATATATGGAGAATGATGACAGTGTGTGGACAAGAGTGACAGGCACGGTAAACAACCTCGTTCGCCCGATTGATAAACTAACTGTAAAGAGAGCTGTATAAGTAAAATATAATGAACGCATCCCCATCGTTCCATATACCACCACACCCATCTCTGAGTCTCCAATCATACCCTGATTCCTCCGCGCACCTCCCTGATAACGAAGGAAAGACATGTCTGGAGATTCTACTCCGTGTATCTTTGAACCTCCGGACTGATCTATTGCACTTCTGAACTCTATGCTGTTGGAAATGCTTCTCGGCATGCTGACTACTCATCCAGCATGCTCCAAACCTGCTCGAAATGTTCAGAACATGCTCGACAGCGGGAGAATGGGCATACCCGATAGTCCACTGTTTCATTCGTCCGCCCGTCCGCTTGTTTGTTTGCCCGTCCGTTTGCTCGCCCGTCCCCCTGTTCATTTGCCAGTTTATCTGCGCGCCTATCCATCCATCATCCCAGCCCTCAGTCCGCCAGCCCGCTCGTTCACTAATTTGCCATCTTTCATGTGTCGGAGCAGTACGGAAGCATGGCAGAGGGAGCACGGGAGATAGTTGGGGTGCGGAAGGAAAGGGAAACTTGCGTGGACGGGAGGATCAGGAATGACATGTGCGGAGTTTGGCGGAACGATGAGAGTGTTGAAACGTATAGCTTAAGTCATTGATTCATTTTTGTTTCACTTCTAAACTTTTCACTTTCTGTTTCATACTAGTATTTTACTAACATCGTCTGATGCACTTCTGTTACCGCACTACTACTATCATGTATCATGTGGAGGAAAAGTTTTTCTAGTTGCATTTCATATTCCACACGTATTGAAGGATAATGATCGTTCCCCTACTTGTTTTGTTACGCACTCAGTCTTCGCCCGTCCTCTATCTCTTGCATTTTTATCTTGTCCCTCTAGTCTCAATTCCATATTGCCTTCGTTCCGGCAATAAAAACTAAGAGAGAGGTTTGATGATCGTTTATTGGTTTTTTCCACATCCATTAGTTAGTTGAGAAGAGCAAGCGGGTTGATAGAAGCAAGAGTGTCTTTGGGGCAGAGAGAAGTTTTTTTCTTACAGTATGATACCCCTCTTTGGATCTTGGCCTAGTCGCCTTGACGTTTCGTTTCGAGCGAGTGATAGTACGTGATCGCGATGGTTGTGGCGGTGGTTGTGGGTTTTTGCCACCCCAGAAATTCAAAGCAGTTTAAAATATGCTAGACACCCGAAACTTCCGAAATCCGCTCCGGTCAAGTAACGCCCACCCAGAAACTTCAACACGAACGTCTTAGAATCTCCTCTCGAAACCCCATGGCTCAGATTCCTCCTCCTATACATTCACCGGACAAACTTTTCTTTGTGTATTTCTGAATAACCCCGGGCAAGATATGGGCATAAAGGTTGATCAGACAGTAACTAATGAACGTCTCAATGGGCGATAAGGTGGGGGGAGAGGGTGGTTGTCTCTATTCCTGCATCTACATTTCTGTTCTATTGGGATGGAGTGGAATTTAAGGCGGGAGGTGGGGGGGGGGTTGTTGGAGCGGGATACTAAGGGTGGCACGGGGAGGGCGGATGGGTGGGTATGCATGTGGGTGGTGCGGGGTTGACGGGTACTTATGGAGTTGTTTACCTGGCTATCTGCTTTAAGCACGGTGAACTTATTGCCGATGATCCTACTTGGACTGTTATAAACGAATAAATGCTCCTACCATGCACCAGTAATGCCACATAAAAAAAAACGCAATGTATAATGAAAGTGAAGAAGGACGCGTAAGTATCATACGGAGAAGATAAAGCAAAATACAATATATCTAACAAACACTGAAACGCGCATCACTTCAAGAACCGTGAGTCGTATGAAATGGTTTACGGGAATCCCCATAGCCATGAAACGTTAAAAATACAAGAAGTATAATAGTAGCTCACAAGAATCAAGATTGAATAGCGAAGGAAAAACGGAAACGCTAAGGTGTGGCCAAGGGCAGAAGGGAGATAATAAAGCTGAGGGCGAGTCCAATTGGTTGAACGGACGTGGTTAGAATGGCAATTGTAGTTCCTAAGGAGGCCCAGATGAACAAGAGATGGAGGGATGGGGTTGTATATCGTCTGATGTGCCAGCAGTAACACCATCACGTGGAGGTAGTGGATCGATTACCTATCCCCGGGAGTCTTCTCGCTACTGACAAAGCTTGTCAGTGGACCACAGGTTTCGGATGATTAACTATCGGGGTTTCCATAATCCAATAAGAGATTCGATATGCAGTGGTACTTGTACCGGACAGCATATGATAGGGGGGTTTGGCCATTGCTGTCTAGTGACCGAGGATTGACATTCCCGCGTTCCAGAAGTAGTCTCACAATACCTTCTTGCCTCCAGATGGTAGCAATTGACAGGGGTGTTCGGCCATTGTTATCGGCGGAATCGGGGTTGATATCTCCACGTTCCAGAAACAGCTTCACAACACCTTCATGTCCTTTCGAGACCGCAAGTGATAGGGGCGTTTGGCCATCGATGTCCGGGGGATCGGGGTTCGTGCTGCCGTGTCCCAGAAGCAGCGTTACCACACTTTCTTCCCCCTTTCCGGCAGCAAAGGAGATGGGTGTTTGGCCATTGTTATCCTTTGAATTGGGATTGGCATCCCCGCGTTCCAGCAGTAGCTTCACTACACCCGGTGCCCCCGCTTCGGCAGCGAACGATAGCGGTGTTCGGCCATTTCTATCTGCTGAATTGGGATTGACGTCGCTGCGTTCCAGCAGCGGATTCACTGCTGCTTCGTATCCATTCTCGGCAGCAAATGATAGCGGCGTTCTGCCATTGCTATCAGGTAAATCAGGATTGGTATCCACGCGCCCTAGGAGCAGCTTGACTACAGCTTCATCTCTACCCCAGAGAGCATATGTCAGGGGCGTTCGGCCATCGCTATCCGGTGAACTAGGATTGACATCACCGCGCTCCAAAAGTATCTTCACCACACCCTTATGTCCTCTCTCGGCAGCAAACGAAAGGGGCGTTCGGCCGTTGGGATCCGAGAAATCGGGATTAATATCCCCCCGTTCTAGAAATAGTCTTACGATAACCTCTTGCTCCCACCTGGGAATAGTAGCGTGTAATAGGGGTGTTAGGCCATCTTCATCGGCAAGATTGGTATTGATATCGCTGCGTTTCAATAGTAGCTTAACCGTATTCTCGAGTGCATTCTCTGCAGCATATGATAGGGGTGTTCGGCCATTATTATCCGATACATTGGGGTCGAGATCCTCGCGTTCTAGAAGTAGTTCCACAATACCCTCTCGCTCCCACTCCGAATCGTTAACCACGTGTAATAGGGGTGTCAGGCCCCTTTCATCAGCTCGATTGGGATTGACATCGTCGCGTTCCAGAAGAAGCTTGACTGCACCTTCAAATGCATACTCGGCAGCATATGATAGGGGTGTTCGGCCATTATTATCCGATAAATTGGGGTCAAGATCCTTGTGCCCCAGAAGCAGTTCCACAATACCCTCATCCTCACACCCCCCCCACATAGTGTGTAACAGGGGTGTTAGGCCCCTTTCATCAGCTAGATTGGGATTGATATCGCTGCGTTTCAATAGTAGCTTGACAGTATGCTCGAGTGCGTACTCGGCAGCATATGATAAGGGTGTTCGGCCATTGTTAGCTGATAAATTGGGGTCGAGATCCTCGCGTTCCAGAAGTAGTTCCACAATACCCTCTCGCTCCCACTCCGGATCGTCAACCGCTTGTAATAGGGGTGTCCGGCCCCTTTCATCAACTAGATTGGGATTGACATCGTCGCGTTCCAGAAGAAGCTTAACTGCACCTTTAAATGCATACTCGGCAGCATATGATAGGGGTGTTCGGCCATCATTATCCGATAAATTGGGGTCGAGATCCTCACGTTCCAGAAGTAGTTCCACAATACCCTCATCCTCACCCCCCCCCGAAATAGTGTGTAACAGGGGTGTTAGGCCCTGTTCATCGGCAAGATTGGGATTGATATCGCTGCGTTTCAATAGTAGCCTAACGGTATCCTTGAGTGCGTACTCGCCAGCATATGATAAGGGCGTTCGGCCATTATTATCTGATAAATTGAGGTCGAGATCTTCGCGTCCCAGAAGTAGTTCCACAATACCCTCTCGCTCCCAGTCCGGATCGTTAACCACGTGTAATAGGGGTGTCAGGCCCCTTTCATCAGCTAGATTGGGACTGACATCGTCGCGTTCCAGAAGAAGCTTAACTGCATCTTCGAATCCACGCCTGGCAGCATATGATAGGGGTGTTCGGCCATTCTTATCCGATAAATTGGGGTCAAGATCCTTGTGCCCCAGAAGCAGTTCCACAGTACCCCCATTCTCACACTTCCCCAAAATAGCGTGTAACAGGGGTGTTAGGCCACCATTATCAGTTAGACTGGGATTGATATCGCTGCGTTTCAATAGTAGATTAATGGTATCCTCGAGTGCATACTCTGCAGCATATGATAAGGGTGTTCGGCCATTATTATCCGATAAATTGGGGTCGAGATCCTCGCGTCCCAGAAGTAGTTCCACAATACCCTCTCGCTCCCACTCCGGATCGTCAACTACGTGTAATAGGGGTGTCAGACCCCTTTCATCAGCTAGATTGGGATTGACATCGTCGCGTTCCAGAAGAAGCTTAACTGAACCTTCGAAGGAATACTGGGCAGCATATGATAGGGGTGTTCGGCCATTATTACCAGATAAATTAGGGTCGAGATCCTCGCGTCCCAGAAGCAGTCGCAAAGTAGCATTATCCTCATTCCCCGAAACAAAAAGATGTAACAGGGGTGTTAGGCCCCCTTCGTCGGGTAGACTGGGATTGACATCGTGGCATTCTAGAAGGAGCTTAACTACATCCGCAGAGCCATACCCGGCGGCATATGATAAAGGTGATATGCCATGGAGATCCGATAAACTGGGATTGACATCCCCACACCCCAAAAGTAGCTTGACTACGCCTTCATGTCCATTTTCTGCGGCGTATGATAGTGGTGTTCGTCCAACCTTATCTGCCAAATCGGGATCGACACCCCCGCGCTCTAGAAGCTGCTTGACTATACGCTCATTCCCAAACTCAGCAGCAAACGAGCAGAGGGTACGACCGCTTTGGGTAACCTTGTTGTGTGCGATATCTCCCTGCTCGAGAAGTAGCTCCGCCACCTCATTATTCCCATATTTCACAGCCCAAATTAATGGTGTTTCCCCTTCCGAATTTTCCGCATGCGTGTCCCACCTTTTTTCCTCCAGCATTGCACTCGCAATTTCTGCAATCCCCCAGAATGCAATGCAATGTAGTCCACCAATCCCGCCAACATCTTGCGTAGAGTACCATTTACGTATTTTCTTTCTCCAGAGAATAGCGGCAGATCCGTGGTTCTCATATCCGTCAAGGAGTCGAAGCGCCAGACGTTCAATCGGCTTACTCAATCCCATGGCCGCATGGGCTCCCCAGAAACAGGTGGCATATTCGAGAAATGGTGCCGCCTCGGGGGTATTATCAAGGTTCATCGGCAACGCCCGGACCGACTGACTGTTCAAATATGTGAGACATATTTCGGCCATCATCGACTGAGCAGTTACAAACAGTGTAGGACTCCCTCCGAGATACTCTTGAAGTGTGAGATGCAGTAGACGAGCAGTTGATTCCTTTTCGTCAAAAGTAATAAGTCCTAAGGTGTAGCCTAGTACGGTCTGAATAGTAGGTACATTGTCGACGCTAAAGTCTTCCTCCGCTAGTTCTACCCCCAGCGCATGGCAGAGCTCTTCCGATCTTAAGGGCCTCTTAGAGTGGGAAATCCACATTAGCGCTTCCATTCCAAGTTTCGATTTGCTTCCACCCTGCTGTCTTATCCGATCCAATGTCGTGCTGTACGCATCCTGCAGCCCAATGCCCTTGGCCATTTTATTGAGCACTTGTCTTCTCCGGTGGATGGTAGCCTCTGCAAGGATTGCATCCATATTAATGCAAGCAAGAAGAAATCTAGGGATCACTGTTAGCCTAGTGTATGCAATTCAACACTGTAAAATAATACATACATCCCCGAGATCCTTTCTGGAATAACTTTGAGTATATCGGCACGCAATTCCGCGTCCATCGCATTGAGGTCTAGGTCTTCTTTCAACCTTTTCTCAATATATCTTCCTATATCGTCCAACACTGGTTTTATTATAACCATATCGGCATGTCCAGGAAAATAGCCCTCCGCTTCCGTTGCGATCTGTGGCCTTCCAGTGAGGAATAGACGACTATTCGGGCACTCCCGGATAACTGTCTGCAAAGAGCCCCAGAGCTCAGCCCGATGCTTCGTAGGAAATTCATCTAACGCATCGATGCAAATAAATCCTTTCCGAAAACGCGGTATTGAGGCAATGAGCATTTTGAGGATCTCGGAAAGCCGTAGTCCGCAACCGTCGACCTGTTTTTTCGCATGCTCAAATGCCTTCTGTAATTCATCTGGAATCTGCGCCAATGCTCCGACAACCTGCTTCAGTACCGACGCCAATACAGTCTTCGCGGATTGCACATTCTGAGCAGTGAAATCGCAGTACACATATGCAACGGCCGCATCGCCATTCCCAGCCCCATCGGAAAGTGTATCTATCACAAGAGAGCTGGGTCGCACCGTCAGCATTTCTCTAGACTGGCGGCCCAAGGCGGCCCATACCTAATATACGTCTTTCCAACGCCTGGATCTCCGTAACATAATAGTACAGGCTTTGCAGCACCGTCCTCCAGTGTCCGCCATGCAGAAAACCTTTCTGTTCGAAGAAGCCAGTCTCCTACTCCATCGGCCCGCGCGTCGCGAACAGCCTGATGCCTTTCCCGCGATGTGAATTGGGAGAGCCACTCCAGAAGCTGGCGTTTCCCGTCGGATACCGATATATTGTAGTTATTCGAGATAGTATTGAAGCTATCCGTGACATTTCCAGAGTTGTTGTTTATTGAAAAGGCTGAGCTTAGACCCGAGACCGGATTCATTTCATCCAGCGTATCGGTTTTGCTATCCTAATATGTTGCGGAAACCTTTCGTGCAAATTTGTTACCGGTATTTGAGAGATGACAAGGTGGACATAGGAGTACGGTATGATAACAGACGGACTGGTTTGCAGGAGGCGCTTTAGAAAGTGGGAAATCTCTTGCCATGTCTAGATTGCACAGTCGTTTCTCAGCCCCACAACACCCTACCGGTACTCGGCTCGTTGGACAACAGGCATTGGACCACCGCACACCACCCTGCGCTTACGCAGCGCTCAGAATAGGCTCCAACACTGGCCACTGTGACACAATCTTTCTCAACATACCCTTATCCGATTTGATGTATAATCAATCACCTGCCGATTACGAGTTCAGCCGCAGGTCACGTGTGCAGTCCCTTTGCGGCGTCCGCAACGAAAGGATTGGAAACGTCCTTCATAGTTTTCTCACCTTGACCTGTTCAAAACACCGCCCAATTGGCTCTTGGATAAACTATTTCGACCCTACGCCTTTGATATTCAAAGTAATGAAGAAGTGCTGGATTGACGCTTTTCTTGCTCTTATGCCATTCAAGGATTTCTCCACCCATACTATTCTTTATGTTTTTTTGATTTTGTGTGCGGGTGCTTGTACTTGTAACACAATTACCCCCCAGAAGTAGAATAAAAAAATAATACGCGCAAACCGCTTAGGGTGAAATATACTCGCTGTGTTTTCTCTCCGATATCATTGATTTTACCTTGGAATAGCCGAGCGCGACAGTGCTACTCGAATATCGTATTGAGCCCCACCCTCGTCACATCCTGGATCCTTGAGTGGACTTTTCCCACCCGGACAGTAGTTTAACCCCAGTGCCGACGCACCAAGACCTTGGACCTACTACACTAGCCGTGGATGGGCGAACCCACCTACAGACTCCCGAACACGGGGATTGTAGGCAACTTAGAGATGATTTTTCCTTCCTTTAGAGAATGACAAAGTATTCCAACCGAACGCACCAATGCCAATTTCCTGAAGCCCTCAACAACCCCAGGGCACTCCGAAACTTTGGCTTAGCCGCCTTTTCCTACGCCCTCTGCTCGGATGAGTAGGATACCTTTATATCCCTTCCGCCTGATGTCTGTTCCCTGTCGCCCGACACTCGCCACTTACCCGAATTCCCTATCACCGCCCCCCGATTCCGTCGTCGGTCAAGGCCAATAACAGGAAATATGAAACTGAAGAGATGTGAAGACTTATGGGAACAGAGAGTTGTGGAAGGGTAGAAGAAGTTGGTTGCGAAGGCGATCGATTTTCATATACATTCTTTTGTGCCTATGACCACAGTATTCATACCAACGAGAGGCGTCTATGTACAGTGATCCGAGTACCAATCTTCTACGTTTCAACATACTTCCGGAATGTTTTTGACAGACTCCCTCATCGTGTCACCGAGTGACCACCCATAACTTACCTCGTTTAAGAAAATAATAATAATAATATTATCTTATATATTTATCCTAGAAGCGCCAACCCGGCATATAAGCGGCTACACATCTCAGAATTGGTAAAAGAAAAATTAATAAAATACAAGGCGACTGACTCGCAGGTGATTGTCGATAAATTCACACATTCTTTTAGAGATTTATCATGTAGAGATTGCTGCAAGGTGCACTAGATAAGGATTACATAAGCAGGGCGGCGCACGGGTTGAACCCCTAGCATCTGCTAACTCACTAATTCATTCTGCGGCGGGGGATAAGTTTCACTGATTATGGGAATGTTGATCTTTTTCCCCATCACTTCTAAGATCATGCTCAATCTCGTTCAACCTCTAATATCTCTCTTTTGCTCATGCTACAGTAGCTTTTCGCACATACTATACATTAGGTGGTGGAAAACAAAAACCAATTTTGCTCTTACGATACACAACCGGTGCCCGGAATTCCGGACAGGAATATTATTGGTTCAACCTCTCTCTTCCTCTCGTACTGCCAAAAAGTTGTGATTAATTCTTTTTTGCCTAACTATCTTCTAATCCCTGTAGGTTGGTGATCTACAGTGAAGTCCTCATTTTAAAACGAATAGGGACTTCTCAGAATTTCAAGCAACAGCAACTCATATGGTAAAAGACGGCGTTATGCATCATTAATGCTTGTAGCCTGAGATGCCGTTTTCTGATGGGGCCCTTTATGAGCATGGCCCACAGCGTATCCGCTTCGTATCATCAGGTGACATGGGAGATCGCTAGTGAATTTTATAGATATTCGGACACCTTGATGCTGGGGCCCAACATAGGTGCGGCTCCTTGGCGTCGAGGTGTCCGGATAACTCTGCGATGTTGAAGGTTCAAGATCGGTGTTGGTTAATTGAGATAGATTGTGGGGGTTTCAGGAGTCTGGCGGAGAGTTCGGAGGTTCAATGGATTGGTGTGGAGGTTCAGAGATTGACAGGAGATTCTTCAGACATGTCTTTCCTTTGTTATCACGGGGGTGTATGGAGGAGAGGGGAGCATGGTTGGAGAGATACGGATAGGTGTGGTGATTCATGGAATAATAGGGATACGTTATTTATGTTTTACTTATACCCCTGTCGTTACCGTTAGTTTAGAGAAGAGAGAGCGAAGTTGTTTTTTCCTTACTTTACGCTTTTGTGCACGTCCTACCACAGCCCCCACATAACTTAGTCCTTTAGTTTCTCTATACCGCTGCGCAAGTCAGTCGTTGACAGATATACTCCTCCGTCACAAGAGTTGCGTCAAATTTCCCTTCAGGATAAAGGTAAGTTAGTCGAGCACAGTGATACTGCCAAGTCTCGCCCCGGTTAGGTCCCGGGTAGCTTATATCTTATCCATCTGGACAACCGTCTACATCTACCCCCGCCCGACGTACCAGGGGGCCGGATGTGCACCCAAGGATTGGTGAGTTCAGCTAAACAATGGCTTTGTGGGCAGCGGCGTACAAACTAGCGCTGTTCTAGCACCTACCGAAGTGTGATACAATTACTATGCTACAAAAGATGCGCGCATACTCATAGCTCAACTAGTTGGAACACCGGTGAGGCGCATTTCCCGTTAACCAATTCCAGCTCTCCGAGTTTGGGTGAAGCCTCTTCCGCTATTTTTCTCTTTTCCTCCCTGATCGATGGGTGAGGGTCGGTGGCCCCTTTCCATCAACCGGGATGGTAGGTGGATAGAAATTGGTAGAATAATAAGAACTCTACCGAGTGCTCCGTACACACAATCCCTATCCGCGGTGCGTCGATCCGGAACATGTTGGAAATGGTAATGCTAAATTTGGGGGTTTTCGCAAAGATGAGCGTGAGAGGTGTTTTTCTATTGAGTAATAAAAATTGAGCGGAGAGTAGAAGTAAAGGTACAGAAGAAAAAAAACAGATAGGAGGAGAGTTTTTCATGCAGGTGTTAAGAGCTAACGTATGCACCAACTTTTGTCAGGTATTATAGATCCTCGGTTAAGGCGGGAGGCGTTCTCTTCGGGCAATAGCAAACAGATAAATGATAGCCCACGATGGACTAGTTCTTTGGTAATCTTGAAGTCGTCCCCATTAGCCTCACCGCGGGTTATTGTTCTCACTTCTTCGAGTTTGGTCACAACAATCGCTAGTAGGTCTCCGAGAAGTTTGCAGAATGGTCAATGGTCGGGAGCAGATGAAAGTCAATGATGCTGGTGAGATGGAGATGGTGGAAATTCACTGGTCAATGATCTCTCGACCCAGGAACTGAAAGCCTCTCATAAACTCAGAGGCTTTCTGCTGCTTCTGGGAGGTGTTCTTGTCTTCGTTTCATCTCTCTCGGGAATCCCCTGAACTATGATAGCTACATATACGGGTAGTCCCCTTACCCAGAGTCTCTCTAAGTGCTGACCACGATACCTCCAGGCTATATGCTGACAACACATAACCACCACTCTCTGTCCATTCTCACACCTAACAGTATCATATCTCCCACGGGACATCTTTAAAAAAAATCTAGTAAAACTCACCAAATGCGTTTTGGAGATGCGGGGTCCTCAATTCCCAGCCAGCTCCGTGGGGGGGAGCTCAGAGCGGTGGGTATCCCGGATAGAGAAATATTTTAGACGGGCTCATTTTTGGTCGGATTTGGATATTTGATTTTTCTCTCCAAAAGTTCTGGCCGAGTATTTGGATAGAGTTAATAATATTTTCCAAGCTGATTTACTTCTACGCCTGGCACACCACCTTGTCCAACAAGCTCCATTATAATACCCCACTTGAAAAGTCTAAAAAAGTATCATACCGATTGTCATGAAACCCATCCACCGTTTCACGAACTCGGAACCTATCCATCGTTGCGTTCTGGAAGGGTCAGGATGCTACCGGATTTCGTGAGGGCAAGCGGTGGGAAATTGGAGATAACCGCTTCCGCAGGTAAAACTGTTGCAAAGTGGGGTTGTCTATTTCGCTTCAGCTTTGCCAAATAGATGCTTGGTATCATACCACACTTCCGTCAGGTTTCTTACTATGGTGTTGGTTTTCTATCATAGAACAGCGTAGGGTATCAGCTCGGCATGGGGAGTCAACAAGCAATTTAGCGGAAAGGAAGGATGAGAGAATAATTAAGATATTATAGGAGTAGAGTGCGACAGCAAGGTTGGGTTAGTTAGCACGCAATTGAGAAGAGTCGCAGTATCGAGTCCCCACTATTTCTCCTCAATCCCGGCCCACCGAGGGTCATCCCCCGTCACCGGACTACCGTATTATCTCACAATAGAGCCCCATTCCCAAATCAGGTTAGCGCCAAAATAATTCCAAATAGGGTTAGTGTCCTTGGCAAAGTTTTAGTTTAGTAGCAAGGGGATACCTGCCGGATGGAATTGAGTAAACTTCTGAGATAGTGTCACTTTTGTGCTTGTGGGGGGTTAGAGTGGCCTGGGCAGTGTTCTTTTATCTTCAGAGATTTGTCGTCTCGTTGTACACCGGGCGTTTTTGATATTGAACTATTACAAGACTAGCTTAGCCCCAATTTTAATATGAGCTAGCCTAATCTGAGGTGGGGGCTCTCGTGTGAGATAATACGGTACATTCTTGTTCGCCTAACATTAACTTACCGTGCGGACATAAAGCATCAATAATTGACACGTGTTTTAGGCTCCGCGGATCACGCCAGCATCCAAACTTTTAATAGGAATAACGGTGGGTGGCGGACCGCACAGCGGTAGATAGAAAGGCCAAGTGAATATATGGAGAATTATGACAGTGTGTGGACTTGAGTGGCAAGCGCGGTAAACAACCTCGTTCGTCCGATCGATAAACTAACTGTAAAGAGAGCGGTATAAGTAAAACGTAATGCACGCGTCCCCATCCTTCCATAGACTACCACACCCATATCTAAGTCTCCAACCATGCCCCCGCTCCTCCGCACACTTCTCTGATAACAAAGGAAAGACATGTCCGGAGATTCTACTCCTTATATCTCTGAACATCCGTACAGATCTATTGAACTTCTGAGCTCTGTGCTGTTGGAAATGCTGCTCGGCGTGCTCACTCATCCAGCATGCTCCAAACCTGTTCGGCATGTTTACGACATGCGCGACATGTTTCAGAACATGCTCGACAGCGGGAGAATGGGCATACCCGATAGTCCACCCTTTTATCCGTCCGTCTGTCCACTTGTTTGTTCGCTCGTCCATTCGCTCGTCCGTTTTCTGGCCCATCTGCCTGCTCGTTTGTCAGTTTTGCTGTGCAACTATCGGTCCGCCCGCCCGCTCGTTCACTACCGTAACTTGCCATGTTTCTTGTGTCGGAGCATTACGAAAGCATGCCAGAGGGAGCATGGGAGACAGTGGGGGCGCGGAAGGAAATAGGAGCTTATTTGCTGGGCCTGTATTTTATTTATAAGGACAGAAGTCGTACGGCAACGGAAATGATATCGGCGAGGAAGTAGCGCGGCATCGGGAGAGTTCTTCTTCGCGGTGCCTGCTCTTTTGTTCCTTCTTTTGGTAGCGCTGAGGACAACTGAGGGAAGAGAATCTTTCGTGGATGGGCGTGGGTCTGGAAGGACATTTGTGGGGTTCGGTGGAGCGATGAGAGAAGGCTTGATGATCGCTTATTTATAATCCGGGTTTTTCCACATATAAGTTATTTGAGAAGAGCAAGCGAGTTGATGGGAGTGCCTTTGGGAGAGAAAGGAAATAGAGAAATTTTCCTACCCCTCTTTGGATCTTGGCCTAGTCGCCTTGACGTTTCGTGTCGAGCGAGTGATAGTACGTGATCGCGATGGGTGTGGCGGTGGTTGTGGGTTTCCGCCACCCCGGAAACCCGGGGCCGTTTAAGATATGCCGGACTCCTGAAACTTCCGAAATACGCTCCGGTCAAGTAACGCTCATCCGGAAGCTTCAACACGAGCGTCTTAGGATCTCCCATCCTCTAGAACCCCATGGCTCAAATTCCTCCTCCTATACATTCACCGGACAAGCTTTTCTTTGTGTATTTCCGAATAACCCCGGGCAAGATATGGGCATAAAGATTGATCAGACAGTAATTAACGAGTGTCTAGATGGGTTCTGAGGTGGAGGGAGAATGTGGTTGTCTCTATTCCTGCAACTACATTTCTGTTCTATTGGGATAGAGTGGAATTTAAGGCGGGGGGGTGGGGGGGGTTATTGGAGCGGGATACTAAGGGTGGAACAGGGAGGGTGGATGGGCGGGTATGTATGTGGGTGGTGCGGTGTTGACGGGTACTTATGGAGTTGTTTACCTGGCTATCTGCTTTAAGTACGGTGGATCTATTGCCGATAAGCCTACTTGGACTGTTATAAACGAATAAATGCTCCTACCATGTGCCAGTAATGCCACAATAAAAAAACGCAATTTATAATGAAAGTGTAGAAAGACGCGTAAGTACCATACAGACAAGATAAAGCAAAATAAAATATATCTAACAAACACTGAAATGCGCATCACTTCCAAGAACCGTGCATCGTATGAAATAGTTCACAGGAATCCCCATGGCCATGAAACGTTAAAAAGACAAGTATAATAGTAACTCCCAAGATTAAAGCGCGAAGGAAAAACGGAAACACTAAGGCGTGACCAAGAGCAGAAAGGAGATAATAAGGCCGAGGGCGAGTCCAATCGGTTGAACGGACGTGGTTAGAATGGCAATTGTAGTTCCTGAGGAGGACCAGACGAACAAGAGATGGAGGGATGGGGTTGTATATCGTCTGATGTGCCAGTAGTAACGCCATCACGTGGAGGTAGTGGATCGATTACCTATCTCCGGGAGTCTTTTCGCTACTGACAAAGCTTGTCAGTAGACCACAGGTTTCTGGTGATTAACGATTGGGGTTTCCATAATCCGATAATAGATTCAGTACATGCTGGTACCTATACTGGGAAGCATATGATATCGGTGTATGGCCATAATTATCTAGTGACCTAGGGTTAACATTCCCACGTTCCAGAAGTAGTTTCACAATACCCTCTTGGCTCCAGATTGCAGCAATTGACAGGGGCGTTCGGCCATGGTTATCGGCCGAATCGGGGTTGACATTTCCACGTTCCAGAAGAAGCTTCACTACGCATTCATGTCCCCTCGAGACCGCAACTGATAGGGGTGTTCGGCCATTGCGATCAGGTGTATTAGGATCGACATCCTCGCTTTCTATTGGTAGCTGTGCTATATCTTCATGTCCGCAGTCTATAGCAAGCCATAAGGGTGTTCGGCCACCGCTATCCGATGAATTGGGATTGACATCCGCGCGCTCTAGAAGTAGCTTGACTACAGCTCCACGCCCAGACCTCGCGGCATATGATAGTGGCGTTCGTCCATTTACATCTGGTGAATCGGGATTAACATCCCCACGTAGTAGAAGTAGCTTGACCACACCTTCACTCCACTGCTCCGCGGCATACGACAGCGGTGTTCGCCGACGCTTATCCGATGAATTGGGATTGACATCCGCGCGCTCTAGAAGTAGCTTGACTGCACCTCCACACCCAGACCTCGCGGCATATGATAGTGGCGATCGTCCATTTACATCTGGTGAATCGGGATTAACATCCCCACGCAGTAGAAGTAGCATGACTACACCTTTACTCCACCACTGCTCCGCGGCATACGACAGCGGTGTTCGCCGACGCTTATCCGATGAATTGGGATTGACATCCGCGCGCTCTAGAAGTAGCTTGACTACACCTCCACACCCAGACTTCGCGGTATATGATAGTGGCGTTCGTCCATTTACATCTGGTGAATCGGGATTAACATCCCCACGTAGTAGAAGTAGCTTGACTACACCTTCACTCCACTGCTCCGCGGCATACGACAGCGGTGTTCGCCGACGCTTATCCGGTGAATTGGGATTGACATCCGCGCGCTCTAGAAGTAGCTTGACTACACCTCTACATCGCGAACCCGCTGCATAGGATAGTGGTGTTCGGCCCCTTCTATCAGGTAAATCCGGATTAACATTTTTCCGCGTCAGAAGGAGCTTCACTACATCCTCCAAGCCACAACCGGCGGCCAATGATAATGGAGTTTGTCCATCTTTATCGGCAAAGTTGGGGTTGAAATCCCCGCGCCCGAGAAGAAGCTTCACAATCGTCTCTTGCTCCCCACCGTCCTGCCCCTCCTCCTCCTCCCCAGCTATAACATACGATACGGGTGTTCGCCCATCTTTATCCACTGAATTGGGATCAACACCCCCACGCTCCAGAAGTAGCTTGACTGCATCTTCAAGCCTAGACTCGGCGGCATATGATAGCGGGGTTCGCCGACAATTATCCGATGAATCGGGATTGACATCCCTGTGCTCTAGAAGCAACTTGACGACACCTTCGTCTCCCCGCCGCATAGCATATGATAGTGGTGTTCGCCCATGACTATCTGTTGAATCGGGATACACACCTCCGATCCCTAAAAGTAGCTTGACTGCATCTTCAGACGCAGACTGTGCGGCATGTGATAGTGGTGTTCGCCCATTTACATCTGCTGAATCTGGATTGACATCCCTGTGCCCCAGAAGCAACTTGACGATACCTTGACCTTCCGGCCGCATAGCATATGACAGCGGTGTTCGCCCATCCTCATCTTCTGAGTCGGGTTTGATGTCCCTGCGCTTTAGAAGTAACTCGAATACACCCTCAGACGCAGATTCTGCTGCATATGACAGTATTGCTCGCCCACCTTCATCCGTTGAATAAGGATTGACATCCGTGCGCTCTAGAAGTAACTTGGCTACACCTTCACCCCCCCGCCCCATAGCATATGATAGTGGTGTTCGCCCATCTTTATCCTCTGAATCAGGATTGACACTTTCCCGCCCTAGAAGTAGTCGGACGATACCTTCATGCCCAGACTGTGCAGCATATGAGAGCGCTGTTCGCAAATCATTATCTGCTGAATCAGGGTTGACGTCCACATGCCCTAGGAGTAGCTTGACGACAGCTCTCCAGCCTAAGCCTGCGGCATGTGATAATAGTGTTCGCCCATCCTTATCTGCTAAATCGGTATTGACATTCCCTCTCTCTAAAAGTAGCTTGGCTACACCTCCACCCCCCGGCCGCATAGCATGCAACAGTGGCGTCCGCCCATATTTATCTGCCGAATCGGGATTGACACTTCCCCGCTTCAGAAGGAGCCTGACAGAATATTGGCTCCCAAACTCGGCTGCATATGATAGTGGGGTTCGCCCATGCTTATCTGCTGAATCGGGATAGACACTTCCATGCTTCAGAAGTAGCCTGAAAGCATCTTTTCGCCACAAGGTGGTAGCATATGATAGTGGTGTTCGCCCAAAACTATCTGCTGAATCGGGATTGACATCCCCGCGCACTAGAAGTAGCTTGACCACATCTCCATCCCTAGACCGCACGGCATATGATAGTGGGGTTCGCCCAAAACTATCTGCTGAATCGGGATTGACATCCCCGCGCGCTAGAAGTAGCTTGACCACATTTACATGCCCAGACTCCGCGGTATATGATAGTGGTGTTCGTTGAAAACTATCAGCTGAATCGGGATTGACATCCCCGCGCGCTAGAAGTAGCCTGACCACACTGTCACGCCCAGACCCCGCGGCATATGATAGTGGCGTTCGCCGATTTTTATCTAATGAATCGGGATTGACATCCCCATGGGCTAATAGCAGTTTGAGTACACGCTCATTCCCGGACTGAGCAGCAAACGAGATCATTGTACGACCGATATCGGTATCCTCGCCGCGCTCCATATCTCCATTCTGTGCAAATAGTTCCGCCACACTGCCCTTCTCACATTCCAAAGCCCAACTGAATGGCGTGCGGCCCTCTGAATCTTGTGCATTGATGTCCCATCTCTTCATATGCAGCATGGCGATCGCAATTTCTACAATCCCCCAAAATGCTATGCAGTGTAGACCACTAATCCCCTCAATCTCCATCTCCCAGCCCCACCCGCATATCTTCTTCTGCGAGAAAATATCAGCAGAGACATGGTTCTCGTATCCGTCCAGGAGTCGCAACGCCAGTGATTTCAATGTTTCAGTCACCTCCACGGATGTATGGGTTCCCCAGAAACATGTAGCGTATTCAAGAAAAGGTGCTCTCTTCAGGGGCTCATAGAGATAGCGCGGCAGTGCGCGGACGAAGTGACTGTTCAAATAGGTAAGGCAGACCTCGGCCATCATCGAGTAGGCTGTTGGAAATAGGGCGGGATGTTCTCCAAGATACTCTTGCAGTGTAAGATGCAAGAGACGGACAGTTGAATCCTTTGCGCCAACTGTAACTAGCCCCAAGGTGCAGGCCAGCACTGTTCGTATCGTTGGTACATTGTCGGTATGAAAGTCTTCCTCTCCTAATTCTACCCCTAGTGCATGGCATAACTCCTGCCATTTCAGAGGCCGCTTACATCGGGAAACCCACATGAGAGCATCCAGCCCAAGCCTTGCTTTGTTTCCACCCTGCTGTCTTATCCGATCCATTGTCGTGTCATACGCACTCTGTAAACCACGTCCTTTGGTCATCCTATCAAGTACCTGTCTCCGCTGGTAGATGGTCGCCTCCGCAAGGATTTCGTCCATATTAAGACAAACGAGCAGAAATCTGGAAGCCAGTCTTAGCGCTGTCTGTAGGTTTCAACATCCTGGGATAATACATACATTCCCGAGATCCTTTCTGGAATAACTCTGAGAATCTCGGCTCGCAATACCTCATCCATGGCATCCAATTCTGGGTCTTTCTGGAGCCTAGTCGTCAGGTACAATTTGATATCGTCCTCTCGGGGGCTTATCTGCAACATCTCTGCAGTTTCAGGGAAATATTTCCGTACTTCTTCTCTGATGTAAGGCCTCCCAGTAAGGAAAAAGCGTGTGTTTGGGCACTCTCGGGCAAGACGCTGCAAAGATTGCCAGAGTTCGGGCCTCTCCTTTTGCGGAAACTCGTCTAAGGCGTCAATGCATATGAAGCTCCTTTTCAAACTAGATAGAGACTTGGCGAGGATGTTCAGAATCTCGGAAAGCCTGAGCCTGCAACCGTCTGCCTGTTTTTTTGCATTCTCAAAAGCACGCAGTACTTCACCGGGGGTCTCTGCCATAGCTGCTACAACCTGTCTTAACACCGATCCCAACAGGGTGCTGGTGGATTGCGCGTTCTGGGTTGTGAAGTCGCAGTAGACGTAAGTGACGTCCACTCCGTCCCCGAAAGTCTCTTTGGAAAGTGTATCTATTACGAGGGAGCTGTGCTACCTTTTTAGAACTGCTGCCACTTTTGGGGAACTACGGTCTCTCGCACCTGATATATGTCTTTCCCACTCCAGGATCTCCATAACATAATAGCACAGGCTTCGAAGCCTCGCCCTCCAACGTACGCCAAGTAGAAAACCTTTCTGCACGAAGCAGCCAGTCGCCCACTCCATCGGCCCGCGCTTCACAAACAGCGTGGTGCCTTTCCCGCGATGTTAGTGGAGATAGCCACTCTAGAACCTGGCGTTTCCCGTCGGATACCGATATATTATAGTTGTTCGAGAGAGTGTTGAAGCTGTCCGTGACATTTCCAGAGTTGTTGTTTATTGAAAAGGCTGAGCTTAGACCCGAGACCGGATTCATTTCATCTAGCGTATCGGTTTTGCTGTCCTAATATATTGCGGAAACCTTTCGTGCAAATTTGTTACCGGTATTTGAGAGATGACAAGGTGGACATAGGAGTACGGTATGATAACAGACAGACTGGTTTGCAGGAGGCACTCTAGAAAGTGGGAAATCTCTTGCCATGTCCAGATTGCACAGTCGTTTCTCTGCCCCGCAACACCATACTCTGCTCGTAAGACCACAACCGGCATTGACCACCGCACGATACTTTGCACCACCGTGCACATACGCAGGGCTCGGAATAGGCTCCAACATTGACCACTGTGACACAATGGTCAATGCTCCCAACCCAGATGCCGATACACTACCAGTGCCCCGATTTGAAGAGAAAGTGTTACTATCCCACAGTTCAATCTTTTTCAACATATCCTTATCCGATTTGATGTATAATCAATCACCTGCCGGTTACAGGTTTAGCCGCAGGTCACGTGTACAGCCACTTTGCTGCGTCCGCAACGAAAGGATTGGAAAGGTCTTTCACCTTGACCTGTGCAAAACACGGCCCGATTGGCCCTTGGATAAACTATTTCGACCCTACACCTTTTATCTTCAAATGTAATGAAGAAGGGCTGAATTGATGAACGCTTTTCCTGCTCTTATTGAGGGACGAGAGTCTTAAACCCTGAGTAAATGGATACCATGTCACAGGGCCTTCATAATAACCTTCCTACTCTAGGTTGCGAAGGTTCTATTCCTTTTTATGCCATTCTAGGATTTCTCCACCCTTACTATTTTTTGTGTTTTTTGATTTTGTGTGCGGGTGCTTGTACTTGTAACACAATTACCCCCCAGAAGTAGAATTAAAAAAAATAAAACGCGCAAACCGCTTAGGGTGAAATCTACTCGCTGTATTTTCTCTCCGATCACATTGATTTTACCTTGGAATAGCCGAGCGCAACAGCGCTACTCGAATATCGTATTGAGCCCCGCCCTGGTCACATCCTCGATGCTTGAGTGGACCTTTCCCACCCGGACAGTGGTTTGACTTCCAGTGCCAACGTACCCAGAACTTGGACCTACTACACTACGGTAGTCGTGGATGGGCGAACCCACCTACAGACTCCCGAACAAGGGGATTGTAGGCGACTTAGTGATGATTTTTCCTTCCTTTAGAGAATGATAAAGTATTCTAACCGAACGTACTAATGCTAATTCCCCGAAGCCCTCAATAACCCCAGGGGGCTCCTCAACCTTGGCGTAGCCGCGTTTTCCTACGCCCTCTGCTCGGATGAGTACGTTACCTTTATATCCCTTCTGCCTGATGTCTATTCCCTGTCGCCCGACACTGGCTACTTACCTGGATTCCCTATCACTGCTCTCCCCGATTCTGCCCTCAGTCAAGGCCAATAACAGGAAATGAGGAGCTGAAGAAATGTGAGGACTTATGGGAACAGAGAGTTGTGGAGGGGTAGAAGAAGTTGGTTGCGAAAGCAATCGATTCTTATATACATTCTTTTGTGCCTATGACCACAGTATATACCAACGAGAGGCGTCTACGTACAGTGATCCGAGTACCAATCTTCTACGTTTCAACATCCGGAATATTTTTGACAGGCTCCCTCATCGTGCCACCGAGTGACCGCCTATAACTTACCTCGTTTAAGACAATATCATATATTTACCCTAACAGAGCCAACCCCGCATATAAGCGGCTACATCTCTTATAATTGGTAAAAGAAAAATAACGAAATACAAGGCGACTGACTCGCAGGTGATTGTCGATAAATTCACACATTGTTTTAGAGATTTATCGTGTAGAGATTGCTGCAGGGTGCACTAGATAAGGATTACATAAGCAGGGCTGGCGCATGGGTTGAAACCCTAGCATTTGCTAACCCATTAATGCCTGTAGTCCGAGATGCCATTTTCTGGTGGCGTTCTTATGAGCATGACCCCAGCATATCGGCTTTGTATCATCGGGTGACATATGAGATCGCTCACTAATTTTATGGGTATCCGGACACCCTAATGCTGGGCCCAACATAAGTGCGACATCTTGGCACCAAGGTGTCCGGATAGCTCTGCGGTATGTAGTTTGAAACGAACAAGTCTTCGGCAACTTCGGAATCGGAAAGTAATTAGGGGAAACAAAAACAATTAACCACCAATGGGATGCCGGACAAAAGGATAGGTAGGTGGGCAGTTCCGGAGAGCATGAGTATTGAACCCCCACCATGTCTCTTCAATTCTAGCTGATCGCAGGGAATCTCCGATCACCTCAATAGGTTATGTGTTGCCCCTACATCAACCTGTTGACGAAGGGCATAAATTATTGATAGTTTTTCTTAATCGGAGATCTGGAAGGGAACCGAAATATCATAGAAATCCGATCGCTAATGAGGGACTTAGTTCGCTCGCTCTCATTCAAACTTCTCTCCGCTCTTTCGCAGTGCCCCCAACTCGACTAACTAATTAAACGGTAAAGAAAAGAGTATATATAAATCGCAACGAAAGCGTCCTCCCATTTTTCCGTCCGTAACAATCCACTCTTGCCCACGCAAGTCTCCCTTTGCTCTGCTTACTCTCATAATGACTCCGCCATTCGTAGCCTCCGCTCCGCCCCTTTGACTCTCCCATACTTCTTCCGGAAGGTAGATAATTTGCTTCCGGCGGATACCATACATCGTTTCCCCCCAAGGATATGTTTTTGATAAACGCATGCTCAAAACACTTATCCTAACGACCAAGTAACTTCCTCAGTATGCGAGCAGCATCCGTGATTTCCAACAATCACAAACCCGGTGGATCACACCCCCATCTAACCGGCTTCGATCCCCTTTTATTAGGACTGCTATTACTCGGCTTTTCTAAATACACTTACTGGTCTAAGCTTCGCTATAAATGTTCCTCACAAATTAGGGTTTGGACACCCAGTTAAAGCAACGCACAGCTATGAGCAACGACCTCCTGGAGGGTACCGAGGTGGGGGAAAGAGGGTGAAGGGAAGCGGTTGCTCAAGAAGGATACTAAAGGAGGTTGGGCGAAGGTGGGGGGATAAGACGGATGGATGGGGCAGTTTTGCGAAATGTGTTTTGGTTACGCTGAGCTTGTTGCTTGGAGTGGCATTTGGACTGCGATACCATGAAGGATTACTCCTACTGAGACACTAGAATACCACTTAAAAAGATCACAACATGTAATAAAACAGGAAAAAACCACAAGTATTATACCGACAAGAATACAAAATAGTCAGGATCACTGAAATGCTCAACTCCACCTGGTGTTGTGAATGGAATGAACTAGTCGACAAGAATCCCAAATATACGCATCGTTTGAAACAAGAGAAATATGAGAAGAAGAAAGATTAACCTTTGCAAGAAAAACTGATATCTTACTCTGGATCAGGTGGTAAAAATGGGGCGGGATTAGGCTGAGGGTGAGTCCAACTGATTTGTCCTAGACTATTGGAGCGGTAAAGGTAGCTACTATGTAGGCCAACACGAGAGAGATCAAGCGACGGAGGCCGGTAGTGGAAGCTGATGTCTGATGTGGTGTTTGGAGAGTGACATTATCCGGTAGGGTAGGGGTTGTGGGAGGTTGCGTTTCGCTCAGGAGTTTTCTCACCACCACCAGGGGCTTTTATTTGACCACAGGTTTCTGATAATTCAGGATCGGGATATCCAAAATCCGATAGCAAATTGACTACGGTATTCTTGCACCCATTGCTATGGGCGGTATATTCACAGGGCTATAGTAGGGATATATCTCCTATATGGCCATGCTAAGAATCCTGTCAGATTGGAGTTCACGCTAATCCGCTCTTCCTGTTAGGGCTGACATTATCTTATCTGAGTATGATAGTAATTCCACCAAGAGTCTACCGCGAGCCCAATTTCAGCAACAAGTGAGAGTGATGTTTCGCCCGAGTAAATCTGCGTTGCCAGAAGTGATGTCATACTGTTACACAGGTCTCTTCATCACCCCTGCGTTCCCACACCAAATTGCCCCAGTTAGTGGTCTTCCTCCATTGTTGTCTAGATATTTGAGGCTGACATTGGAACCCCAAGCAGCACTCTCATCTCACTCCCTCGTATGATGTTCATATCATACTAAGCAGTAAGCGACAGTGGCGTGCGGCCGTAGCTCCATGTTTTGTCGGGGCTGGTATCATCCTGTCCAAGATTCAGTGATCCTAAGCGTCAAGTGTGGACGATGGTCTAGATCATGGGTCGGCAGTCCGGTCAGTCCGGCCTGGGTTTTGAAAAGCCTGGGTCAGTCCGGTTGAGATTCCCAGCGGCCGGCAATGCCCAATGGCGCCTTGTGACCCACCGGGTCGAGTCTTGGCGCAACACAGATCAAAGCTACCAGATGCCCAGTCAAAGCCGCCCGCCCGGTGCCCAGGTAATCTGAAGATGTCTATTGACGGCCTGCGGGCTTTCCATTATAAATTGCTCGGAATAGGATAATAGTAACAACATGCCCCTGGCGCTAGATCTCGCTTAAGATAAATCTATCTCATCCACCGATGAAAAGCCATGATACCCAAGTATACTGGCCAACCTCAAGACACTCAAAAAACCATTCTTCACAGAACTCTCTAACTAGTTTGGGTGAATGTGTATTAACCGAGTGACTTTGTAAAAAATTAATCCTGTTGAATAGCAAATATTTATTAGTAGTGAAAACGCAAGTGATCACTTGAAACATCGGCCTGCAGGTGACCCAGGCCGGGCCCGGCTTTGGTTTGGAAAAGCCGCTTTCCCACACTCGGGCCCGGCCGTCCCTGAAAAAGCATGGGGCAGTCCGTCCGTACTCAAAGCCGGACGGATTGGCCGTTTTGGGATTACGCCAAGCATGAATGTTACCACCCCCCGTTGCCCCTTGACGACTACCCCACCGAGAGGTGTTTGGCCTCGCTTGTCTGGTCAGTTGGGGTTATTGGGGTTGATATGGTCCCACCCGAGTAGCATCCTCACAACTCCCTACTGCCCACTCCCAGCTGCCATGCTGGGCGGTGTTATGCCCCAAGAATCTTGCTTGTCTAGTTGTCGTTGTCCCACCCAAGTAGTGCTCGCGCGGCCGAGTTGAAGCTAGACACTTTGTATGGGAATTGTCACCTTAGAGGTTCGCGTCATCCTGGCCACGTAAGATTTTCACTGCTCTCTCCTGCCCATTTTCTGCAGCCTACCATAGTGGCGTTCGGCAATAGTTATCAAATTTATCAGGGCTGATTTCATCCCGTCGAAGTACGAGTAGTATTTTCCCCACTTTGTTACACTCATTCCTAGCTGCAATACTAAGTGGCGTGCTACATTGCTTGCGAGGTCCGTCGGGATTAAGGTCGTCCCTTTCGAGTAGCATTTCTACCACTCCCTCATTCTCATTCGCTACAGCCCACAATAGTGGTGTTCCACCCTTGTTATCTGGCTTGCCAGCATTGACGTTGTCCCGTTAAAGTAGCAAATCGAAACTCTATTGTGCCCTTGTATAGCTGCCTCGCGAACTGATCATCTGTACTTTTATAAATACCCTCAGTTGAAGTCGTCGTAGCCGAGTATGATTTCCATCAGTCTCTCGCGCCAATCACTAGTAGCAAGCTCCGGTGGTCTTCGGCAACACGTATCTAATGTATGAGTTGCCGTCGTCCCCTCTATGTATAATAGCCTACAAGCGAGCTAGTCACTCGTGGGAAAATGGAAGAGCAAACAGGTTAATTGCACCTGGAGGACAAAAGTGCATGAGTTTTCTGTCTTGTTATAAGTGCACAAAGGGAGAATCTTGAAAATCGGATCTCATCATAACTCAACTATGAACGACTACGATTTTAAAAATAAAACAATTTAAGGAAGCGGTAAAGAACATGTAGCCCTTTCCTGTGGCTTATCAAGATAGTAAATTGAAGTAGGGTCAAAGATCCACCGAAATGTAAGGGTAGTGTGTTCCAAGTTCCCAAACGATGGCACTTAAATCAGGGTAACCTTGACTATTGGTGTCTGTTAAAATGGTCAAAACCTAGAGAACATAGGTGCTACAATTTAATACATATCGCCTCTTTTTCCTCTCCATCTTCACATGTCAAATATAACCTCTATCATAGCACCGTTGTTGAGTTTGGATATGTAACAATTTCTTAAAGAAATCGAAAAAGGAAGTTGTTGTGAGCAGTAAAACTCATGCATTTTTGTCTTCCAGGTATAAATGAACCAGAAAGAGG
The DNA here is from genome assembly GCA_006112555.1 of Tuber indicum. Lineage (NCBI taxonomy): Eukaryota > Fungi > Ascomycota > Pezizomycetes > Pezizales > Tuberaceae > Tuber > Tuber indicum. The sequence continues at coordinate 306,462 of VBSK01000411.1, forward strand.
GTTACCATGACGCAACCAAACAGAAAAAAAGCGGCTGAAAAAAGAAAACAGCGCTTTATATGAAAGTAGCGAAGGAAAAAGCAAAAAAAGTGACTGTCAGCTTACTGGTAGCGACAATCGTAAGTAAGAAATGCGATAATAGGAGAGCAGGGGGACTGCGTCACAACGGCTATAGTCTAATAGGAACGCTGGGGTAGGTGTCATAATCGAAGACGAAGAAGATTTTTAAATGTCTTGGCGAGGCGATCATCTCATAACTGATGGTCAGATCAGACTCGAATTATTTTCAGGTATCGTAATATGATATTAGATATTACCGGTAGAAAACCTCCCTAAATTTAATAGTCTGTGGTACCAAAGGCCAGTTTTTGTTGTCGGTGCTTGGCGCTGTGCCCATTCCAGCTGAGGCTGAGAACGACTCGCAGTTTCAATTTTTTAAACCCGTGTTAGCCTTGTTTGCCGACCGTGTAGTGGCCATGCATCTAACACGCGATTCCTCTGGTGAGATGATTGAGTAGCACAAAATGTTGTGTAGGCTCCTCGATAGGGTGCAGGGGATGATAGGGTGGTGAGAACCACCGGCCCCCTCAGACAAGTCGGCCTTTTTCATTCAAGTTAAGTACGGCACCGTATCTCTGCTGTGAGAAGTGTTAGTCCTCGCTACCCTATCTTTCTCGGCACCCTCTCAAGTAGTCTAACACCAGGGTGTTTTCCTACCCCACACCCCCGCTTTACCCATCCCACCAAGTTTGTCTATTAACGCTACCATACCTTGACCCAGCCCGATCTATTCCAGAGAAGAAATTTGAAAAACCGAGACGATAGTCGAGATGAATCCAGAAGCACCTCAAAACCCAGTCATTTCAACAAACAGCACTCGCACAGTCGTGGCCGGCTCCGGGAGTCCGCGAAACACCCGCGATATATTGGTAGCCGATGAAAAAGGCGCTGTTCTGGAATGGCTGTCTCCCCTCGAACCTCGGGAGAGACATCATGCTATCGGCATGCACAGGGTGGCTGGGGTGGGCGGTTCGCTTCTTCATACGAACGATTTTATTCGGTGGCAGGAGAGGAGCGATGAGGCGACTCATCCTGTCTTATTTGGTTATGGGGATCCCGGTGTTGGAAAGACATATCTTAGGTACGAATGACCGCTAACCTTGATGAGTGTGCGCGAGGCTGAACGGCAGTAACAACAGCTCCCTTGTTATAGATAAACTGTCTGATCAGGTAGATGTTGAGAATATGGCTGTTGCGGCTGTATACTGCGACTTCAATGCTCAGGGTGAACAATCTGCAACGAGGTTACTCGGGGCTTTGTTAAAGCAGGTTGTCGGCGCCTTGGAGACGATCCCGGATGAGGTACAAAGGGCATTTGACAACTCGAAGGGGATCGTTGGCGGTCGCAGACTCCTGCTTCCTGATATCATCAGGATACTCGTCAAGTCTCTGTTATCTTTACAGCAGGGGTTTATCTGTATAGATGCTTTAGATGAGTTTCCCACGAAGCACCGTCCAGAGCTTTGGGAATCTTTACAGCAAATTGTACATGATTGCCGAAACACACGGCTATTCCTTACTGGAAGGCTTCATATTCGAGACGAAGTACGCAAATATTTCCCCCAAACCGCCAAGATGTTGCGGATTGGTCCTACCGAGCACGACATTGGGTTATACCTTAGGATGAGGTTGAGCCGAGACCCTGAGCTCGATGCAATGGATGAGGAATTGGAAACCGATATTCTTAGAATTATCCCAGAAAGGATGTCCGGAATGTATGTATTATCCTGTGATGTGGAGTTCCGGAGATTAGGTTAACAGCGATCTCTAGATTTCGCCTTGTTTGTTTGAGTATGGATGCAATCCTTGCAGAGGCGACCACAAACCGGAGGAGACAAGCACTGGATAGGGTGGGCAAGTTCCTTGGTTTGCAGGATGCGCACCACGCGACATTGGATCGGATAAGGCGGCAGGGAGGAAGTAAAGGGAGACTTGGAATGGAGGTCCTAACGTGGATTTCCCACTCTGAGCGGCCTTTGAAATTAGAGGAGTTGCGCCATGCTCTGGGGGTAGAATTAGGAGTGGAAGATCTTAATGTCGACAATGTACCTTCGGTACGGACCGTACTGGATTGCACGTTAGGACTTGTCACAATTGATGAAAAGGAGTCAACTGTCCATCTCCTGCACCCTACGCTTCAAGCGTATCTTGGAGAGCATCTCACCCCGTTTGCAACTGCTCACTCGACGATGGCCGAAGTATGCCTCACCTACTTGAACTATCGGTCAGTCCGGGAGTTGCCGCTAAGCAACCATACACCTTCGACGTTAACACCATTTCTTGAATATGCTACATGTTACTGGGGAGCTCACGCCACCAGAGGGGTGACTGAGCCAGTGAAACTTTTAGCGTTACAACTTCTTGACGGATATGAGAACCATATATCCGCTAATGTTTTCTGGCAAGAGAAGCTACGTGAGCGTTTCGACGAGAATCCAATTTCCAGTATTAGCGGATTACACTGCATTGCATTTTGGGGAATTACTGAAATTGCAAATGCCATGCTGGAGTGGAAAAGACTGGACGTTAATGGGTGTGATTCAAGGGGCGACACACCCTTAATGTGGGCTGTTAAATATAGACATGATAGCATGGCCGAGCTATTTCTAGGGCAGGGAGATATGGTGATTGACGGAGTTATTCAGAATGGTCGCACAATATTCTCGTTTGCTTCTGAGTTTGGGAATGAACATATAGTCAGGCTACTTCTGGAACGCTGGAAGGTTAACCCCGACTCCTTAGATTGCGAGGGTCGAACACCCTTATCATTCGCTGCCTCAAGGGGACACGGGGGTGTGGTTAAGCTACTTTTGGAATGTGGGAAGGTTAATCCGGATCCACTAGATAGCTGTGGTCGAACACCCTTATCATACGCTGCCGAGCAGGGGGCCCAAAGTGTCGTGAAGCTACTTCTTGAACGCGGGGATGTTAATCCCGATTTACCGGATACCATTGGCTGCACACCCCTATCATATGCAGCTTGGAAGGGAGAGGAAGCTATAGTGAAGTTACTCCTGGACCGCAAGAGTGTCAATCCCGATTTGCCAGATAACGAGGGTCGGACACCGCTATGTTACGCTGCCGATCAGGGGGCACAAGGTGTCATGAGGCTACTTCTTGGGCAAGGGGGTGTTAATCCCGATTTACCGGCTAGAAATGGCTGCGCACCCATTTCCTATGCGGCATGGAAGGGAGAGGAAGCTATAGTGAAGTTACTCCTGGACCGCAAGGATGTCAATCCAGACTTGCCGGATAACGAGGGCCGGACGCCCCTATCATACGCTGCTGAGCAGGGAGCTCAAGGTGTCGTGAAGCTACTTCTTGCGCGCGGGGATGTCAATCCAGATTTACCGGCTAATAATTGCTCTGCCCCTATATCATATGCGGCCTGGAAGGGAGAGGAGGCTATAGTGAAGCTGCTCCTAGACTGTGAGAATGTTAATCCCGATTTGCCGGATAGCTATGGTCGAACGCCTCTATCATATGCTGTCGAGCAGGGGGCACAAGGTGTCGTGAAGCTACTTCTTGAACGCGGGGATGTTAATCCCGATTTACCGGCTACCAATGGCCGAACACCCCTATCGTATGCAGCTTGGAAGAGAGACGAAGCTATAGCGAAACTACTCCTGGACCGCAAGGATGTCAATCCCAATTTACCGGATAATGAGGGTCGAACGCTCTTATCATACGCTGCTGAGCTGGGGGCTCAAGGTGTTGTGAAGTTACTTCTTGCGCGCGAGGATGTCAATCCTGATTTACCGGCTAATAATCGCTCTGCGCCTATATCATATGCGGCCTGGAAGGGCGAGGAGGCTATAGTGAAGCTGCTCCTAGACTGTGAGAATGTTAATCCCGATTTGCCGGATAGCTATGGTCGAACGCCTCTATCGTATGCTGTCCAGCAGGGGGCACAAGGTGTCGTGAAGCTACTTCTTGAACGCGGGGATGTGAATCCTGATTTACCGGATAGTAATGGTCGAACACCCATACTATATGCAGCCTGGAAGGGAGAGGAGGCTATAGTAAAAATACTCCTTGACCGCAATGACGTCAATCCAGATTTACCGGATAACAATGTTCGAACACCCTTATCGTACGCTGCTGAGCTGGGGGCTCAAGGTGTCGTGAAGCTACTTCTTGCGCGCGGGGATGTCAATCCAGATTTACCGGCTAATAATCGCGCTGCGCCTATATCATATGCGGCCTGGAAGGGAGAGGAGCCTATAGTGAAGCTGCTCCTAGACTGTGAGAATGTTAATCCCGATTTGCCGGACAGCTATGGTCGAACGCCTCTATCATACGCTGTCGAGCAGGGGACACAAGGTGTCGTGAAGCTACTTCTTGACCGCGGGGATGTTAATCCCGATTTACCGGCTACCAATGGCCGAACACCCCTATCGTATGCAGCTTGGAAGAGAGACGAAGCTATAGCGAAACTACTCCTGGACCGCAAGGATGTCAATCCCAATTTACCGGATAATGAGGGTCGAACGCTCTTATCATACGCTGCTGAGCTGGGGGCTCAAGGTGTCGTGAAGCTACTTCTTGAGCGCGGGGATGTCAATCCAGATTTACCGGCTAATAATCGCTCTGCGCCTATATCATATGCGGCCTGGAAGGGAGAGGAAGCTATAGTGAAGCTGCTCCTAGACTGTGAGAATGTTAATCCCGATTTGCCGGACAGCTATGGTCGAACGCCTCTATCGTATGCTGTCCAGCAGGGGGCACAAGGTGTCGTGAAGCTACTTCTTGAACGCGGGGATGTGAATCCTGATTTACCGGATAGTAATGGTCGAACACCCTTATCATATGCTGCACGGCACGGGTAGCAGTGTGTACTGAATCTATTTCCTGTTCCGGAAACCCCGATTGTGAATCGTCAGAAACATACGGTCAAACAGGTGCCTCTGTCGGCAGTGAGGGCATTCCGGAGCAAGATGTAACTGATCCACCACGGCTACCGGATGGTGTTAACTCCCGCAAAACCCATCATACCCCACCAGATTCCCTCTACCTCTTATTCTGTCTCTTCTTGGCCTCCTCAAGAATGGCCTCATATCCTGCCCTACCCATCCCCGCTTCCATCCTTTCGCTCTATATTAGGATTTCCACTTCCCTTCGCAGTTTAATCTTATTGTTCCCTCTCATCTTTATTTTCTTTTTAACTTTCCGTAAGTATGGGTATTCTTTTGAGCTATTTCGTGCCATCTCCGGCACTTGGGTATGCACTTTTCGGTCTTTGTTAGATCCTTTGTATTTTGTCATCTTCTCTACATCATCCTCGCGGTTTTATTTATTTCCCCCATTTTTTGGGTCCTTTTATGTTGAATTCCTAGCGTCTCACTAGAAGTATTCCCCCATAATAACCCAAATATCGTCATCAACCAGCTCAACGTACACAAAGCCCATAATATCTAGATTATTATTGGAACATACTACGGCTGGACCTGGTGTTTCGGTGTCCTCACCACCATCCTTTCGGTCTTTGAAAAACCTACATACTCGGCCGATCTGGAGAGTGCAATTACTAGATGTTTAGAGATGGAAGGGTTGGAATTAGACACTGCTTATGTATGCTAGTAGTGTTTGGAGGCTAGGGAGTGTGGTGGATTTCTCTTGTCTCACGATATTTTGAGTATTTTTTTCTTTCCACACCTACGAATGTTTTGCCGGCTCTCTCTCTATAAAGGGTGCTTTGCTTCTTCCTCCGTTCATCGTTCTCGTACCCATATGCGTTACTTTACTTTCCTCGTTGATATTATATCAACCTCTACCCGCTCTTTCGTCAGTCTCTTTGTTGCTCCTCGATATAAGTAAATATACCAGTATTCAGGCGTTGGCCCTATATACTTCACAATTATCAACACCGAAAGCGCCCAGTAACTTTACTCATACAAAGTAAGCGTAGTTGAAGAAGGAGAGGAACTGGATTGCCTAGGTGGGGGATCGAAGCCGGTTAGGTGGGGCGTGTTATCCGGGGGATTCGGGAGGCGACATTGAGCGTAGTAGAACTTCTGCCTCGGAGTGAGGTTAGTCCCGGTTAATCGAACAGCCGTGGCCGAGCACCCCTATCGCATGCCACCGGGGAGAAGGTAGAGAGTGTAGTGAAACTACTTCTAGGACGTGGAGATGTCAATCCCTATTCGCGGGACAACAGTGGCCGAACACCCCTCTCACATGCTGCTGAGGATGGGGCAATGAGTGTAGTAGAACTGCTTCTGAAATGTGGGGATGTCAACCCGGATTTGCCTGACAACAATGGAACAACACCCCTAGCGTATATCCTGTCGCGCAAGAGGGTGAAAATATAGTCCAGCTGCTTCTAGTGCGAAACTGTCGGGCTCCTTAAACAGGAGGAGGTTGCTTGATTACAAGGGGGAAACAGACGATTGTCGATGGAGTGGAGGACATAATGATTCAATTAGTCTCGCTCTGATTCGTGCTCTCGATACCTTGAAAGACTGTCCCCTATATACAAATTTACCAATCCCGTGGAATCTTCAAAACCTCAAGATTCCAACGCTCCATCTCGTCCCCACACCAATCTGCATTCCCGCGAAAATGGCGACTCCCATGGATACACTCATACTAATAGCACTCATTTCTGTTCCAATCGTATTGTACTCCTGATTCCTACCTTATCTCCCCAACACCAAAATTTCCTCTATCCCAATACCAGAAACCATGATTTCTAATATTGTGTTGCTGGGCGTTGATAAATATTCACTGGATAACAGGGAACACACACCCCCAGTGTTTCCTACATGCAGTAGGTGTGAAGATGCAGTTAAGTTGCTCCTGGGAGATGTTGACATCCAGGCAGAGACACCAAGGCGTAGTCAAGGTAAAGTTGAGCTACTTCTGAAACACTTCGATTTCAACCCCAGTTAACCGTGCTATGTCGCCGGTCACTCCTACGAGATGCTTCCCAGAGCGTGGAAGAGCGTATTGTGGAGCTGAACTTTGAAGCCAGGAATGCCGATCTCGATTCGTCTTATAACAGGGGCATGACATCTATTGTGTGTTGACGCCAGTTACCGGATGTTGGGCGGTATGTAAGGCGGCTTCTGGACCTCCCGGGTACCAATCCCGATTGGGACCCCGCGCACATTTGCCGCCCAAACGTGAGAAAAGATTCTTCTAAAACTGCTTCTGGATCGAGGGCGAGTCAACCCCGACTCATCGTATAACAGTGACCAAACACTCCTGTCGTGTCCTGCCCTGTGGTGGGAAGGGGGGGATACAATATTAGAGCTAGTATGCAGAAATGTTTGTGATCGGAGGCCTGTTTAATTGTAGTCGCGCAATAGGGGTTGGGGGAGGTGGGGGAGAATTGTAACATTCCGGGGTTTTATGGAACGTTCTCGGGGATCAACCTAGAAGATCGGTGTCAATAGCAGTAAACCTATGAGAAAAGTAAAGCAGAAATATTTGAATAAAGACCGGAAAAACGACACTCACAAACACCGCATAAAACCCGAACTTCTGCTGCCATGCACTGGGCCTGAAAAATTGCGAGTTATCATATCATAGAGCAAGTGATCAAAACTGAGAATGGTTGGGCACACCATGGGGAGATATGCCACGAGGAAGACTTCAACAAGATTTGGAAGGCTACAGGGGAAAGTAAAGACAAAAGGCTAAAAAACAAGAGCAACCTACGATCGGATATGCCAGTAATAAGAGTAGAAATTCCCGGGGGACGGTGATGTGCCGCATTCTCGGAGGCGTAGTTTCCCATGGTGGATTCCTGACGCTGCTGACGTGGCGCTGGTTCACTTGTGTGCTTAGCCCCTCTTGACTGTGGGTCGAATTTGGAGCGTTAAGACGGTACCTTGTATACGCAAACAGCCTCCCTTAGCCTTGAAAGCTGTATCCATCTTACTCGAGTATTAAGCATCGATTTCCACACACAACTCCTGAAGTGATAGGTCCTTCCTAGAACAACTATGCAAGGAATATTTCAACTGCCGGCTAAGGCTACCTAATAATTTGGGTAATTTGGAGAATATTTTAAAGGTAGTATAGCACGGAAATCGTCATTCTTTCATGGTTTTTGAAACAGCTAACTAACTCATCAGTTCTTGTGGCCTTCTATCCGAAATTCGTTACATTATCTCCAATTGTTCTTTTTTTCCCTTCCTGCGCGTTTCATTCAAGTTAAACATAACGAGTGGTACTTTGTGCATTTGGTTTGAATAGGGAGGATACCTTTATGTAGAATCTGGTATCCCCAGAAAACTAAAATCCTAAACTCATGGCTGAATACAGAACTAAAGGAAATCGGTGTCTTTACTCCTTTTTTATAGCTATCATATCATACAAAATATAACCAACCCGTTCCACCACAACTCAAAATTGCCCTCCAGAACGATTAGTTGATATAACCCTAACCCTTCTCCTTCCTCAAGCACTCCACACCCGAGTGCATTTCCCACGACGAGTAACTGATAGGTATCGAGGGAGATGACTCGTTAAGCTCATTGGAAATTTATGCGCCTATTGCGGCTAAATGGGATATCGTACTTGTCTCCTAAGGGCGCAAAATGAGTGTAAGGAGGTGCCAAAGTGTAGGGTGTGGCCGGAGAACCTGACCGCGAGGGCGAGGGGTGCCCTATCCCGGTATCAACCCAGATCTGGTCCCTGGAAATCCTTTTGAGCTCCAATACCCATGCTTGTATCATACTCATCGGAGTGCTTCGTGTCCCCCCCCCTCTCTGGGAGATTGAACAGAGAAAACCCATGCGATCAATGGGGTATCGTGTTGGATAAGTAAGCCACGGAGCAACCGGAACAGAACAAATATATTGTTGCGGCATTCATGGTAATATCAATAATTCAAAAGGTTAATCCCCGGGAATTAGGGGTTGTGGAGACCCAGCCTGTAATCCGGTCCTTAGAGGTGTTTCGGGTGGGAGTTAGGTTATCGTACCATGCCTACTCCTTCTCTAGTCCTAATCGGGAATTTTCTTGCATGAGCCGGCACATTGGGGAAACGTCATGGGTAAGCTGACTTCCTTCCCAAAATAGAAGATACTGGGAGTGCATGGAATTAGTTTTGGAAGCCCTGCGAACCTCCACTGAATGTAACCCTAGCGCAATCACAATACCCATGATAACAACGATATACCAAAAAGTTTTAAGCAAGAGGGAAACCATCGGCATGTTATGCCAGTATCTCGTGTATCGTAATCCAGCAGCTCGTTTTTTTCTGGGCATTGGCGTTCTTGATAAAAACTGGGGTAGAATCTGATCCTGTATTGCCGCTCAACGTCTCAAACTTCGGGGGCCATGGCTGCCCTTAAGTACAAATAACCATACTCACTATCCGTGTCAGTTCCGACGCGATCACATCATGTCTACCGTTTTACATAACTTCCACGCTGTCCTTTTCCAATCCCTTACAACGTCTGCTACCGCAATTGCATCACCGATACATAGTGCTCAGTCCTTACTTTCTCCTTTGTCACTAGCCTGCGCACATTTCTTTCTCTTTCTGGTGATAGTACCACGTTGCCACAATTCTCACCATTCCCAAATGACCAGACACATCTCCTCGTAAGAACACCTTGCCACAAACACTGCAGCCAGATCATCGGTATGCACCGGTGATTAACAATAGTTCTGCCCCTACCAGCAAGTTTTCGAAAGGACTCCCTATATACGCGGTGTCTATGTATCATCCCGAATAGGAGTACATTATTTGTCTGCTTGGTGATATGGCTGGGTAGCACCACACTAAAAGGCAAAGGCATCGAGTTCAAAGCCTGTGCTCTCCCATCCCACAGCTCCTCTAAGCTCCTCCCACCAAATCTGTCCATTGTCGGTACTGTCGTGCTTCAATGAGGGTAATTATCTTGACTTCCCTGGTATTACGTTGGCGGAACGCATTTGGTATTATCGTTTGGTCATGAATAATGGCCCACCGTGGCGGGGGGACACCGTAACCGTATTGTGGACGGATGGCTATTGTTAGTTCTCAAATGTTGAGATATCCGGGTAACCACACTTACGTCATGTTGTTCGGTTACCGGCAGCGAGCGGTTGGCGTGTATGGCCCCCCATAAAACACTGTATTTATTTAGCTGTGTTCCTCCCCTCTGATCCTAATAAAAATGATAACTTGGTCGGAGCAGTAAATTAACGATCACCGTTATGGGGGGGTAGATCCACCATCACAAACTATCACTCAACCGAGGTAAAACGCCAAGGATTTCGGGTGGGAGTCAAAAGAGGGGTAATAAATCAAATAAATTCTGTACCTAAATACAAGGAAGCCTTCCTATCCAGGTACTCTATCCTACAGCATTGCATTCCAGGGAGCAAGCCAAGCCAACCCAACTCCAAAACACTCAACCCAAACCAAATAAATAATACAAAAACAAAAACACAAACAAAATTAAATCAAAACCTCAATCCCAACCAGTGGGATTTTCCATCATCAACCTTTCCAAAACCTCAAAACAACCTTCCACCTGTCTCACATGTAACCTCAAACCCATTACCATTTTATAAACCGTATCGCAACCCTGACAATTTAATACTCCCTTACACCACAATTTACTTCACTTGATTCCCATCGCCAGTCTGTAATCTTCTTCCCAATCATTTTTCTTTTCCACTTCCTCCTTCCAAAATAACTTTTCCCATTCCCTTCCGCACTTATTTCGGTTGAGGAGACTTTTCAACCCCGAGCCCTCTGGTCTACTCATGCTTCCTCCCCTGAACTTCCGACCATAAATCCTACACTCAATATCGTCTCCAATCAAAAAAAGTATCTTCCAATCAAGCTCACTACGTTTCTCAGGCGAGGTCCATTGTGGATTTTGCCACATCCGACACAAGCTGGTTTTTTCACCGGTTCTATAACCACCTTTGTAACGTGTTCGCAAGGTGCTAATCACGTTTCGATAGGTGTACGATAGTTGACAGGTGGCCTGCTCTTCCAGAGAGGAGGCGAGAGCTGTATGAACTAAAGGAGGCTTCGGAGGTGACCTGGGGAAACTAAAGAGTAACCATTCAACCAAGTATATTGAAATACTGTCTGTCGAAGTCAGTCCTTTCCATTGTGGAATAAGACAGTCTTTAAATACACAATTCTGTTCATGTCTAGCATGAACAAAACTAAACAAAGGTATCAAGTGATGCACTTTGGTAAAACAACATAAGTATCAAAACGATACTTAAAACAAAACATAAAACAACCTAAGTATCAAAACAATACTTTAAACAAACCAAGTATCAAAGCGATACTTAAAACAAAACATAAATCAAAATACTTAACCAAGTACCAGTACCGGTTACACCATGCCTCATTGCAATCAGGACAGTAGTCTACCCAAAGGATAGCGAAATGGTCTTCTGGTTGGATAACATCGCAGTTCAACAACAGTCCAACAAGCTGCTGTTGCTGCCTCACATTAATCTCCTCATAGTTTTACATCGTTAAGATATTCGGATGGTGTAGGTAGCGATCAGATGAAATCATCGAGAGCCTGCTCCATGGTCTGGTTCTCCTCATCGCTGCATTCAAATTCGGACTCATAGTGTGGGGCCCAAAAACCATCTCTGGCTTCAAGTTCTTTGTGCCATCACTCGGTTTCTGGTACAGTTGGTGACCAGCACATAGTAATATAGTTGATGGTTGGTGGCAGAGAGTTGTCAGGCATGTTCGCTGCCCACCATTCATTCACCATTTCCATAGCGTGCTCCAGTCCTTCCAGTAGTTCTCAACTATTCTCACTTGTGGGGTAGCCTTTCCATGTGACGAGGAACTGATCATTTCCATGCCAAAGGTGGTGGTCTTAGATTTCTTCAACTTTCCATTCTTCATTCTTATCAATGGTAATGGGGGCAGGATGAGAGTGGATTCGTCCTGGAAATTTGGAGTCGTCATTAGGGTAGAATCGTTTAACAGAAGAGGCATAGAAGACAGCGGTAGGGCGGCGGTACATGCGTCCATCCATCTGAACAGTGTAGTTCTCAGTGTGCTCGTTGAAGGCTAGGACTTTAAAGTGTCGTCTCCAACGTGGCTGTAGCTTCTTGCTTCGTCCAGAGGCAGTGATGAACATGTTTCCAGTAAACATAAGCATACCTCCGACAGGGATAGGCACATGTTTGCGTCTTCACTTCTGGGCAGTAGTTGTGCTTCGGAATCGTGCAGCTTTGACAGCTTGGAAGGCATCATTGCGGATTGCTTGGTGCCAGTTGAGGTAATGTTATGGGGTCCTGTTCCTATATCAGTTCACGCGACAGGCAACGATACTTCTCTTATAGTGTCTTATGACACTATATATTTCATACTAATAGTGCGCGTTCACACTATTACTTTCCTTCGTCGTTCTCGTGTAGTGTGCGTTCACACTACTACCCTTTCTCTTGTTACACTTAGTAGTCGTAGAAGCATTCCTCTTCTACTAAGTTTGTGTAACTATCGTGAGGTATATAGAAATAAAGTAAATTCGTTCTTAAAACAATAAGAAGGAAAATAACTTAGATGGTTGCGTGAAGAACTAACTAACTCGCCTCCGAGGACTCCTTATATAGTCCTTCCCTCAACCCGCTTACAAATCAAACCATAGGCAGTCTGCCTTGCCAGTCTGCCTTGCGCATAGCCTCGTTGCATAGCCTCCTTATGCAGCCCCGTGACTTCTTAATAAGTCTCGTGCGTGAAATATAACATATGAAACCTCAACGAGTCTGCCTTGCAGTCTGCCTCGTTGCATAGCCCATCATAAATCACATGACCTCTGAATAGGTCAAGTGTGTGAAAACATAAATCATAACATAAATCATAACTTCATAACAAAAGAAACTCATAAATCAATCTCGTAACAAATGAAACTTACTAACTAACTAATGAAACCTACTATGTCCGATCTAGAATCGTGACAATAGCTCCCCTCTCCCTAGGCCTAAGTCCCATTAGGCCAACCAATCGTACTCCCCGCTCTTTCCCGCTATCTCCAACATGAGATTAGCGCTCCTCCTTATTCCCCCGGTAATCTCATACAAGAGGTTTTTAAGCCTCTGGTACTTTACCTCCCGGCTCCTCAGTTGCTCCCGCAACCTCTTCATCGTGTGCTACGCAAGTCCCACCTTGACCTGCTCCGCCGTCACCTTCCTCGCCAACCGCTCATTCTCCCTCTCCAACTGCCTCCCCTTTGCCTCGGACATCTTCGTTTGCCCTTGGTATAGGCGGGCATCGATTTCGTGCGCGTCGATCGTCTCCTTCATTTGTTGTATTTGTTGCTGGAGTGATTCGATCTTATCGGGCTCGGTTGTTTGTGGTGATGTGGGAGGTTCGGGACTCGTGGAGGAGGTTGGCGTGTTCGAGGGAGTTTTCGGTTCCGGGGTCTGTTCCTCGGGGGTCTGGTCCGCCTAACGGACCTTCTTGCTGGATTTTTTGCCCCCCTCTCTCCTTGACTTCGTCCCCGAAGTCTTCCTGCTCTTGTGTTCCCTTGGTTCCCTCGGGAACCAGTTCGCGCCGGCTTTGTCCCCGTAGTGGGTGGGGCACCCATCGTCGAAGCAATGTGTCCACGACATTAAGTCGTGTTCGCGGGATGGGTTCGCTGGGCGGTTGAGATCCGCCAGGTTCACCCATTGTTCGTTTGTGAGGTCCTCCTCTTTCTTGTCTACCTCTACCCAGTCGCTGAATCGTACTGGGCTCGGGGCCTGGCTTGCCAGGGCTTCGTCCATGGTATTCTCGCGTTGCCACGGCTGGATTTTCGAAGTTGTTCGCTGGGTACCACTCGAGATCGTGTTCGGGAGGATATCCAGTCCACTTCGCACGGTATTGGAGTTTACCGTAGTGCAAGCGAGAGTCGATGATTTGTTCGAGTTCGTATTCGTTTTCACCGTCGATTTCGATCGGTGGAGGAGGAAGTTGTTTTTCTGAGGGAAAAGAATTATCTTGATAGGGTTGGATGAGACTGATGTGGAATGTTGGATGAGTGTTGTTCATCGAGCACGGGAGGTCGAGTTTATATGCTCTCAATCCCACTCGTTCCTTGATCGTAAAGGGTCCTAATTTCTTGTAGTCCAACTTCCGTGATGGTCTCGTGGTTCGTATGTTTTTTGGTATTAGCCATACCTTATCTCCAATGGCTAAGTTCGGGTCGGGTTTTCTGTGTTTATCGGCTGATTCCTTGTGTCGTTGTTGCGCGTCATAGATTTCTTCTCATAATATCGCGTGTAGTCGATGCATGTTCTCGACTTCCGTTATCTTTGTCGGTACATCGTATTTTGCCAGATCGAATGTTGGATCATGTCCGTAATTCGCGTAAAAGGGTGTCATCTGAATGGTTTCTTGTTTTCCGTTGATGTATGCGAATTCTGCCGTAGCGAGGTAATCGATCCAGTTGTCCTGCTGATAGTTTACGAATGCCTTTAGATATTGTTCTAATATCGCATTTGTTCGTTCCGTTTGTCCGTCGGTTTGTGGATGAAATGCTGTGCTTAACCGTCGGTCCATTTTCAAATTTTGAGTTATTTCTTTCCATAAATCGGAAGTGAATAGTGATCCACGGTCGGAAATGATGTCTTTCGGTAGTCCATGTAATCTAAAGACTTGGTCTTTAAACAACTGGAATAATCCCGTCGTATCCATAGTGGTATTGCATGGCACGAAATGTGCCATCTTGGTCAGACGATCGACTACTACCCAAATTGCGTGGCATCCTTTAGATTCTGGTAGTCCGATGATGAAGTCCATGCTTCTCGATTGCCATGGTCTTCCAGGAGCTTCCAGCAGTTTTAGCAATCCATAAGGTGCATGGCGCACTGCCTTAGTCCGCTGACATGTTTCGCAGTTCTTGACGTATCGTTTGATATCGTTGCGCATATCAGGCCAATAATATGACCTTCCGATCAGCTCTGCTGTTTTAGCCGTTCCGCCGTGTCCCGCTTGTGGAATGTCGTGATTTCTTCTTATCGTTTCCGTTCGTAATGCTTCATCTGCCGGGATCCTTATCCGGTTGTCGTACCATAGGTATTCCTCGTTTCTTTGGTATAATCCCAACGCCACCCCCCTCATTTCCTTTCTATTTTCTTCCAGCGCTTGAGATATTTTCTTCATATCCTCATCTTCCTTTGTTTTTTCCTTGATCAATCGAGTGTATCCTTCGTCGTTTAGCACCGTTGTGCCTACTTCATTCATTGATTCGTATTCACTGTCGTATCCTTCTTCGAAATACTTCTCCTTCGGGAGTAGTATTCTTTCTCTTTGTTTGATCCGTTCGTCTTCTTTGTTTGGCAGATCCTCTGCCCTTCTCGTGAGCGCGTCTGGTTGTCCTCCTTGTTTGCCGGGTCGGTACTCGATTTTGAAATGGTATTGCGACAACGTCTCGTACCATCTCACTTGTCTTTGGTTGAGTTCCTTCGTGGTGGTGAACGGCACTAGATTCTTGTGGTCGGTTATGACTTTGATGTCATGTTTGTGTCCTAGCGTATAGGTTCTCCATGTCTTGAATGCCTCTACGATCGCTAACAATTCTTTGTCGTGTATATCGTAGTTGCATTCCGCTTTTGACATTGTTTTGGATCGGAATACCACCGGGTGCCAAAATCCATCCTCGGCTAGTTGCGATAATATGCCCGAGCATACATAGTTCGATGCGTCCGTTTCAATCCTTATCAGTAATTCTGGATTGAAATGTTGGAGTATGGGTGCCGTAGTGAGTTTCTGTCTTAACTTGTCGAAAGTCGTTTGATGTTGTTCTCCCCACTCCCATTTGATTCCTTTTTTCGTGAGTCCGTATAGTGGTTTAGCCACCCTGCTAAATCCTTCTATAAACCTTCGATAGAAGTTGCAGAAGCCTAAAAAGCTTTGAATTCCCTTGACGCTCTTTGGAGGTTTCCAAATCTCGATTTCTTCTGTTTTGACCGGATCCGCTTTTATCCCTTCTGGGCTGATGATGAAACCTAGGTATTCCGTTTCTTTTTTGTGGAACTCGCATTTTGTCGGCTTTAGCTTGACTTTAGCCAGTCGTAATGCCGTAATTATCGACCGTATGTCCTTCTGGTGTTGTTCCAAGTTTTCTGAATATATGATGATATCATCTAGATAGACGATACAACATACATCCAGGAATTGACTTAACTTGAAGTTAATCCATCATTGGAATGTGGCCGGTGCATTGGATAGTCCGAACAGCATTACTAGGTATTCGTATAGTCCGTACCTAGTGCGAAATGCCGTCTTCCATTCGTCTCCTTTGGCGATCCTGATATTGTGATAGGCATCCTTGATGTTTAGTTTGGTGTACCATTGCGCCTTTCCCAGTCTATCCAATGCTTCATCTATCAGAGGTAACGGATATCTGTCCTTTTTAGATACCGCATTCAACCCCCTGAAGTCCACGCATAACCTCAATTTGCCATCTTTCTATTTGACAAATAATATTGGTGCTCCTGCTGACGATGATAATGGCCTTATCCATCTTCGTGCCAGGTTTTGTTCAAGGTATTCTCTTAATACCTTGAGCTCTTCTTCTCGTAGTGGGTAGAGTTTCATAAAGGGAGCCGTTTTCCCTTCCTCTCGCTCAATCTTGTGATCCTCCGGCCTGCGTTCGGGTAGATCCTTTTTTTCTCCTTCTTCGAACACGTCCAGGAATCCATGGTATTCTTTCGGTACCATTTCTTTAAGCGTTGTCTTTTGCTTATTCATTCCTTGTCGTACGGCTAGCCGCGTACTTATCGTCGCAGCTTCGGCTATCGTTGGCCCATCTTCTTCGGGCTCCCATTTGAGTACTCCACATCGTTCTCCTTTTCGATAGACTTTTCCGAAGGTCTTTGCTGATATAAAATCGATATCGAGGGTTTCCCTTTTAGGTTGCTCTATTTCCGTGGTACCAGTACTCCCGAATCCGTTCTCGCCTCTTATCGTCTCTTCCAAGCTAACTACTTCCTGTAGTTGCCGAGTATCGATTTTTTCGATGATCACTTGGGCGATTCGGTCCCCTTCTCTAATCTCGTAGTCTTCGTCTTTCAGGTTCATAAGCAATACTTGAACCTCTCCTCGATAGTCTGCGTCTATGACTCTGGCTCCAGTGGTGATACCATGACGTACCGCTAATCCACTTCTTGGAGCTATTCGCGCATAGGTTCCTTCGGGGAGTTGTATTGTAATCCCAGTTCTTATCATGGCCTGTGCCCTGGCGGGAACAGTCATACCAATTATGCAGTATAAGTCGTGTCCTGCAGCCATAACCGATCCCTTAGTCGGTATCTTTGCTTTCGGGTCCATCCGTCTGATCTGAATGTCCCCTTCATTACATGTTGTTTCCAACATGCGTGCTTGCTCGTTTTCCCATATCGCAATTTCTTCAGGAACTGTATTGACCGTTGGTGGTTTTTCGACACAGCTTGCCGTGCATTCGTCGCTGTCGAAATGTATCTTTTCTCGTTTCCAGTCGATCCTTGGGTTATGTCGTTTGAGCCACGGTGTTCCCAGTATGGCCGTATGCTTCCTCATATTGGCCACCTGGAAAACCACCTCTTCTTTGTGTGTTCCGATCTCCATAGATACTTCCGCTTCGTGGGTAATGGGTCCCGCTTTGCTTTTTTCCCCGTTGACCACATAGATGTCTCTGGGTTTGCTGATCTGATTCAGGGGTATTTGGTTCATGTCGCAAAACTCTTGGTCGATGAAGTTTTCCGTTGCTCCCGAATCCAGCATTGCGTTGGTCTCCGTTATTCCATTGTTCGTCGATATCTTTATCTTGAGCATGAGGTGATTGGAATCGTCTTGTTCTTCTTTGCTGTCCGTGTGTTGGAATAGTGCCGAGTTATGAAAAGCTGTCGATAGTTGTGTAATCCTGGTGGGTTTTCCCTTTGGCTGGTCCCTCCGACCACCATTTACTGGGGACCCGAGTCGTTTAAATCCTCCTGGGGATTTTCCCTCGTCATTTCTCGGATCTTAACATCTTTATTCCCGCATTGCGCAATAAAGTGTCGTTTCTTTCCGCATCTTAGACATGCGTTCTCTTCTCTTCTCTTCCGATATTCCAATGGTGATAGTTTCGGCATCCCGAATCGGGTTTGGAATTTCTTCTTTCCTCCCCTTACCGCATCCAGGTCCATCGGTTCTCCTCCGTTTCCTCCAGATGTGGTAGTCTTGGCCACATATTTTCCATCGGTGCTTCTTGGTATTTCTTGTTGTCTCGCCGTTGGATTCTGCTTTTTTGCATGCTTCACCTGGTTGAGCTTGTTTTCTTTCGCGATTGCCCATCTGGCGAAAGCGTCTGTGGTGGTGAAAGGTGTATCTCCTAATCCCCAGGCGTCTTGTAGCGTTTCGCTGCATGCTGACAACAGGTGATTCCATAGGGAGTTGTCGCCATATTCTGCTTCGCTTGTGATAAGTCGGAACTCGTTCCAGAATTCTGTCATGTTCTTTCTGCCTTGCTTCATCGTCTCGAGTTTGAGTCGTGCTGTTTCTCTTGCATTTGGGTCTCCGAATTGTTCCTATAGGGTTTGTTTGAACTCGTCCCACGTGTCCCAAGTCCTTGGTTTGGATCCTTCGCTATATGGGATAAGCCACGCCTCGGCCGTGTCTCTCAGGAGAGATTCTGCAAAGGCTACCTTCAGGTTGTCTTCGCTGCCGTTGTACTCTTTGACCCTAAAGTACCCCTGTAGTTGAGCTATGAAGCTCCGAAACTTCGCTCGATCTCCTTTGAACACATCAGGCTCCCGTGGCTTCAGTCGATTTCTCGAGTTTGGTTGAGTGGAAATTCGGAAAGAGTTGAATTGTGCCTCAGTCATGCCGATTACATTGACTGGGGCTGGTGGTGCCACCGCTGGTGCGGGTACTTCTGCCATCCTTCTTGGAGTTGGTGTTCCTTCTTCGTCAGAGCTTTCCGCAGGTGATCTGCCTTCTGGTGTGACTGGACTTCCTGTCCTTGAGGGTTGTGCTGATGCGTTTTCTAGGGCGTCGGTAAAATCTCCTCCTAACCCTAGGGTATCGTCGTTTATATCGAGATCACCTTCGTGATCTGGGTTGAAAGCCGTGTTGTCTATCATTGGGTGTCGCTGGTGAGACGCAACCAAATGTTATGGGGTCCTGTTCCTATATCAGTTCACGCGACAGGCAATGATACTTCTCTTATAGTGGCTTATGACACTATATATTACATACTAATAGTGCGCGTTCACACTATTACTTTCCTTCGTCGTTCTCGTGTAGTGTGCGTTCACACTACTACCCTTTCTCTTGTTACACTTAGTAGTCGTAGAGGCGTTCCTCTTCTACTAAGTTTGTGTAACTATCGTGAGGTATATAGAAATAAAGTAAATTCGTTCTTAAAACAATAAGTAGGAAAATAACTTAGATGGTTGCGTGAAGAACTAACTAACTCGCCTCCGAGGACTCCTTATATAGTCCTTCCCTCAACCCGCTTACAAATCAAACCATAGGCAGTCTGCCTTGCCAGTCTGCCTTGCTCATAGCCTCGTTGCATAGCCTCCTTATGCAGCCCCGTGACTTCTTAATAAGTCTCGTACGTGAAATATAACAAATGAAACCTCAACGAGTCTGCCTTGCAGTCTGCCTCGTTGCATAGCCCATCATAAATCACGTAACCTCTGAATAGGTCAAGTGCGTGAAAACATAAATCATAACATAAAACAAACTTCATAACAAAAGAAACTCATAAACCAATTTCGTAACAAATGAAACTTACTAACTAACTAATGAAATCTACTATGTCCGATCTAGAATCATGACAGGTAATTATCTGTTAGGCGGAGACAACCAGTATAGACTTATGGTTGTCTAGGCCAATCGGGATTCTTTCGTATAGACGGAGATTTGTCTAGGAAGGCTCAGAAGCAACTCGTTTCGTTTATGACTACTAAGAGCGCAAGGAAGTAGGATAGAATCGTAAGAACAATATCATATTGTCAAGGTCTCTTCTCCGTTACTTGATGATGTCTAAAGCTTTGGGAGGCACTTCGATATTTATATTCTGCGTCGGAGTGTTCGCGGGCTACATCTATCTAACATACAAAAAATGTGTATCTCTTCGAATAATGCGCAACGTCGAGTTCCCCCTGAAGGTGCGAACAGCGGAAGACCCTGAAAACCATCACACCCTCTTTGGTAGTTACTATTTTCTGTCTGGAAGAAATACTTGTCACCAGTAGTAATTATTCTATTCTCAGAGTCTGTAGACCTGTAGCCGAGTTCTCAAGTCGAACTTTGTTGGCTCCAATAGTTCTTTTCGTTACCAAGAGGAACAGTCTTGATACGAGACTGCATCTGTAGATATGCCGGAGTCGATGACTTCTAGTTGTGATAACTCAACAACTAACTAACTGATAGAATTCATTCCGATGACTCTCTTCTCGTAGAGGAGAGGCCATTCTATTGAATAGTCTCATAATTCCTCGGTCGGCAACTCCCGATTGTTCAATGTAGAGGGGGTGGACCTTCGTGTTGTGTTGGTTGTAAATCCCGCAACCGGGGTACACCTCTTATCATAGTTGCAACACTCCTCGAAGCTCGTTGGCTTCTTTGGTAGTGTTTCCAGGAGCTCTAGACTCTTTCTAATTGTCCAAGGGTGGATGTGAATGCATTGGTTCGTTATCCCGAACCTCCTAACATTCATCTCATGACCTTGTGCGAAAACGTCCCGTTACTTACGGCACATGCCAAAGATGTCATATCTTTGAAGCCTTGTAACTCCCTGAGTGGTTGGCGGATTGACTTCGTTCCACTTCCCAGGTCCAGCCATTTTTTTTTTTTTTTTTTTTATATCATATATTCGTTGTTTTAAGGTACAAGAACCTGCATGCACCGCTAGCTATGGCAAATACAAAACCTGTAAACATGCGCGTCAACCCTCCGTCTTAGGCAAAAATCAAGAATCCCAAGCCCCTCTGGTATGGAGCCAACCGCACATCTCGCCCCGAGTTAAGCCCCCCCTACAGCCCAGATGAACCGAGCCCCAAAGGAAACCCGAAACAGGAAAAGCAGGAAGCCCAAGGAAAAATCCCCCCGGAAATCTCACCACAAAAGAAACCAAACTCATACCCACCAAACCATGCCCATAGCACGGCCGGCCGCTTAAAAGCTAACCCCTGATCGGGCCCAAGAGGACCAGGTGCACTGATTTATGGCGCAACCCCCACCGAGGGGGAAAACTCGACAAGGATGGATCCCGACCGACCGGAGACAGTGCAATACCAATCGGAGGGAGAGGAGCCAGGGCTGGGGCCCCCCAGAGAGAGGCAGCAGTAAGGTGCCAGCTGGGGGAGCAGTAGGGTGCTAGCCGAAAAAGGTGGTAGTAGGGTACCAGCCGGGTGGCAGTAAGGTGCCAGCTGGGGGAGCAGTAGGGTGCTAGCCGAAGAGGTGGTAGTAGGATACCAGCCGAACGAGCCGAGGGAGGAAGAGGGAGGGGTAGACCCAGATGCCGAAACAACTATCGGAAACGTGTTCGTGTCTTAACTAGGCGGTCTCCATTAATCCCCAGTGCCAACAGTAGATAAATGTAACGTGTTCGCTAGGTGCTAATCACGTTTCGAGAGGTGTACGATAGTTGACAGGTGGCCTGCTCTTCCTGAGAGGAGACGAGAGCTGTATGAACTAAAGGAGGCTTCGGAGGTGTACTGGAGAAACTAAAGAGTAACCGTTCAACCAAGTATATTGAAATACTGTCTGTCGAAGTCTGCCCTTTCCATCGTGGAATAGGACGGTCTTTAAATACACAAATCTGTTCATGTCTAGCATGAAAGGAACTACACAAAGGTATCAAGCGATACTTTTTGGTAAAACAATATAAGTATCAAATCGATACTTAAAACAAAACATAAAACAAACTAAGTATCAAAACGATACTTCAAACAACCCAAGCATCAAAGCGATACTTAAAACAAAACATAAAACAAACTAAGTATCAAAATGATACTTCAAACAACCCAAGTATCAAAGCGATACTTAAAACAAAACATAAAACAAAATCCTTAACCGAGTACTAGTACCGGTTACAATAAAACCACCGCAAAGGGCAGAGAGGAGGAGAAAGGCGAAATCGACCGCAGCCTGTTGAGAAAACCAACCACCAACCCCCGACCGTGTGACTAACCCGTACCCACCAGCGGGACAAGACCCGGACCCAACAGAGGGACTGACCCGAACCGAGCAGAAGAAGGAGAAGGCATCCATAGGAATCGCGTACCGCAAACCGTATTCCCAGCCTTCCCAGGTCCAGCCAGAGGTCCCCTCTTATATATCCTGCGAACAGCTTTCGGTTGGACGGACGACAGCGATGTATACGGTGTTATTCTGACACCTTCAATTCTGTGACCACATAGTCACAGGACGCAACTAAGGTTGATGTGTATGATGACGCGCTGGCCCCGTTAGGGGGCCGGAGGAGGGTGTTGGAGACTAAGATTCTCAAACTCGGGTAAAGTTACCCTACCTAGGGTACTCCTAGCCTATCGGAATCGGGTACTCCTAACATTATCTGAGTCGGGAATTGAGGAGTATTTGAAAAGAGTAGTAGGTAGGAGGGGGTATTGTCGGCCGAAGACTGCTTTGTATGGTGACATACCAAGGCTCACAGAGTATCCGGCATTCGTGTATGCTGCAAGCTCAACAAGGGCTTACTTCCAGTTAGTTTGTCGCTCATTGATTAAGTTGCGGATTCTGGTTTTTACTTCTCTGATCTTTCGTTCAGCTTGCCCATTGGTTTCATGGTGTCCAGGAGCGGCCATGATCTGGTTAATTCCAAGAGAGGTGAGGGTCAGTTTCCAGAATTGAGAGGTAAAGCGGGAGTCGGCATCACTGACAATAGACAGGTGGTAACCATGGGGTGTAAAGAGGTTTGGTTGAAGGATGTTCCACGTATCCTTAGAGGTGTCAGTAGTTTTCATAGGTTGTAGCCATGAATATCCAGAGAAGCGGTCCACAGCTACCAGAATGGTATCATATCCGGCAGATTTGTTGAATGGTCCTGCAAAGAGAATAGCAAAGTACTCGAAAACATCGGAAGGTAGTTGGAGGGTTTGAGCTCTTCCTTCTGGCAGCTGAGTAAGCTCTTTATTTGCCTGGCATAGTTCACATTGCTTGACGAAATCTCGGAAGTCTTGTCACGTTTCTGGCCAATACCCACATTTGCAGTTATAGCAGAGGTTTCGATCTGCACTGTGGTGTCCCTTGTTGTGGATTTCGGAGATGATCGTACTCCCTGATTGTCATGCCATTGAACATGTAGCCCTTCGTGATGTATAGACATTGGTCGCCATATCAGGTAGCAGTATAGACCATTTCATTAGACACTTGATAGGGTGCTAGGTCTTCCTGCTTATTGCTGTCCAAGGCTTTGAAATAAATCGGGTCATGGCGGTATCATGTAATCATCTGGCTATGGAAGGAGGTGGTGAGCTCATCTGTTGTGGTCCTGACATCGTGTTCATCCTCGATAAGGGATCCCCTGGTTGGTTCGACGGGGTCTTCTTCTTCTTCTTCAAAGGTTTCATATAGCTGCCGGCAGTGTTCAGGAATAGTAGGAGGCATGACAGAGACGATAGTTTCATTATTGAAAACTCAGAGGGGTCCACAATAAAGAGGTGGTGAGTCTATTGGTGGTGTAGATGCGGGAGGTATAAAGCATGGTGCATGGAGGAAGGTTGCTGCTTCCTCGAGTTGTGCTGTTCGTTCAAGTTGCTCTAGGCCTTAGTATCTTCTTGGGATAGAGTTTCTAAGGGTGGTAGGTGATCGGATTGCAGGGGCTTTCCATGGTCCGGTAGGTCTGTTACCGAACTTAATCTCAGTTTGGTGAAAGGGACATGTATCTTTGTAACAGTATGACCAATGGAGTGTACTTTGTTCAAGGTCTTGAGGTGGCGTACTGCGGAGGGTGCAATCATCTTTCTATTCGTCTACAAGATGTTGGCCTTGCTCTGTTCCTGCCGCAGTGTAACTGGTACTGGAACTCGGTTAAGGATTTTGTTTGAAGTATCGTTGTGATACTTAGTTTGTTTTATGTTTTGTTTTAAGTATCGCTTTGATACTTGGTTTGTTTGAAGTATAGTTTTGATACTTAGCTTGTTTTATGATTTGTTTTAAGTATCGCTTTGATACTTGGTTTGTTTGAAGTATCGTTTTGATACTTAGTTTGTTTTATGTTTTGTTTTAAGTATCGCCTTGATATTTGGTTTGGTTGCAGTATCGTTTTGATACTTAGTTTGTTTTATGTTTTGTTTGAAGTATCGATTTGATACTAATGTTGTTTTACCAACGTGTATCGTTTGATACCTTTGTTTAGTTTCGTTCATGCTAGACATGAACAGATTTGTGTATTTAAAGACCGTCCTATTCCACAATGGAAAGGACAGACTTCGACAAACGGTATTTCAATATACTTGGTTGAATGGTTACTCTTTAGTTTCTCCAGTACACTTCTGAAGCCTCCTTTAGTTCATACAGCTCTCGCCTCCTCTCTGGAAGAGCAGGCCACCTGGCAACTATCGTCCACCTATCGATACGTGATTAGCACCTTGCGAACACGTTACACGCAGTGTACATAGTATAAGAGAAAGGAGGGAATAGAGAGGTCGTATTGATGGAAGCCATGACTGGTTCTTCCTCGTAGGTAGTGCTATTGGAGCTGTCATCACTTTGTCTAGTATGGTCATGGAGGAGAGGAGAGTTCAGGAGTGATTGGTTCTCATAGATGCGGGAGAGGGCGGCAGCTAAATAGTTGGTTCTTCCAGGAGTGTGGACTATTTTGGCATCAAATTTGCTGATTTCCCCTATCCATCTGGTCCTTCTTCATCCAGAAACCTTCTCGGTCTTTAGATTGGTAAGGGGTTGATGATCGGTAATAATAGTGAAGGTAGTTCCCATCAGGAGGTGTTTGAAAGTGGCAAGGGCATCAATTACTGCAAGTGCTTCCTTATCTGTAGTTCCATAGTTCATTTGTGAATTAGTGAACTTCCTGCTGTGTAATGCTGCCGGTCTCGCTTGTTCATGGGAGGGTCCTTGTCCAACCCAAGCTCCAACACCAACATCAGAGGCATGGGTTATCAAGCATATGGGTTTGTCCCTTTTGAGGCCAATACGCCGTATAACTTTTGCATCTTTGATTAGCACCTTAATGTTATTAAAGGCTTGGTCGTGGTGTTAGGTGGAAGCTGACTCTAAATATTTGTCGAGAAGACTTAGGCCTGAATCTTTCGTAATAGACGGAGATTTGTCTAGGAAGGCTCGGTGTCGTTCTTTTCATTTATGACTACTAAGAACTCGCTTAATCAGTTGAGGAAATATTCTTATAAAGATTCGTAGATAAAACAATGTTATATTGTTAAGGTATCTTCTCCATTACTTGTCTTGTCTAAAAGCTTGGGAGGCACTTCAATATTTATATCTCGCGTCTGAGTGTTCGCGGACTACTTCTAATCCTCCTATAACAAAGTACCTTCCCCAAAATCGTACGCTACGTCTCATAGTCTTGACAAGTGAGTACACCGTTTGACCCTGAATTCTTGCACACCATCTTCGTCCTCATAAATTCTTTACCGTCTTATCGTAGGATGCATTATTATTCTCGAATGACTGGTCTTCGATTTATAGAGCCGAATAGATTTCTGTCTGAAACTGCAGTCGTCTTGACTATCATTCCAGTAGTCTCTTCCGATTACACATAGTGGCCAGCATATGTGTCGGGCACCTATGCATGATGCAGGCTTTGTAGACAGTGCGCCAATACCCATATGTGTACCGCCTATTAGATCTTCTGAGTCTGGGCAGCTTCCCCTCGGTCCGCCTCTCCTCAAAGAGAATCACCTCTCGAGGGATCCCGTTTCCAGGACCAACCAACATACAGCAGCCTTCAGATAGGTATTGGTGTCATATCTATCCCCTATGGCCTCTGGGGCACTGTAGGAGTAGTTGCAGATTTTCGAACCGAAAACGTCCCGTCACTTTCGGCTTGTAGTTAGGATGCTTAACTTTGAACCCTAATAGCTCACTGCGCCTCCAACGGATTTCCTCCGTTCCACTTCTCAGAGGTACCCATTTTCTTTTTTTTTTTTTTTTTTTTTTTATATCATATATTCGTTGCTTGGTTAAGGTACAAGAACGTGCATACAGCACTAGCTATGGCAGAAACAAAACCCAAAATCAAACAACTAACAAAAGAAACAACACAACCAGTTCCTCCGATGGCGTCCAATAACCGACGCAATGCCTACACAGGACTCATATAGGAAAACTACTAACTAACTAGCATCATAACAGAAACAAATCAAAACTCATAAAAACAACAAGCAATGAAATCAAACAGGAGACCTTCCACCACGTAGACCACTTGGCGACCCAGCCAACGACAGCCGGGGTGAGGCAGGAGGGGAAGGGGAGGGGGAGAGGGAGGGCAGGCGGGGGGCATAGTGTGCATACATGTCAGGGGGGAAACCAGTCTTGGTAGCAGTGAGATATCGTCCGAGGCCTAAAAGCATCGGAATCGAGGTCCACAGAGAAGAGTCAGGTCCAATATCCGTGATCCCCTGGAGGTGGCGACCGCGGGCTGCAGACTTGGCAGGACAGAAAAGGAGGGCGTGCTCGAACGTCTCGTCCCCCTCCTCGCACCAGGGGCAGAGGGGAGAGGGGTCGGTGTCATGCCATGAGGGATGGGCAGCTAGGTAGCTCTTGCCAGCGCGCATCTGGTGGAGCCGGCCTGAGAGGAAACGCCCCAGGCCCATGAAGGGGTGCGGGCGCAGCGTGGGGCCAAAGAGGTAGTAAGGTGGGGGAGGCGAGAGGAGGCACCACGAGGTGAGGAGCTCTTCGCGGCAACGGGCCTTGAGTGAAGCGTAGAGGGCGGGGGCCCCCAACGGGGCTACTTGCAGTGGAGGCAGGAGGAGGGGGTTAGCCGGAGGGAGGGGGTCGCTGCGGCCGCCGATGATGGAGTGAATACGGTGAGCTACCGCATCGACCGGGAGGTGACGCCGGTTGGGCGGAGAGGGCGGTTTGGTGAGCCACCTGAGAGGGCGGTAATTGGGACCAGCCCAAGGGTGCCGGCCTTCTCAGAGGTACCCATTTTTTTTTTTTTTTTTTTTTTTCTTTATATCATATATTCATTGTTTGGTTAAGGTACAAGAACGTGCATGCAGCGCTAGCTATGGCAGAAACAAAACCCAAAAATCAATCAACAAACAAACGAAAAACCAAAACCAGGTCCTCCTATGGCGTCCAATAACCGACGCATTGCCTACACAGGACTTATAAAGGAAAACTACTAACTAACTAGCATCGTAACGGAACAAATCCAAAACCCATAAAAAACAAGTAAAAGACATCAAACAGGAGACCTTCCACCACTTAGACCACTTGGCGACCCAGCCAACGACAACCGAGGCGAGGCAGGAAAGGAAGGAGAGGGGGAGAGAGAGGGCTGGCGGGGGGCATATTGTGCGTACATGTCGGGGGGGAAACCAGTCTTGGTAGCGGTGAGATAACGACCGAGGCCCAAAAGCATCGGAATCGAGGTCCACAGAGAAGAGTCAGGTCCAATATCCGTGATCCCCTGGAGGTGGCGATCGCGGGCTGCAGACTTGGCAGGACAAAAAAGGAGGGCATGCTCGAGTGTCTCGTCCCCCTCCTCACACCAGGGGCAGAGGCGAGAGGGGTCGGTGTCGTGCCATGAGGGGTGGGCGGCCAGGTAGCTCTTGCCAGCACGCATCTGGTGGAGCCTGCCCGAGAGGAAACGCCCCAGGCCCATGAAGGGGTGCGGGCGCAGGGTGGGGCCAAAAAGGTAGTAAGGCGGGGGAGGCGAGAGGAGGCGCCACGAGGTGAGGAGTTCCTCACGGCAACGGGCCTTGAGAGAAGCGTAGAGGGCAGGAGCCCCCAGCGGGGCTACCTGCAGTGGAGGTAGGAGGAGGGGGTTCGCTGGAGGGAGGGGGTCGCGGCGGTTGCCGATAATGGAGTGAATGCGGTGGGCCACCGCATCTACTGGGAGGTGACGTCGGTTTGGAGGGGAGGGCGGCTTGGTAGACCATCTGAGGGGGCGGTAGTTGGGGCCAACCCATGGGTGCCGTCCTCTGACAGACCCGGGGAGGCGAAGGGAGTCGGGTGCCCTGAAGGCGGACGTAGTCGGAATAGAGTAGTCCAAGAGAGCACTAGCAGGGTTGACCTCAGGCGGCAGGCACACAAGGCGGACCGCCGCCAGGCGTTGAAGGTGTTTGACTAGCAGGTCAATGGGCGGGAGCGATGCTTCACAGGGGAGAATGGCCGTGTTGGTGGAGGCGAAACAGTTCGTAACCCACCTCTGTACCCGGTGCCAGAATGCCCTCATCTTGTCGAGCATCCGGGAGTTGGGGGAGAGGAGGTCACTGCCGTAAAGAAGGATGGGGCGGACTAAGGAGGAGGCGAGACGGTGATACAGGTGTGGAGCGAGACCCATGCCTGGCCGGGCCAGGCGGTCTATTGTAGCGAGGGCAGCTTCAGCCAGGGCGAGGCGCCTGGTGAAATGAGGGGTGGTGGCTCGGTCCAACGAAGGGGTCGCGGGCCCCAGCCAGTAGCCCAACCACCGTAGTACTTGGGCCGGTTTGTAGGGGACGGAGTCCACTGAGACGGGGAGGAGGCACGGGGGCCCTCTCTGTTGGGGCGTCCTCCAGTGCATCAGTTTTGTTTTGGGAAGGGAGAAAGCAACGCCTATGCGTCTTCCCTTTGACGTGAGAGAGGAAGCGACTGCCTGCAGCTTCTGGACGTTGCGCCTGTAGGAGGGCGAGCAGACAGTTATAGCGAAGTCGTCAACATAGGAGAGGATTATGCCGTTGGGGACTGGGAAGTGGAGGGAGGAAACGTAGATCAGGAAAAGAAGGGGGGAGACAGGTGAACCTTGGGGGGTGCCGACCTAGACTGGCGAGAGGACTCTAGGGGAACCCTGGTATAGGAGGCGGCAGTGTCTGCCGTGCAGGAAGGATCGGACCCGCGAGACGAGGTAGGGCTGAACGCCCCGCTCCCTAAGTTTGCCACACATGGCAGCGGAGTCGACATTGTCAAAACCTCCCTTGATGTCAAGGAAGAGTGTGGAGGAGCAGAGGCCCATGCAGTGCGAAAGACGGACCTCGTGCGAGAGAGTGGCAAGGGCGTCGAAAGTACCCATGCCCGATAGCGAACCACATTGGTTGGGGTGGACTAGGCCAAGGGCTCGAGCAACTGCGGCTAGCCTAACAGCCACCACACGCTCCAGGATCTTGGATAGGGTTTGGAGGAGGACGATGATGCGGAAGGAAGCTGGTGTATCATAGGAGGCTTTACCTGGCTTGTCGAGGACAATACCGTTGGCCTGTTTGAGGGAGGACGGGTGAAAACCGTAAAGTAAGAGGGGGCCCAGGAGGGACACAAGAATTTTAGGGTTGGTGCCGTGGACTCTCTTCCAGACTGAGTACGGGATGTGGTCGGGGCCGGGGGCAGACGAGCTTGAGCTGGACGCCAGGGCCTTAGAGATCTCCTCCTTCGTGAGGACGTCGAGGTCACGGAACGGGCGTAGGATAGTAGGAGGGGAGGAGGACTCCCTAGGGGGAAAAAAGTGGGTCAGGAGGGCGGTGTTGACAGCAATCGGGGTGTCGGCTTCTGGGAAAGACGGGAACCGGTCCGGGGGGCGACCTATCGCGAAGCGTTTGGCTGTCCATACAGTCTTAGGGGTTGCAGAGGAGAGGAAATCGTCCCAGTGCCTTCGCTTGGCCTGCTTGATGGCCTTGAAATAGGCGTTGCGGGACCCCCGGGCCTCAGCCAGGGAATCCACACAGGGGGTCCTGTGGGCACGACGGGCAGCGGCGTGAAACGAGATTCTGAGGGAGGAGAGGAGGGGCGACCACCAAGGTTTAGAATGGGTCGACATACGGTTGAGGGGGGTGTGAAGGAGGAGGGTAGTGCGGAGGCGGTTGACGTTGGTGTCGAACCTTCTCAGAGGTACCCAGAGGTGCCCTCTTATATATCCTGCGAACAGCCTCCGGTCGGACGGACAGCAGCGACGTATATGGTGTTATAAATCGGGCTTCATTGAGATGACATTATAGTCATGGGACGCAACTCTTCGAAATCTCGCTAAGGACGTGCGGGCCCCAGAGTGGGGCCGGAGGGGGGTGTTAGGCTTCGATAAATGAGCGTCTGTGTGCTGTTACCCTACCGAGAGGTCTGTGCATTTTCTTTATGCCTAACATGAGCTCCCTCCTACCAGATCTCGCCTCGAGCATCTTTCTTAGTTATATTTATTTAATAAAATCCCTTTTAAGACCCAATGGGCTCACGGTAAAAAACCTTCCGGCGTTTGCTTGTCCACCGTAGAAAAACCTTTTCCTCATTGTCTTACTTCTGCCTTCCCTGGTATCTCAGGGTTGTCTCAATGAAACTCTTCGACTACTTCTTAAGCATTTTCCATGCCCGTAGCGGGTTCCCAAGTCTTTTCATCTTCCGCACAGCCCTGCCATTTCACATAATACCACAGCTCTTGTACCTGCCCGTAACGATTGTTGACCCTTCGTCTATAGGTCCGTCTCTCGCTACGGACAATTTTCTCTATTTCCCATTGCAAGTCTCCTTCAACCTCCTCTGGTTCTCTTGGAGGTTGTCTGCGCTCTGGATGAACAGACTCTCAATAAGGTTCAAGTAAGGATACGTGAAAGACAGCGTGAATGTTCCCCTGGTTGGATATGTTTAGCTTAAATGCACTATTCCCCCTTTTTTCCAATATCTGGAACGGCCCATATAGTTTGGGCGCTAGCTTTTTTGACTTCCGTCCGGTGTGTATGTTTTTTGCGTTTAGCGTGACTTTATCTCCAACCTTGAACTCTGGCTGTATTTTGGCTTTCTGATCGTAGTATTTAGCTATTCCCTCTCTTGTCCTTTCTAACGAGCTCTTTGCTTGTTCGTGTATTGTCTTGATCCAGTTCGCGTATAGGGTTGCACCTGGGTTTTGAGCCTCTGGTTCGTTCATCCATTTTGTCTGGGGGTGGAAACCATAGTTTGCATAAAAAGGCGACATCCCGTGGACGTTGGTCGCAGAATTGTTGTACGCGTGTTCCGCTAGCGGTAGCAACTGATACCAGTCGTCCTAGTCGTAATTGACAAAACTTCGAAGATATCCTTCCAGCACTTGGTTGGTTCTTTCTGTCTGTCCATCTATTTGTGGGTGATATGCCGTCGACATTCGTCGCTTTATTTCCAGCGTCTTACACAAGGATTCCCAAAACTACCCTGCAAACTTATAGTCCATGTCCGAAATGATTTCCGTTGGTAAGCCATGTAGCTTTCAGACTTCCCTTAAGAACACGTTAGCAACATCCTTTGCCGTGGCCTTAGTTTGTAATCCAAGAAAGTGTGCCATCTTCGTGAATCGATCCACAACTACAATAATTTTTGTACAACCTTGTGATTCTGGTAGTTGGGTTATGAAGTCAACTGATATTGACGACCATGCTGTAAACGAGGTCAGCAGTGGCTGCAACAGTCCGTATTTCACATGTCGTGGTGACTTGTTGTGCTGACATTCATCACAGGACCGTACATAGTCATTGATCCATTCGGCTAATCCCTTCCAGTAGAAATCTCTCATGATGATTTCCAGGGTTTTTTCTTATCTGAAGTGTACGGCTATCTTTGCGTCATGGCATCCATCGGCTATCTTGGTGTACAAGGCCTGGTTGTCCGGGACGAATAGACGATTCTTATAGTATAGGAGATCGTCAATTAGTGTCCAGTTCTCAGGAAATTCATTTCCTTCGTTTCGGAGTTTCGACAAGTCCTCTCGTCGTTTTTGTAACGTGTTCGCTAGGTGCTAATCACGTTTCGAGAGGTGTACGATAGTTGACAGGTGGCCTGCTCTTCCAGAGAAGAGGCGAGAGCTGTATGAACTAAAGGACTCTTCGGAGGTGTACTGGAGAAACTAAGGAGTAACCGTTCAACCAAGTATATTGAAATACTGTCTGTCGAAGTCTGTCCTTTCCATTGTGGAATAGGACAGTCTTTAAATACACAAATCAGTTCATGTCTAGCATGAACGAAATCAATCAAAGGTATCAAGCGATACACTTTGGTAAAACAACATAAGTATCAAAGCGATACTTAAAACAAAACATAAAACAAACTAAGTATCAAAACGATGCTTCAAACAAATCAAGTATCAAAGCGATACTTAAAACAAAGCATAAAACAAACTAAGTATCAAAACGATACTTCAAACAAGCCAAGTATCAAAGCGATACTTAAAACACAACGTAAAATAACCTAAGTATCAAAACGATACTTCAAACAAACCAAGTATCAAAGCGATACTTAAAACAAAATGTAAAACAAAATCCTTAACCGAGTACCAGTACCGGTTACAGTTTTAGCCAATCTTTATCTGACCGTGTGGCCTCAAGAAGTTGTTTGAGGAATTCAGAGTTAAACCTTTTCATAGTCTTTTGTTTTAGCATGGCCGTCGATATTAGTATTTTCTCTGGTATTTCCTCGATGTCGTACCAGGATGAATTCTCAGCCGCTGATGCTTCTAATTGACATATGATGGGTTCTTGTTCCTTTATCGTTAAACTTCTTGTCGCGATGTCTGTACTTCCGAAACCTTGGGCTCCTCTTTCAGTCTCGACTAATTCATCAACTTCCATTAAATCGGATGTGTCAATTTTTTCCACGATGAGTTGTGCCATTCTGTCTCCTTCCCGGATCTGGCAGTCAACATCTTTGTGGTTATAAAGCAAGACTTTGAATTCTCCCGTATAGTCGGCATCAATTGTTCCATGACCCACAGAGATTCCAGAATGTACAGTGAGGCGGCTACCAGCTGCTACCTATCCGTAAGTCCCTATTGGTAAATCTATCGCTGACCTGGTGTCGAGCAGCGCTTGTCCTCGCTTGGGGATAACGACGTCGCTTATGGCGTAGAGGTCATGTCCGGCTGCCATTCTTGAACCATTAGTAGGCAGTCTTGCCTTGTGGTTCAATCATCTTATTCGGATATATTTATCCGAATAATTTGCTTCTGGCCTCAATGCCAGGTCTTGCTCATCTTTCTAACCCGATACCTCCTTTCCCAACCCATCTTCTTTTTCTTCCTGTAGCGCTAGCAGCATTACCTGTAAGTGTTCTGGTTTTAAAATGGTTTGCTCGCGATGCGTAGCTCCCTCCTCAGAACGGTACTCCGATCGTCTACTCAGGGCATCAGGCTTTCCACCCTTAGTCTCTGGTCGGGAAATGATTTTGAAGTTGTATTCTGCCAGTTTCTGCGCCCAACGAATTGGGCGTCCGCTCCAAACCTTAGAAGTGAGGAAGTATTGTAGGTTCTGATGATCGGTGTAAACTGTCACAGGCTTTTCCATGCCCACTAAATATTGCCTCCACTCTTTGAACGCTTCTAAAATTGCAAGCAGTTCCTTGTCATGAATCTCGTAGTTTCATTCTGCCGAGTTCAATTTCCACGAGTGGAAGGCAACCGGATGTAATCTTTTTTCCACAAACTGTAACAAGACGCAGCCTAAGGCGAAGTTGCTTGCATCCGTTTCTACCACCGTTTCACGGTCTGGGTAGAAATATTGTAGTATGGGCGCAGTTGTGAAGCGATGTTTTAGTTCTTTGAACGCTGCTTCTTGCTCCACGCCCCAGTGGAAATCTTTTGAATTTCCTTTTAGGGTTTCCGATATAGGCTTGCATGCTCCGGAAAACCCTTGTATGAACCGTGGGTAGAAGTTGGCAAATCCAATAAATATTTGAACTTCCTTAACCAACGCTGGTGATTTCCAACCCAGCACGGAGTCGACTTTCCTTGTGCTCATTGCTACCCCTTCGACAGATACCATATATCCTAAGAATTCTACTTCTTGTACATGAAAGACTGATTTCTTTAGGGATACAGCCAGTTGGTAGTCTGTGAGCCTTTGCAAGACCTGATAGATCAACTCAACATGGCTTTTTTCATCTTTTGAATATATCAGAATGTCATCCAGATAGCAGACCACCCCATAATCCAGGAATTCGTGTAAGACTTGGTTCATCATGTCTTGGAAGGTTGCTGGAGCATTGACGAGTCCGAAAGGCATTACCTTGTACTCGTAGTGACCGTAACGCGTTCGGAAAGCTGTTTTCCATTCATCGCCGTCTTTTATCCTTATCAGATGATAGCCGTCTTTTAAATCAAGTTTCGTAAAGATTTTAGCCCCAGCCACTCGATCTCTTAATTCGGACATTAATGGTAGTTGGTGTTTGTTTAAAACCGTGATACGGTTGAGATTTTGGTTGTCCACTGCTAACCAAAGTTTACCGTCCAGCTTCAGTACGAACAGCACTGGCGCTCCTGCTGGGGACTTGCTTCTTGTGATCTTGTCTTGATCCATCATCATCTAGAGGTATTCTCGTAGGGCAGCAAATTGTTTTTCTGTTAAGGGATATATTGGACCCCAAGGTGCTTTCGCGTCATCCTTTAGTTCGATTTCATGATCGAATGTCCTTCATGGCTCCAATTTCTCCACTGTCTGAGGTAAGAATTGGTCTTTGTGTTGCCAATATTCTTGAGGTAGTGATCCCAAGACTATATCGTCGGGACTTTCACTTGTGCCAATTCTTCCAATATAGGCAGCTTTGTCGTCAAAGACTACCGTCTCATCGTATTCGAACATGTCGGCTATTCCCTCGTCTTCCTCCAAACATTTCTCGCAACACTTTCCGTCAAATGACCATCTTTTTGGGTCTTCAATGTCGGATATAGGATGTTCTTCATACCACTACCCGAATGGTATGATCATCCCATACGATTGAAGCTCTGCTATTTTGCAGGTTATCTCAGACAGATGTCTATTTCTTCCAATTTCTAACTATAAGGGATGGGTGCAGAACTTCCCTCCAGAGACTGCTGCGGTCTCATCAAATCTATAAATCTTGACCGCATCTGTCCGTTGTGTGAACGGCAATTGGTGTTCTTGTACCAATCTTTGATTGATGACGAACACATTAGAACCTGAGTCCAATAGAACTTTAATTTTTTGTTGCCTATAGTTTAGAAAGAGGTAGGCGTCTCCCTTAGGACAGGAATATCTTTTAGGTAAAGACGTGTAAAGTTTGCGTCGTCGCGGCTGACCGCAATTATCTTCGGATCTTCGCTTTGGCATTGTGTAACAAGGTGTTTGTTACCATGCCTGCACGGTTTCGACCATTCAAGTCTCCTCAAACAAACTGTAATTTTCTTGGTATATCGAGTAGCCCACTACTAGCGGTCTTTACCTCCTGCCGAGGAGTTCCCATACCTTCCTCTTTTTCCACCTGTGGAACCAAACTTGGGGGTCTCTGCCATCGTCCAGATATCATGGGGACAAAAGCCGGGTGCGTAGGGCTGGTCGGCAGTCCCTTTGATATCCTTCCTAGGCTTATTATCCATCCTCGCTTAACCATAGACAGCGTCCTCATTTTATCGGGTGCCCGGCCGGTACCATCGCGGTACCTAAGAATTAATAGATAGAGGTGAGGTCTAGAGCTCTTGTACCTATTGGTTGAAGATATGCCTCGCTAGTCCTTCTATTTCTTTCATCTTAGCCTAACTGTCGCTCCCGTCGGTACCCTTGGTGCTGTCGGTTTCCTGTCTAGGTTTTGGTCCTTATCGAAGACCTTTCTGATTCCTGGTCACGTGCCTGACTACTCTGACACACATGTGTCCGGATCATTGGGGCTAAACATATGACTACCTTGGGAAGCATAGAGGCGCCACCAATGTAACCATTGTCCTTTGTTAATCCTCTTGTCCCAGCAGGAGGGACGCGTGTACTCCCACTCAGGTCGATTTGTATGGTTGCTATCCTCACTTCGATCCTCTTGTGCAGTTGTTGATATCGACTCCTAGAGACTTTGTGTCTACTAGACTACCCGAACACCGGTGTTGTCGATACCTTTGTGAAGCCTTATGTGATTTCTTCGTCTTCGTCTAATTCCCACAATCGGCTGGTGGTTCTAACCTGTCCAGCCTGTGCGGGACTTCGAGGAGGTCTAGGTGGCTTGACCGACCTTGCTCGATTTGGGCCCATTCGTAGTGGCCTTTGGCTAACTGTGGCTGCCGATACTTGAATGTTCCCGTAGCACGTCATCTCTCTGTGGTTCTTTTTCCCACATCTCGTACAGTTGCTGTCCTTTTTTCTCGCATCAATAAAGCTTTGCAAGATTCCTTGGTGTACTTCAGACCAATGTGAATGTGTGATCTTAGCGTCTCCTCCTAATTTTTTGGCCGGCCATTCCGATGTGTGGTCCTCCAGTTTCCCTATCCATGAGGGTCCTTAGTTTTTTTTTTTTTTTTTTTCTTTATATCATGTATTCATTGTTTGGTTAAGGTACAAGAACGTGCGTGCAGCGCTAGCTATGGCAGAAACAAAACCCATAATCAAACAACTAACAAAAGAAAAAAAACACATCCAGTTCCTCCGATGGCGTCCAATAACCGACGCATTGCCTGCACAGGACTTATAAACGAAAACTACTAACTAACTACTATCGTAACGGAAACAAATCGAAAACTCATAATAACTAGTAACGAAATCAAGCAGGAGACCTTCCACCACTTAGACCATTTGGCGACCCAGCCAACGATAACCGAGGCGAGGCGGGAAGGGAAGGGGAGGGGGAAAGGGAGGTCTGGCGGGGGGGCATATTGTGCATACACGTCAGGGGAGAAACCAGTCCTGGTAGCGGTGAGGTAGCAACCGAGGCCCAATCGCATCGGGATCGAGGTCCATAGAGAAGAGTCAGGTCCAATATCCGTCATCCCCTGGAGGTGGCGACGGCGGGCGGCAGACTAGGCGGAGCAAAACCGGAGGGCGCTCTCGAACGTCTTATCCCCTTCCTCGCACCAGGAGCAGAGAGGAGAGGAGTCGGTGTCGTGCTATGAGGGTTGGGCAGCTAAGTAGCTCTTGCTGGCGCACATCTGATGGAGCCGGCCTGAGAGGAAACGCCCCAGGCCCATAAAGGGGTGCGGC
This sequence comes from Tuber indicum, assembly GCA_006112555.1. Lineage (NCBI taxonomy): Eukaryota > Fungi > Ascomycota > Pezizomycetes > Pezizales > Tuberaceae > Tuber > Tuber indicum. Next base: position 343,467 of record VBSK01000411.1, read on the forward strand.
CAAAGAGTGGGGCCGAAGAGGTAGTAGGGTGGGGGAGGTGAGAGGAGGCACCATGAGGTGAGGAGCTCTTCACGGCATTGGGCCTTGAGCGAAGCGTAGAGGGCAGGGGCCCCAAGCGGGGCCACCTGTAGGGGAGGCAAGAGGAGAGGGTTCGCCGGAGGGAAGGGGTCACTACGGTTGCCCACGATGAAGTGAATGCGATGGGCGACTGCGTCGACAGGAAGGTGACGCCGGTTGGGCTGGGAGGGTGGTTTGCAGAACCATCTGAGGGGGGTGTAGTTGGGGCCTGCCCAAGGGTGGCGGCCTCGGACAGAACCAGGGAGACGGAGGGAGTCGGGTGCCCTGAAGGGGGACGTAGTTGGGACAGAGTGGTCCAACCGGGCGGATGCCGGGTTGATTTCCGGAGGCAGGCAGACGAGACGGACTGCTGCCAGATGCTAAAGATGCTTGATTAGGAGGTCAATCGGAGGGAGGGAGGCCTCACAGGGGATAACGGCTGTGTTGGTAGAGGCGAAACAGTTTGTAACCCACCTCGGTACCCAGTGCCAGAAGGCCCTCATCTTGTCGAGCATTTTGGAGTTGGGGAAGAGCAGGTCGCTGCCGTAGAGGAGGATGGGGCAGACTAGGGAGGAGGCAAGACAATGGTATAGATGTGGTGTAAGACCCTTGCCTGGCTGCGATAGGCGGTCTATCGTAGCGAGAGCAGCCTCAGCTAGGGCGAGGTGCCTGGTGAAATGGGAGGAGGTGGACCGGTCCAGCGCAGGAATCGCGGGCTCCAGCCAGTAGCCCAACCACTGAAGTACTTGGGCCGGCTTGTAGGGGACGGAGTCTACTGAGACAGGGAGGGGGGACAGGGGCCCTTTCTGTTGGGGCGTCCTCCAGTGCATCAGTTCTGTTTTGAGGAGGGAGAAGGCAACACCTGTGCGCCTTCCTTTTGATGTGAGTGAGGACGCGACTGCCTGCAGCTTTTGGACGTTTTGCCTGTAGGAGGGTGAGGCCACCGTTATAGCGAAGTCATCGACGTAGGAGAGGATTACGCCGTTGGGAACTGGGAAGTGGAGGGAGGAAACGTAGATTAGGAAAAGAAGAGGGGAGACAGGTGAACCCTGGGGGGTGCCGACCTGGACCGGCGAAAGGACTTTAGGAGAGCCCTGGTATAGGAGGCGGCATTTTTCCGTGAGGGTCCTCCTCCTCCTTTTATATAAGCCTTATCCCTTCGTGGCTTATTAGACTTATCTTCTTTTGAAGACCTGTCTTTTATTTCCTTCAAGGAGGTGTGTCGGGTATTACCTTCTGTCAGTAACTTTTTCCAGTACTGATGGTCTTCTTCTGCTCGGCTGGCTTCTACGACAACATGTTCCCATTCCTCGTCTGTGTCGAACTTTTGGAAGGAGATGCGGGTGAGGATTTCTTCAGGCAAGTTCCTTTCTACTGTCTCTCTCCATGATTCACCTGTCATATGGGCTTTGTTGTTCAGGTTATGCGTGATTCGGAGGTAGGTCTGAATTTTCAGTTTATATTTCACTTCCTTCATGTCCCACAGGGCTTGTCGGCCCTCTTGTAGTGGGGTGAAGGCCTTTCCAATTTCGTATGAGAACCGGGTCCAACTTCGAAAATTCTAGTTTTAGAGTTCACCTTGTAGTTCGTGCATTTTTCTGCGGTACCATATCGTATACGGGGTTACCACCTTTCCCTTAGTACGGTTCAGGGCATGTATGACCCGTTCTCAGTCATCTCTCCAAATATGGGGGTTGCGATCGAAGAAGTCAATGCATTGTTGTAGCCAGATGTGCACGTCTTAGTGCTTTTCTCCCTCGAAGTGGGGTGGTGCCTCCACGGGCCGCTTCGTGTTTACCGCGAAAGCTTCGGCCCGGACATTTGCCATGTCCAATTGTTCGGGAATTAAACCCCTATGGCGTCTATCTGGGCGGCCGCCCTTTCTTCCCTTTTCTTGATCGTCATAATCGCTGCCGTCATCGTCGTTGTAACGGGGGCTCCCTCTGGGAAGATGGATCCCGAGGTTGCGACCGCACCGAAGTATTCTTTCAGAAGTAAAGATAAAGATAATCAACAGTAGAGTTGAAAAAATAAACGGTAAAACTTAATATCGTTAAGCCTCAGCTTTACTCAATTAAGTCCTGGTCTCGAGAGGTAGTTGATCGCCAGAGTAGAGGAGAACTCTCATATACTTAAGTAGGTTTTGGTATACTGCCAGTTACTCCCCATCACTACTCTGCGTTCGCGAGCACCCAACTCCCGTGGGCTGTCTAGCCAACCTCTACGGGTCGGACCAACGATCCTCCGTAGCGAACTAGACCACTCGGTGGTGTTCTAACATCTGCCCGATAGAAGTGTTTTAGCCGCTGCATCTCCAATGCAACCGCAGGAGTAAAAACTCTTCATATCGTGGTCATGCCAGTGGCGAGCTGTCATGCCCGTGCGGATACTATACCAACTATGGAACTCTCTACCCATATACACTTAGTCTTCTGCAAGCATTCGCGGCTCCTGAACATCTATCCGGTTCTACTCATTTCCATATCATTCCGGAAGATAGCCACGTAGCTCCCCCGAGAGACCACTCCGGAGGTTGACTACCAATAGGCGCTACCCACAGTCAACCCTCCTAGAAGTAGGTCATGTCGTGGCCTCAGACTAGTGTCTTAGAGTCCTTAACGATTCTCCAATACTATTACTCTTTCGGGGCAACGGACTTCGGTTACCTCGCCTACTGGCCTCCGGTAACCTCACATACTACCCTTGACTTCAAAGCAGTATTACTCCGTCAGTTTTGGTCCGTTTTACACGAAACCACCTGGAGGCTATTCTCCAGGTTCTCCTCTTCCCCCTCATATATCCTGCGGACAGCTTCCGGTCGGACGGACGGCGTGAGCGCATACGGAGTTACGGCAACATCTCCACTTGGAGACTTTTGCTAGACTTACAGCAACTCTTCAGGCTGTAGCCCATGACGCTAGGGACTTATAACGGGGCCGGAGGGGGGTGTTAGCAACCACACCTCCAAGTTACAGCTTGTTCGGAGCTCAACTGGTTGTGCCGGAGTGATCCGCACAACCTGAGATTCGAACACCCTATGTAGTTTCGCGTGACAAATAATCTAGTCACTTCCCCCGAAGTCCTGCGTAACAAGTTACTTTCAAGGTAGGGTAACTTGGCTCCATAGCAGGGTAACCCTTAGCCCATGGCAGGGTAACTCTAGTCCAAAGGTAGGGTAACTGTAGCCCGAGGTACCCTACAGAATAGGGTAACTTTACCTGGACTCTCCGTCGAGTAATTCAGGGTAACTCCCAAATTGACTACTTGGGTTACCCTACAGAGTAGGGTAACCCCCAACCATTACTAGGACCTATGTACCTTTGGTATGGCCTAGCATGCCCGACTGAGGTACCTAACCACCGGTACCTCCACCTGGTAGACCTAAGTCTACCACCAGCCCTACCGCGGTAGTCTCTTGACTCCGGTATGGGTGTAGGTTTGGCTACTTGTAATAGTACTCAGTGGAGTCTCGTTACAGGGATTTTGTTTTGAGGAAAAGGAAAAGGAAGAAACAATCAGGGAGACAATCCAGGACTTGAAAGAATCTGATAGCTTACCAGAAACTGTGAGCTACGGAAGTGCAAGCCAATCAATAAACAGAGAACTACTAAAGTATTTATTTGAAATAGAGTCGAACAAAAATGTGTCGGAAGTGGAGGATGTGGTTATGGAAGAGAAGAGCTAGGAATAGGATAGAAGGACCAACCAGGAAATATTATTGGACATGATCAACGCCCTCAATGACAGGATTGATGAATTGGAAGAATAGAGATTAAAAGTTGAAAAGTTGGGATGCGCTAAATGCACCATTAAGCAAGAGATAAGAAGAAAAATGACGATACCTCTGGCCTTACCAATAACAAAAACGTAAACGTCACTTAGAACAGTTACGAAAGGAAATATGGTAGTGGATACAAAACCGGTGGTGGATACAACATTAGTAGAAAAGATTACCCGCATTCTGTGCGTTCCATGCGTCTGACGCTTGGGATGCTCAAAATACTAATTGTTAGTCAGGACGCGATGTCGATTAGATGACGCGTCCTACTTTCAATCGCACGACGCTTGGTGTCCCCACTACGCCTGGACATTGACCATTACATCTCCAGTGTCCTGTGAACAACTGATCGTCGGCTGTTGCGTTCACACCAATGATCGCTTTAGCTACTGTTCCACCCTGAGGATACCTTCTCACTCCCCTCCCATCTCGACTAAGTATCTGGTTTGCGTGCTACGCCTGGACATCTCTGCTTTGCTTGCTCATGTCCAGATAACCTGTGCTCCTGCTTTGCGGTATTGTAACCGGTACTGGTACTCAGTTAAGGATAGTGTTTTATGTTTTATTTTAAGTATTGCTTTGATACTTGGTTTGTTTGAAGTATCGTTTTGATACTTAGTTTGTTTTATGTTTTGTTTTAAGTATCGCTTTGATACTTGGTTTGTTTGAAGTTTCGTTTTGATACTTAGTTTGTTTTAGGTTTTGTTTTAAGTATCGTTTGATACTTGGTTTGTTTGAAGTATCATTTTGATACTTAGTTTATTTTATGTTTTGTTTTAACTATCGCTTTGATACTTATGTTGTTTTACCAAAGTGTATCGCTTGATACCTTTGATTGATTTTGTTCATGCTAGACATGAACTGATTTGTGTATTTAAAGACCGTCCTATTCCACGATGGAAAGGACAGACTTCGACAGACAGTATTTCAATATACTTGGTTGAATGGTTACTCTTTAGTTTCTCCAGTACACCTCCGAAGCCTCCTTTAGTTCACACAGCTCTCGCCTCCTCTCTGGTAGAGCAGGCCACCTGTCAGCTATCGTACTTTACCTCGAAATGTGATTAGCACCTTGCGAACACGTTACATTTTTTTAACCTCACCAAGTAGTTAGAAACCTGTCTCCGGTTTTAGGCCTGATCAACCTATCGACATCTTGTTAGGCATAAAGAAAATGCACAGACCTCTCGGTAGGGTAACTGCGCACAGACCCTCATTTATCGCAAGCCCAACACCCCCCTCCGGCCCCGTTCTAGGGCCCGCACGTCCTTAGCAAGATTTCGAAGAGTTGCGTCCCATGACTATATTGTCATATCAATGAAGTCCACTTCATAACACCATATACGTCGCTGCCGTCCGTCCGACCATAGGTTGTTCACAGGGTATATAAGTGGGCACCGCTGGGTACCTCTGAGAACATGCTCCGCGCCCCCTATTTTCCTGACCATAGCTTTCTTGCACACCCTCAACACCATCGCATCTGGTGTGACTCCTCACTTCTGCACGCTTTTCCCCCTCTTGCTTAGGCTTCAAGTCTCTGCTTCGCGATACAATGTCCGACATTGGTTCCGCCAACCAGTCTAGGGCGAGCTCTGCTCAGCCCATCCACCCCGTGGTCTTCGCGATCCCGGCCCTCCTACAGTCTTTGCAGCCAGTCCTTGGTGATGCTTTCTCCTCTGTCCCCCCTCTCATCTCGTCGGACCTTCGCGAACTCAGTGAAGGCGAGGCCATCCTCATCCCCCTCCTGGTTGCTACCCTCAATGGGCTTGCCACCACCAACGAACGAATCGACCTCCTCGCCGCCAGGGTTCAAGGGCTGGCTGAAGGTGTTTCCGCAACTCAGACCCCCTCGCTCTCGTCCCTAGCCCCTATCGAGTCAGCCCTGCGTGACCTGTCACAAAGGCTTTCCCAACCACCGCCCCCACGTCAGCAAGCCCCGGCGCCTCTGGCTCCACCCCCTACCCGGAAAGGGAAAGAACTCCCTCCCTCGGCTCAGCCCCCCCACGCCAACACGGCACAACTCCCTGCCGCCCTACACCCCAGTCAGGCCCCCTCCCGCGCCCCCCTTTACCAGGTTGGGGCGATTGTGAATGGGTTCAACCTAGACACCCCCAGATATGACACCGCTTCGGGCAAGAACTACGGCAACCCCGAGGCCTACGCGGTCAAGTACCCCAACTCATGGGAAGCCCGGACCTTCCGTGACGGCAAATACCCCTCCCTCTCTGAGTGGACCCCTGGTAACATGGATCCTACCTACCTGCGCCCTCCTCACTCATTCGCCCTGGCTGCCGCTGACGGGGGCAAGAAGAAGTCCAAGGGGCCTAAGTCGAAGCCACCCTCAGCTGCGCAAGTCGCATCCGGCACCTCGGCGTCTCCTGTTAAGGAGACTCCTGTCCTGCCAGCAGCACAACGTCATTTCTTCGCTCCTCGCTCCTCTCCTGCTCCCCACCCCGAAGCTGATAGAATTTCCGCGACCCTCCCTGACATCGCTGCCTCGGTTCTCCGTGAGGCCAACTGCTCCCTACCACTTTCCCTTTCTGCCCGGGTTAACGACAGAGGCTCCGTTACTCTCACCGTCCTCGACCCCTACACTCCCGCCACCTCCTACGCCCCATACTATCAAGCCCTCGCCAACCGCCTCAACCAAGTCTCCCCGGTAGGCGACAATGCCTACCTGCCCTTCAGACCTGCCCCCAACGAAGTTCAACTCGCCATCCACTCCCTCCCCCTCGCCTACCTCCCAGAAGACCAAGAAGACCTCCTCTCCCTCCTCCAGGAGTCCGTCCGCAACGCCGCGGGCGTCACCATCTTCTTGGCCTGCTACCTCAATCGGGACCTAGACTCCAGGATGTCCCAGTCCGCTACCTCTGTCGTCGTCACCATCGCTCCCGAGGACATCAATGCCATGGGAACCTCTATCCACCTCTTCTCTAGAAGACGCCGGGTTGAACGCGCCTTCTCTTCCAACCGCTTCACCCAGTGCCGCAACTGCTGGAAGTTCGGCCACCAGGCCCCTCGATGTAAGCTTGATCACCCGATATGTCCAATCTGCTCCCTCCCGCACACACGTTCGGCGCACTGCTGCCAGAATCCCACCTGCCCTAAGGCGGGCAACACCAAGGCGGTCCTCAACTGCTGCCCCTCCTCCATTGCTTCCTGCCCCAACTGTAAGGAGCCGCACGCGGCCACTGACAGGGACTGCCCAGAGCGACCCGCCCCAACCCCCAAAGACCCCTCCGCCTCACAACCACTAGGCCAAAGTGATGAGGATGGCATGGATGTCGGCCCTGATGGTGCCGACGCCGGTGCTGGCCCCTCCACCCCGAGACAGACTCTTGCCCCGCCTTTTGCGACCCCCCGCCGCCCCCGTCCTCGCGTCCCGCCCGAGACCCCACAGACAGCTACTCGTTCCTCCTCCTGGGCCAACGTCCCCCCCACCCACGGGGACTACGACCCAGCCCGTACCGCAGAAAATCCCTCCGGCTTGTCTGGGTAAATGCCTTCTCCCGACTCTCCTCTCCCCAGGCCCTCTGGCAGGGATCCTGGCCTTCTGAACCTTTCCTTCGTTCAACATAACAGCTTGGGTAGCTGGGATGTTTTTCTTTCCTTATTTCAGAGTTTTTCTGCTTTGTCTTCCTTGCCGGCGATTGTGGCCATACAGGACCCCCCTGTGTGGAGGGCACGCTTACCTTCCTTTCCTGGCTATAAATGTTTTTCCCCACCCCCCACCTTTGGCAAGCCCCGCATGGCTTGCTACGCTCTTTTGTTCTTTCTTGAAGTTGTTTCCCTCTTGCCCGTATGGGTGGACCAGTCTGCCAACGTGATGGCGGTTGACTTGTTCTCCAATGTGGGCTTCTGCTCCTCCTCACAGACTCGCCTTAGGGTGTACAATGTGTATAACACCAAGGGCACCTCAACCCACACGCGCATTGTTTCTCCCGAGCTGTGTTTTCCTGACTTGAGTTTTCCTGTTTTTGTTTTAGGGGACTTTAACCTCCACCACCCTCTTTCTGACCCGCTGAGGGCCATTTCATCCACCGAGCTTAGGACGTCGGTTCCTTACTTTCAATTGGCTTCCTTACATGGTTTTTCCCTTCTTAACACCCCTGGTGTGTTTACTTATTTTTCCTTTACCCCCCAGGACAGGCCCTCTGTCCTTGATCTCTCCTTTGCCAATGGCGAAGCGGCCCAGCTCTTTGCTGAGTGGACCACTACCCTCCCGTCCACTGGCTCTGACCACATCCCTATCTGCATCTTACTTTCCACGCCCTTATTGCGCCCCCCTGCCCCCACACCAGCCTGGGCCAAGACAGACTGGTCTGCCCTTGGTGACGCCCTCAAATTGTTTGTTGTCTCTCCGCCCCCCGCCCTCCCGACCTTGTCCTCTGCCTCGGCCTGGTTTGACAGCAACGTCAACCGCCTCCGCACTACCCTCCTCCTACACACCCCCCTCAACCGTATGTCGACCCATTCCAAACCTTGGTGGTTGCCCCTCCTCTCCTCCCTCAGAATCTCGTTTCACGCCGCTGCTCGTCGTGCCCGCAGGTCCCCTTGTGTGGACTCCCTGCCTGAGGCCCGGGGGTCCCGCAACGCCTACTTCAAGGCCATAAAACAGGTCAAGCGAAGGCACTGGGACGAGTTCCTCTCCTCTGCAACCCCTAAGACTGTATGGACAGCCAAACGCTTCGCGATAGGTCGCCCCCCAGACCGGTTCCCGTCTTTCCCGGAAGCCGACACCCCGCTTGCTGTCAACACCGCCCTCCTGTCCCACTTTTTTCCTCCTAGGGGATCCTCCTCCCCCCCTACTATACTACGCCCGTTCCGGGATCTCGATGTCCTCACAAGAGAAGAGATCTCTGAGGCTCTGGCATCCAGCTCAAGCTCATCCGCCCCCGGCCCCGACCATATCCCGTACTCAGTCTGGAAAAGAGTCCACGGCACCAACCCGAAAATCCTCACGTCCCTCCTGGGCCCCCTCCTACTCTATGGCTTTCACCCGTCCTCCCTCAAACAGGCCAATGGTATCGTCCTCGACAAACCTGGCAAGGCCTCCTACGACTCTCCTGCCTCCTTCCGCATCATTGTCCTCCTCCAAACCCTATCCAAGATCCTGGAGCGTGTGGTAGCTGTAAGGCTAGCCGCAGTTGCTCGGGCCCTTGGCCTAGTCCACCCCAACCAATGTGGCTCGCTATCGGGCATGGGTACCTTTGACGCCCTTGCCACACTCTCACATGAGGTCCGTCTTTCGCACTGCATGGGCCTCTGCTCCTCCGCACTCTTCCTTGACATCAAGGGAGGCTTTGACAATGTCGACTCCGCTGCCGTGTGCGGCAAGCTTCGGGAAAGGGGCGTTCAACCCTACCTTGTCTCGTGGGTCCAATCCTTCCTACACGGCAGGCAGTGCCGCCTCCTATACCAGGCTTCCCCTAAGGTCCTTTCGCCGGTCCAGGTCGGCACCCCCCAAGGCTCACCTGTCTCCCCTCTTCTTTTCTTGATCTACGTTTCCTCCCTCCACTTTCCAGTCCCTAACGGCATAATCCTCTCCTATGTTGACGACTTCGCTATAACTGTCTCCTCGCCCTCCTACAGGCGTAACGTCCAGAAACTTCAAGCAGTCGCTTCCTCTCTCACGTCGAGGGGAAGACGCATAGGCGTTGCGTTCTCCCTCCCCAAAACAGAACTGATGCACTGGAGGACGCCCCAACAGAGAGGGCCCCCATGCCTCCTCCCCGTCTCAGTGGACTCCGTCCCCTACAAACCGGCCCAAGTACTACGGTGGTTGGGCTACTGGCTGGAACCCGCGACTCCTTCGTTGGACCGAGCCACCACCCCTCACTTCACCAGGCGCCTTGCCCTGGCCGAAGCTGTCCTCGCTACAATAGACCGCCTTTCCCGGCCAGGCAAGGGTCTCGCACCACACCTGTGTCATCGCCTCGCCTCCTCCTTGGTCCGCCCCATCCTTCTCTACGGCAGCAACCTTCTCTCCCCCAACTCCAGGATGCTCGACAAGATGAGGGCGTTCTGGCACCGGGTGCAGAGGTGGGTTACGAACTGCTTCGCCTCCACCAACACGGCCATCCTTCCCTGCGAATCATCACTCCCCCCAATTGACCTACTGATCAAGCACCTTCAGCGCCTAGCTGCGGTCCGCCTGGTCTGCCTGCCGCCTGAGATCAACCCGGCAACGGCCCGCCTGGACCACTCGGTCCCAACCACGTCCCCCTTTAGGGCTCCCGACTCCCTCCGCCTCCCTGGGTCTATCAGAGGCCGGCATCCATGGGCCGGCCCCAACTATCGCCCCCTCAGATGGTTCACCAAGCCACCCTCCCCGCCCAACCGGCGCCACCTCCCAGTCGATGCGGTCGCCCACCGCATTCACCCCATTATCGGCGGCCGCAGTGACCCCCTCCCTCCGGCGAACCCCCTCCTCTTGCCTCCACTGCAGGTGGCCCCGCTGGGGCCTCCCGCCCTCTACGCTTCTCTCAAGGCCCGTTGCCGTGAGGAACTCCTCACCTCGTGGCGCCTCCTCTCTCCTCCCCCGCCTTACTACCTCTTTGGCCCCACCCTGCGCCCGTACCCCTTTATGGGCCTGGGGCGTTTCCTCTCCGGCCGGCTCCACCAGATGCGTGCTGGTAAGAGCTACCTAGCCGCCCATCCCTCATGGCACGACACCGACCCCTCTCCCCTCTGCCCCTGGTGTGAGGAAGGGGACGAGACGTTCGAACATGCCCTCCTTTTCTGTGCTGTCAAGTCTGCACCCCACGATCTCCACCTCCAGGGGGTCACGGATATTGGACCTGACTCTTCTCTGTGGGCCTCGATTCCGATGCTTTTGGGCCTCAGTCGTTATCTCACCGCTACCAAGACTGGTTTCCCCCCCGATATGTATGCACACTTTGCCCCCCGCCAGCCTTCTCTCTCCCCCTCCCCCTCCCTTCCTGCCTCGCCTCGGTTGTCGTTGGCTGGGTCGCCAAGTGGTCTAAGTGGTGGGAGGTCTCCTGTTTGATTTCAATACGTTGGGTTTTGATTTGTTTCCGTTATGATGCTAGTTAGTTAGTAATTTTCCTTTATAAGTCCTGTGTAGGCAATGCGTCGGTTATTGGACGCCATCGGAGGATCTGGTTTGGGTTTTTCGTTTGTTTGTTGATTGATTTTGGGTTTTGTTTCTGCCACAGCTAGCGCTGCATGCACGTTCTTGTACCTTAACCAAACAAGGAATATATGATATAAAAAAAAAAAAAAAAAAAAAAAATGGGTACCTCTGAGAAGTGGAACGGAGGAAATCCGTCGGAGCCGCATTGTGTTATTAGGCTTCAACGTTAGGCATCCTAACTATGGGCCAAAAGTGACGGGACGTTTTCAGTTCGAAAATCCGCGACTACTCCTACAGTGCCCCAGAGCCCATAGGAGATAGATATGACACTAATACCTATCTGAAGGCCGCTGTATGTTGGTTGGTCCTGGAAACGGGATCCCTCGAGAGGTGATTCTCTTTGAGGCGGGGCGGACCGAGGGGAAGCTGCTCAGACTCAGAAGACCTAATAGGCAGTAGACTTAAGAGTGTTGGCACACTGTCTACGCAGCCTGCATTATGCATAGGTACCCGACGCATACGCTGGCCACTATGTGAAATCGGAAGAGACTACTGGGACGATAGTCGAGACGACTGAAATTTCAGACAGGAGTCTACTCGTCTCTATAAATCGAAGACCGGTCATTCGAGGATAAGCACCCATCTTACGATTAGACGGAAAAGAATTTATGAGAATGAAGATGGTGTGTGAGAGTTCAGGGTCAAACAGTGTTCGCACTTGTTAAGACCACGAGACGTTAGCGTACAATCTTGGATAGATACTTGGTTATAGGAGGATTAGATGTAGTCCGCGAACACTCAGACGCGGGATATAAATATCGAAGTGCCTCCCAAGCTTTTAGACATCATTAAGCAACGGAGAAGTGACCTTAACAATATAACATTGTTTTACCTACGAATCTTTATTGAAATATCTTGCCCTTTCGATTAAGCGAGTTCTTAGTAGTCATAAACGAAAAGAACGACACCGAGCCTTCCTAGAAAACTCTCCATCTATTACGAAAGATTCAGGCCTAACTCTTCTCGACAGTCACTTAGAGTCGGCTTCCGCCTAACACATCTACCCTGGAATGCTAGTGGAGTGAAGCGGCAGAATCACGATATATTCGGCTTCAGCTCGACTCCAATATAGAGTCATTGACTACAAGGCGTGGGAAGCGAATCCCACGAGATGGCCTCACGAAAAGGCAACAATCCAAGTGTCCAGCGAAGGACCCACAGGACGACACAATGGAATCCTCTCAAACCCCCGGCGATTTTCCCTCTATACCAGTAAAGAAACCTACATTCGCACCTCCACACGACTCTAATTCTAACAGCGAATCTGATATGGCAAGCACTGGAGGAGGACCTTCTGGGTCAAGGCCAGAAGAAAGCTGTGGAGATAACCTCTGTGACCTACTGAAAATCAAGACCCACCTTCCACTAAAGTTCTCTGGTGAAGGAAAAGACCTCAAACCTGAAGTTTTCAACTGATGGGCTACTGAAATAACACACTACCTTCTTATGAACAAAGTAGACATCGACAGACCCTCAACTGGTCAAGAGATCGGATCATTCTGTGAAGGGAAGGCTGTTGACGCATTCCACCAATGCTACAGAGAATATGGAAGAAACCTGAAGCTTAAAGGATCTACAATACTCAATTACCTTGAAAAAAAGATTCCCGTCATCTATTACCAATGACCTACTCTTCAAACGGTTCAATGAACTCTATCAGGTCGATGGAATGCAAGTCAAGAGGATCACACACATCGCAACGGACCTCCTCATGCTCCAAAACCAAATGAAGTGAGGAAGTATCTCAGGCTACATCCTAAAGCAATGATTCTATGATGCAATGTATCCTATACTCCGGCGAGAGGTCGAACCTCTGAAAGAGGAAGGAGATGAAATAACAACAATCATCTCTAGAGCTGAGCGAAAGGATGCCATCCTCCATGAAACGAAAGCCTACAAGAGTCAATCCACCTCTAGCAGCAATAGATAGCCCAGATGAAACACCTCTAACAATTCAGAAGAAGAAACTCCACGATCCTACAAGAAGAAAGGCAAATCCACCAAAGAAGTGAGAAGACAGAAGGGTGAATGCTTTGAATGTGGCAAAACAGGACATATGACGAGAAATTGTCCTACAAAGAAGGGCAAAGGAAAGGCAGCCACAGTCAAGCAAGAAACCTCAGTAAACCACATTGAAAGCAATGATGATGGCGAGCAATCCAGTGAATTTGAGAAAATACACATTGGCTATATCAAAAGAGAATACAATAGCACTTGCTCACCGGGGACAGTAAAACCCCACCCAGCCTTAGAAGGAACAATCTTAATCAATGGAAAGAAGGCACGAGTCCTGTTCGATACTGGCGCTATTGGACGAGACATAATCGGTAATACCTTGGTCTCCGCCTATGGACTACCTACCGAAAACCTCAAACAACCGTTAGCTGTCAATATGGCAGTTAAGGGATCTCGTTCCACTAGCCATAAGACATGCGATGCTACTATCCAGCTAGGATCAGTCTCGCTACCCTCTCAAACGATGCTTGTTAGCAATCTAGCCAAATACGATGCCCTTATTGGGATGCCCTTCCTTAAATGCCATGATGTAACCATCAAGTGTGGAGACTCGATTATCGAGTTCCCAGAACACAAGGTTAGAGTTATTTGCAAACCAACAAGTGGAGAACTCCGAGCCGCTGTTTACGAAACTGCAGCACTAAGCCTGTTAGATAAGTACTCCGACATCTTCCCTGAATGAATCCCAGAAGAACTACTTCCGATGAGTGAAATAAACCGCCATATCCGCCTGCGAGATCCCACTAATCTCAAGAATCAACCAACATACACCATTCCGGAAGCATACAAAGACCAACTCAATACCTGGGTAAATGAGAATCTCAGGCGAGGAGTCATCTACTGATTGGAAGCACCAGGTGCCGCACCTATATTTGTCCAACTCAAAGCAGATGGAAAGCGAATCCACCCCCTTGTCGATCTCAAACTACGGAATGACAATACAGTTATGGACAGTTCTGCGATCTCTAATCAAACTCAGATTCTGAATGCAGTTGGACGGGCTAGATTCTGAAGTAAGATAGATCTAAGTGATGCCTACTTCCAAACATGGTTAGATCCAGAAAGCGAGCGAATTAACAGTTTTAAGACACCCGGCAGAAGTTTTGTTAGCCGAGTCATGTTACAAGATGACATGAATGCGCCCGCCACCTTTATGCGAATTATGGAAAACATGCTAAGCAAGTACCTCCATCACTTTGTATGGATCTACATCGATGATATCCTCATCTACTCAAATACTGAACAGAAACATAAACACCATATCAGTTTGGTTTGTGACATGTTAAGAGAAAACAAGTTCTATGCCAGCAGAAACAAATCTGCCTTGTTTACTGATAGTTTGGAAATACTCGGACATGTAATTGATGATCAAGGGATACATGCATCTCCTGGAAAGATATCCTACTTGACGGAATAGACTACACCTCAGAATCAAAAGGAACTCATACGGTTCCTTGGACTTGTCAATTACATCTCCTAGTTTCACCCACACCACGCCACTGTCACTGCACTGCTCACGGACCTTACCGGCAATGCCGAATTCGTTTGGACCCCTACCCATGTGTTAGGCATAAACAAAATGCACAGACCTCTTGGTAGGGTAACTGCCCACTGACCCTCATTTATCGAAGCCTAACAGCCCCCTCCAGCCCCACTTTGGGGTCCGCACGTCTTTAGCGAGATTTCGAAGAGTTGCGTCCCATGACTATAATGTCATCTCAATGAAGCCCGCTTCATAACATCATATATATAATTCCCTGCTGTCCGTCCGACCGGAACCTGTTCGCAGGATATATAAGAGGGCACCTCTGGGTACCTCTGAGAACACGCTCCGCGCCCTCTGTTTTCCTGCCACATAGTTTTACAACACCACGTTCAACTATCGTGTGCCCCCTTCCTTTCGGCCCTCTTTGGGGACCCCCTCCTGCCCTCTGCCCCCTTGATGGCCTCTGCCTAGGGGCACGGTATCCTTTCTATCCTCTCCCGCCTTTGCTACCCTTGTCTCCTGTTCGCTTGATGGGGGAGTTATCTGGGTTTGCCCAGTAGTCCCGTCTCGCTTTTGGACCCTCGCTTAGCTTTGGCACGGTCGGCTTCCTCTCTTCGCTTCCGGTCGGCACTGGTGGTGGTGGACGCCCGCCTCCCCACTTTGCATAATCCCCGAGGGGGAACGCCCTGGCTGGTAACTTCGGGGTCTCTCTCTTGGTGAGACCTGGCCATACACTCCTAGTCGTCTCGGTTCAAGCTGCGGTCGCCTTCCTCCCCTTACCCTTCCCTTACCTTACCCCGCCGGTGGGATCCCTTTCACTAAGTGACGCTATCTCTCAGAGAACAAGGGACTACATGAGAGACGCGGTAATACGGCATTGGTTCAGTTTTTACGGTCGGGTTTTTCTGGAGCTTCTGGCCCTTCCTCCTCTCTACGTCGGGGCGTCAGCTCGCATTTTACTGCCCACCCTCCTTGGCTAGCACCCTACTGCTCCTGGCTGGCACCCTACTGCCTCCATCATAAGCTAGTACCTTACTGCTGCCTCACTTACACGGGATGGGGGTGAGGTTATCTCTCTATCCCGGTCATCTCTCTGGGGGTCCCAGCCCTGGCCCCTTCCTCCGGTCAGTATTGCACTGCCTCGGGCAGCTTGGATCTCTCCTCCTACGAACCTTTCCCCAATGGACTGGGGTCACACCACGAATCGGTGTACCTGCCTTGGTAACGGGGCCGATTAGGGTTAGCCTTCAGGTGGCCAGGTATTACTTTGGGTCTGCCTGGTAGGTTGGATATAGACTTTCTTTTGTGCTTTCGGGCTGAGATTTCTGGGGGGATTTTTCCTTGGGCTTCCTGCTTGTCCTGTTTTTGGTTTCTTTTAGGACTTAGTTCGTTTAGTTGTAGGAGGGGCTTGACTCGGGGCGAGATCGTGCGGTTGGCTCCATACCAGAGGGGCTTGGGGTTCTTGGTTTTTGCCTCAGACGGAGGAGGGACGCGTGTGTTTACGGTTTTGTTTACGCCATAGCTAGCGCTGCATGCGAGATTCTTGTACCTTAACAATGAATATATGATATAAAAAAAAAAAAAAAAAAAAAAAATGGGTACCTCAGAGAAACACGCTTCGTCGCCCCTATTTTCCTCTCACATAGTTTTACAACACCACGTCAAACTATCGTGACCCCCCTCTCCCCTCTACCCCCACGATGGCTCTTTGCCTAGTGGTATGGTTAACATCTCTATCCTCTCCTGCCTTGGTTTCGCTTGTCTCTTGTCTGCTTGATGGGGCAGTTATCTGGGCTCGCCCAGTAGTCCTGTCTTGCTAATAGGGGCTGGCTTAGCTTTGGCACGGTCGGCTTCTCCTCTTCGCTTCCGGTTGGTGCTGGCAGTGGTGGACGCCTTTCTCCCCACTCGCACGATCCCCGCTGGGGAACGTTTCGACTAGTAACTTCGGGGTCTGTCTCGTGGTGAGCCTTGGCCATACCCTCCTAGTCGCTCGGTTCAAGACTATGTCGCCTTCCCACCCTCCACCTTTCCTACTCCTTACAACCGCTGGTGGGATCCTCTCCACTAAGTGACGCTATCTCTCAGAGAACAAGGGACTACATGAGAGACATGGTAATACAGTAAAGGTTTGGTTTTTTCGGTCGGCTCTTCCGGGGACTTTGTTCCTACCTCCACTTTCCACTTCGAATGCATCGGCTCGCACCCTACTGTCCTCCTTCCTTAGGCTGGTACCCTACTACCGCATCCACTAATTGGGCCCTGCACCGAGGCCTCGAATCTCGGCTGACGTGTGACGGTATTGCACTACCTCTGTGGCTCAGCTGGCTGTGGGCATTCAGCCTTCGGGCTCTTTGCTGGCCTCCTACTTCGGCTATTTTTTCCGTCGCTGGTGGGGGGTTTTGTTATTTACATTCGGCACTCTGGCGGTTCGGTAGGCAGGCGTTACTTTCGTTTTGTTTGTAGTTTACGGGAAGAGTTTTTCCTTATGCTTATCTGCCTAGCTTGTTTGGTTTTCTTTCTGGTGGCTACGTGTAGTTAGTAGGAGGGGGGCTTTTCGGGCGAGGAATCCCCGGGTTGGCTGGCTTCTAGGCGAGACCCCTTTCGCATTCAAGTCACGGGGTCTGCGGACTGGGCACCTGAGTTGGCTTGCCTTGTGGTGTGTGCGGTTGGGCCCATACCAGAGGGTCTTGGGGGTACGGGGTTTCTCTTGGTCCGGGTTGGGATGCGTGGATTTTGGTTTTGTTTCTGCCATAGCTAGCGCTGCATGCGAGTTCTTGTACCTTAAAAACGCATATATGATATAAAAAAAAAAAAATGTGTACCTCTGAGAACAACGACCGTCTCCGCTACACCTCCGGTGATTGAAATCTCAACACCGAGGAATTCTCACCACTTTTCGCATCTGGGCCTCTACCTATAGAGGAGACTAGGCCATTATCTTTTATCTTTTTGCAACGGCAAAACTTCTATCCTGCTTTCTCTCTTGAGGTCTACCCTCATGAGGCCCCTCCTCACTTCTTTCTGGCGTCTTCCTTCCTGGTTTCCTCTCCTTCCCCGCTTTTGCTTTAGCCTCGCTTAGCATCAGCACGGTCGGGTTCCTCCTTTTTCCCTACAACAGACGGCTGGGAATATGGTTTGCGGTACACAATTACTTGGGATTCCTTCTTCTTTCCTCTGGTCGGTTCGGGTCAGTTCCTCTGCTAGGTCCGGGTTTTATCCCGCTGGTAGATACGGGTTAGTCCCACGGTCGGGAGTTGGTGGTTGGTTTTCTCAACAGGCTACGGTCGAATTGGCCTCTCTCCTCCTCTTTTTTTTTTCTGTGGTTTCGTCTACTGTGGACACTGGGAATTAATGGAGACCGCCTAGTTAAGACACGAACACGTTTCCGATAGTTGTTTCGGCATCTGGGTCTACCCCTCCCTCTTCCTTCCTCGGCTCGTTTGGCTGGTATCCTACTACCTCCCTCTTTGGCCAGCATCCTATTGCCACCCTTCTCGGCTAGCACCCTACTGCTCTCGGGGCTGGTACCCTACAACCACCTCTTCTACCGGCACACTACTGCCTCCCGGCTAGCACCCTACTGCCCCCCCAGCTGGCACCTGACTACCCCCAGGCTGGTACCCTACTACCACCTCTTTCGGCTAGCACCCTACAGCTCCCTTAAGCTTGCACCTTACTGCTTCCTCTCTCTGTGGGGCCTCAGCCCTGACCTCCTTCTCTCCGATTCGTATTGCACTATCTCTGGTCGGTCGCGTTCCATCCTGATTAAGTTTCGCCCTTGGTGGGGGTCGCGCTATCAATCGGGGCACCTGGTCCTCTCTTGGGCCCGATCTAGGGTTAGCCTTTTGGCGGCCGGCTGTGGTATGGGCACTACCCAGTGGGTATGGGTTAGGCTTTCTTTTGTGCCTTCAGGCTGAGATTTCTGGGGGGATTGTTCCTTGGGCTTCCTGCTTTTCTTGTTTTGGGTTTCTTTTGGGGCTTAGTTCGTCTAGGCTGTAGGAGGGGCTTGACTCGGGGCGAGATGTGCGGTTGGCTCCATACCAGAGGGGCTTGGGGTTCTTGGTTTTTGCCTCAGATGGAGGCGGGATGTGGGTGTTTACAGGTTTTGTTTTTGCCATAGCTAGCGCTGCATGCAGGTTCTTGTACCTTAAAACAATGAATCTATGACATAAAAAAAAAAAAAAAAAAAAAGTTGGGTACCTCTGAGAAGTGGAACAGAGGAAATCCGTCGGAGGCGCAGTGAGTTATTAGGCTTCAAAGTTAGGTATCCTAACTACGAGCCGAAAGTGACGGGACGTTTTCGGTTCGAAAATCCGCAACTACTCCTACAGTGCCCCAGAGGCCATAGGGGATAGATATGACACCAATACCTATCTGAAGGCAGCTGTATATTGGTTGGTCCTGGAAACAGGATCCCTCGAGAGGTGATTCTCTTTGAGGCGAGGCGGACTGAGGGGAAGCTGCTCAGACTCAGAAGACCTAATAGGCGGTAGACATATGGGTGTTAGCGCACTGTCTACGAAGCCAGCATCATGCATAGGTACCCGACACATACGCTGGCCACTATGTTTAATCGGAAGAGACTACTGGACCGATAGTCAAGACGACTGCAGTTTTGGACAGAAGTCTATTCGGCTCTATAAATCGAATACCAGTTGTTCGAGGATAATAATGCATCCTACGATAAGACGGTAAAGAATTTATGAGGACGAAGATGGTGTGCAAGAATTCAGGGTCAATGGGTGTTCACACTTGTTAGGACTATGAGATGTAGCATACGATTTTGGGGAAGGTACTTTGTTATAGGAGGATTAGAAGTAGTCCGCAAAAACTCAGACGCGGGATATAAATATCGAAATCCCTCCCAAGCTTTTAGACAAGACAAGCAACGGAGAACAGACCTTAACAATATATCATTGTTTTATCTACGAATCTTTATAAGAATATTTCCTCTACTGATTAAGCAAGTTCTTAGTAGTCGTAAACAAAAAGAATGACACCGAGCCTTCCTAGACAAATCTCCGTCTATTACGAAAGATTCAGGCCTAAGTCTTCTCGACAAATATTTAGAGTCGGCTTCTACCTAACACTATACTGTTAGTTCTCCTTGTTACCAAGGCTCACTAAATAAGTCAGTCACCACTCTACATTAAATAAGCGCATGGGTTCGAATCACGTCCACGACGTAACCATTGAAAATATGGTCAGCTTAGATACCCTTGGGGAACTCTCCCGCACCAATCCAATATTCGAACCACCAACCAAGATACACTACACTACTATTAGTCTAGTGTTATCTAGTCCGTCAGAGCTTCCAGAAATACCATTCCTGGAACAAGAAGCTCCCTCGTTGTATACCGACCCAACTCTAATTCCTACGGAGGAACAATTTCAAAAGCTTTACGAAAACTGGTATGGGCCAGAATTTGTCTGGAAACCTTTCCTCGACTGGGACACCAGTGAAGAGGGATCCCATGATAGTAGCTTCACACCTACTATACCTTTAGCGTGGAGACTCGGAAATCACCCGAACTCTCACTAAGACAGAACCCTATTACAGGAAACTATTCATTTTAGCGCCCTGTAGCCCAAAAAGAATGACAGAACCATCGACGCCAGGATACCTGGAGGTCCGGGAACTCCGGTGCCATGAAGAGAGACTCCCAAGAGAATAAAGGATAAAGATGCAATGGATACTGGAAGCGAAGGTGAAAATGCACCGAGTCAGCCTTCATCTCTCCCCTCGGGGCTAAGGCGTTAACCAAGAGATGGATCATGGGCATCCAGCGTCTCCTGCTCGTCCTGTTCATCTACTCCGAGACCGTGGAATCATGCGGCCGACTTGGCAAGATTAGCTGCCAGAGTAGGAGTGGTATTGAACCATGTCCGGCGGGACATAACTTCCTCCATTGACGCCGCAAATATAGCATTCGCTCAGCTCACGGGCGCTCAACAGGAAAACGCGCTGAGGCTATTCGACATTCAAAACCAAATTGCCGAAGGAAAAGACCTCCATAACCAGGACATAGGGGTTCTATTGATGCAATGTCAACGGGTAGAGAACGAAGTAAAATCTCTACAAGAAAGGATAAAAAGAGAAATCGCGGAAAACCTGGCACAACAAGCTGCCAGACAGGAACATCATGAAGGAGTCACCTCACAGTTACATCAGTCTACACTAGAACGGGATCTTCTACTACAACAAGCAGTAGAAGAAATTAGGAAGGAAATAAAGAATCGGGACTACAAGGTAAACAATGCCTTCAAGGAAAGAGACGCGCTTTTCCAAAAAGAAGCAAAGACGACTGGAGAGTCACTCAAGTCTCAACAGGGTGAACTCAAGAAAATAAGCGAAGCGGTCCAAGAACTTCTCATTTCCTCCAGAAAGAAGGAAGCTCCGAAAGAAACACCGGAGGCTAGCAAGCGTGTACAGATGGAATTGGTAGAGGACGAAGAGGAATATTATTCCAGACCCACTAGACAAGAAAAGGGTAAACAAGTTGCAAAACCTCAATCTAGTCGGGAAGGAACCTCAGACACAACTCCACCACCAGGACAAGGAGGAGGATATCCTAGTGATGACGACTGTAACGAGACTCCACTGAGTACTATTACAAGTAGCCAAACCTACACCCATACCGGAGTCAAGAGACTACCGCGGTAGGGCTGGTGGTAGACTTAGGTCTACCAGGTGGAGGTACCGGTGGTTAGGTACCTCAGTCGGGCATGCTAGGCCATACCAAAGGTACATAGGTCCTAGTAATGGTTGGGGGTTACCCTACTCTGTAGGGTAACCCAAGTAGTCAATTTGGGAGTTACCCTGAATTACTCGACGGAGAGTCCAGGTAAAGTTACCCTATTCTGTAGGGTAACTCGGGGTACAGTTACCCTACCTTCGGACTAGGGTTACCCTGCCTTGGGCCACGGGTTACCCTGCTATGGAGTCAAGTTACCCTACCTTGAAAGTAACTTGTTACGCAGGACTTCGGGGGAAGTTACTAGATTGTTTGTCACGCGAAACTACATAGGGTGTTCGAATCTCAGGTTGTGCGGATCACTCCGGCACAACCAGTTGAGCTCCGAACAAGCTGTAACTTGGAGGTGTGGTGGCTAACACCCCCCTCCGGCTCCGTTATAAGTCCCTGGCGTCATGGGCTACAGCCTGAAGAGTTGCTGTAAGTCTAGCAAAAGTCTCCCGGTGGAGATGCTTCCATAACACCGTATACGTCACTGCCGTCCGTCCGACCGGAAGCTGTCCGCAGGATATATGAGGGGGCAGAGGAGAACCTGGAGAATAGCCTCCAGGTGGTTTCGTGTAAAACGGACCAGAACTGACGGAGTAATACCACTTTGAAGTTAAGAGTAGTATGTGAGGTTACCGGAGGCCAGTAGGCGAGGTAACCGAAGTCCGTTGCCCCGAAAGTGTAATAGTATTGGAGAATCGTTAAGGACTCTAAGACACTAGTCTAAGGTCACGATAAGACTTACTTCTAGGAGGGTTGACTGTGGGTAGCGCCTATTGGTAGTCAACCTCCGAAGGGGTCTGTCGAGGGAGCTACGTGGCTATCATCCGGAATGATATAGAAATGAGTAGAACCGGATAGATGTTCAGGGGCTGCGAATGCTTGTAGAAGACTAAGTGTATATGGGTAGAGAGTTCCATATTTGGTATAACATCCGCTCGGGCATGACAGCTCGCCACTGGCATGACCACGATATGAAGAGTTTTTACTCCTGCGGTTGCATTGGAGATGCAGCGGCTAAAACACTTCTATCGGGCACATGTTAGAACACCACCGAGTGGTCTAGTTCGCTACGGAGGATCGTTGGTCCGACCCGTAGAGGTTGGCTAGACAGCCCACGGGAGTTGGGTGCTCGCGAACGCAGAGTAGTGATGGGGAGTAACTGGCAGCATACCAAAACCTACTTAAGTATATGCGAGTTCTCCTCTACTCTGGCAATCAACTACCTCTCGAGATCAGGACTTAATTGAGTAAAGCTGTGGCTTAACGATATTAAGTTTTACCGTTTAATTTTTTCAACTCTACTGTTGATTATTTTTATCTTTACTTCTGAAAGAATACTTCGGTGCGGTCGCAACCTCGGGATCCATCTTCCCAGAGGGAGCCCCTATTACAATCCCATGTTTCTTACCAATTGTCACAGATGTGACAGGTAGCTCAGGATTTAGCACATGACTCGACTATGAGTCATGGGTCTCATGCGTATGACTCATTTGAGTCATATGACTTGTTTATGTTATGATTTGTTATGTTTCGCACATTGTCACGATTCTAGATCGGACATAGTAGATTTCACTAGTTAGCTAGTAAGTTTCATTTGTTACGAAATTGGTTTATCAGTTTCCTTTGTTACGTAGTTGTTTTATGTTATGATTTATGTTTTCACGCACTTGACCTATTCAGAGGTCATGTCATTTATGATGGGCTATGCAACGAGGCAGACTGCAAGGCAGACTCGTTGAGGTTTCATTTGTTATACTTCACGCACGAGACTTATTTAGAAGTCACGGGGCTGCATAAGGAGGCTATGCAATGAGGCTGTGCGCAAGGCAGACTCGTTAGGTTTATGTTATGTTTTATGTTATGTTTCACGCACATGATCTATTCAGAGGTCATGGGGCTGCGCAAGGGGGCTGCGCAAGGCAGACTGGCAAGGCAGACTGCCTGTGGTTTGATTTGTAAGCGGGTTGAGGGACGGACTATATAAGGAGTCCTCGGAGGCAAGTTAGTTAGTTCTTCACGCAACCATCTAAGTTATTTTCCTACTTATTGTTTTAAGAACGAATTTACTTTATTCTATCTACCTCACGATAGTTACACAAACTTAGTAGAAGAGGAACGCCTCTACGACTACTAAGTGTAACAAGAGAAAAGGTAATAGTGTGAACGCACACTATACGAGAACCACGAAGAAGAATAATAGTGTGAAGGCACACTATTAGTACGAAATACATAGTGTCATAGATACTATAAGAGAAGTATCGTTGCCTGTCGCGTGAACTGATATAGGAACAGGACCCCATAACATTTGGTTGCGTCTCACCAGCGACGCCCAACGATAGACAACACGGCTTTCAACCCAGATCACGGAGGTGATCTCGATATAAACGACGATACCCTAGGGTTAGGAGGAGATTTTACCGACGCCCTAGAAAACGCATCAGCACAGCCCTCAAGGACAGGAAGTCCAGTCACACCAGAAGACAGATCACCTGCGGAAAGCTCCGACGAAGAAGGAACACCAACTCCAAGAAGGATGGCGGACGTACCCGCACCAGCGGCGGCACCACCTGCCCCAGTCAATGTAATCGGCATGACTGAGGCACAATTCAACGCTTTCCGAATTTCCGCTCAACCAAACTCGAGGAATCGACCGAAGCCAAGGGAGCCTGATGTGTTTAAAGGAGATCGAACGAAGTTTCGGAGCTTCATAGCTCAACTAGAGGGGTACTTTAGGGTCAAAGAATACAACGGCAGCGAAGACAACCTAAAGGTAGCCTTTGCAGAGTCTCTCCTGAGAGACACGGCCGAGGCATGGCTCATCCCCTATAGCGAAGGATCCAAACCAAGGACTTGGGACACGTGGGACGAGTTCAAACAAACCCTAAAGGAACAATTCGGAGACCCTAATGCAAGAGAAACAGCACGACTCAAACTCGAGACAATGAAGCAAGGAAGAAAGAACATGACAGAGTTCTGGAACGAGTTCCGACTTATCGCAAGCGAAGCAGAATATGACGACAACTCCCTATGGAATCACCTGTTGTCAGCATGCAGCGAAACGCTACAAGACGCTTGGGGCTTCGGAGATACACCTTTCACCACTACCGACGCTTTCGCAAGATGGGCAATCGCGAAGGAGAACAAGCTCAACCAGGTGAAGCATGCAAAAAAGCAGAACCCCACCGCGAGACAACAAGAAATACCATGTAGCGCCGACGGAAAATATGTGGCTAAGACTACCACATCTGGAGGAAGCGGAGGAGAACCGATGGACCTGGATGCGGTAAGGGGAGGAAAGAAGAAGTTCCAAACCCGATTCGGGATGCCGAAACTATCACCCTTGGAATATCGGAAGAGAAGAGAAGAGAACGCATGCCTCAGATGCAGAAAGAAGGGACACTTTATTGCGCAATGCGGGAATAAAGATGTCAAGATCCGAGAGATAACGATGGAAAATCCCCAGGAGGATTTAAACGACTCGGGTCCCCAGTAAATGGTGGTCGGAGGGACCAGCGAAAGGGAAAACCCACCAGGATTACACAACTATCGACGGCTTTTGATAACTCGGCACTATTCCAACATACGGACAACAAAGAAGAACAAGACGATTCCGATCACCTCATGCTCAAGATAAAGATATCAACAAACAATGGAATAACGGAGACCAACGCAATGCTGGATTCAGGGGCAACGGAAAACTTCATCGACCAAGAGCTTTGCGACATGAACCAAATACCCCTGAATCGGATCAGCAAACCCAGAGACATCTATGTGGTCAATGGGGAAAAAGGCAAAGCGGGACCCATTACCCACGAAGCGGAAGTATCTATGGAGATCGGAACACACAAAGAAGAGGTGGTTTTCCAAGTGGCCAATATGAGGAAGCATACGGCCATACTGGGAACACCGTGGCTCAAACGACATAACCCAAGGATCGACTGGAAACGAGAAAAGATACATTTCGACAGCGACGAATGCACGGCAAGCTGTGTCAAAAACCACCAACGGTCAATACAGTTCCAGAAGAAATTGCGATATGGGAGAACGAGCAAGCACGCATGTTGGAAACAACATGTAATGAAGGGGACATTCAGATCAGACGGATGGACCCGAAAGCAAAGATACCGACTAAGGGATCGGTTATGGCTGCAGGTCACGACCTATACAGCATGAATGGTACGACTGTTCCCGCCAGGGGACAGGCCATGATAAGAACCGGGATTGCGATACAACTCCCTGAAGGAACCTATGCACGAATAGCTCCAAGAAGTGGATTAGCGGTACGTCATGGTATCACCACTGGAGCCGGAGTCATAGACGCAGACTATCGAGGGGAGGTTCAAGTATTGCTTATGAACCTGAAAGACGAAGACTACGAGATCAGAGAAGGGGACCGAATCGCCCAAATGATCATCGAAAAAATCGATACTCGGCAACTACAGGAAGTAGTTAGCTTGGAAGAAACGATAAGAGGTGAGAACGGATTCGGGAGTACTGGTACCACGGAGATAGAACAACCTAAAAGGAAAACCCTCGATATCGCTTTTATATCAGCAAAAACCTTCGGAAAACTCTATCGAAAAGGAGAACGATGTGGAGTACTCAAATGGGAGCCCGAAGAAGATGGGCCAACGATAGCCGAAGCTTCGACGATAAGTACGCGGCTAGCCGTACGACAAGGAATGAATAAGCAAAAGACAACGCTTAAAGAAATGGTACCGAAGGAATACCATGGATTCCTGGATGTGTTCGAAGAAGGAGAAAAGAAGGATCTACCCGAACGCAGGCCAGAGGATCACAAGATCGAGCTAGAGGAAGGGAAGACGGCTCCCTTTATGAAACTCTACCCGTTACGAGAAGAAGAGCTCAAGGTATTAGGAGAATACCTTGAACAGAACCTGGCACGAAGATGGATAAGGCCATCATCATCGTCAGCAGGAGCACCAATATTATTTGTCAAAAAGAAAGATGGCAAATTGAGGTTATGCGTGGACTTCAGAGGGTTGAATGCGGTATCTAAAAAAGACAGATACCCATTACCTCTGATAGATGAAGCATTGGATCGACTGGGAAAGGCGCAATGGTACACCAAGCTGGACATCAAGGATGTCTATCACAATATCAGGATCGCCAAAGGAGACGAATGGAAAACGGCATTTCGCACTAGGTACGGACTATACGAATACCTAGTAATGCCGTTTGGACTATCCAATGCACCGGCCACATTCCAACGATGGATTAACTCCAAGTTAAGTCAATTCCTGGATGTGTGTTGTATCGTCTATCTAGATGATATCCTCATATATTCAGAAAACTTGGAACAACACCAGAAGGATATACGGTCGATAATCACGGCATTGCGACAGGCTAAAGTCAAGCTGAAGCCTACAAAATGCGAGTTCCACAAAAAAGAAACGGAATATCTGGGCTTCATCATCAGCCCAGAAGGGATAAAAGCGGATCCGGTCAAAACAGAAGAAATCGAAATTTGGAAACCTCCAAAGAGCGTCAAGGGAGTTCAAAGCTTTTTAGGCTTCTGCAACTTCTATCGAAGATTTATAGAAGGATTTAGCAGAGTGGCTAAACCGCTATACGGACTCACGAAGCAAGGAATCAAATGGGAGTGGGGGGAACAACATCAAACGAGTTTCGACAAGTTAAGAGAGAAACTCACTACGGCACCCATACTCCAACATTTCAATCCAGAATTACCGATAAGGATTGAAACGGACGCATCGAACTACGTATGCTCGGGCATACTATCGCAACTAGCGGAGGATGGATTTTGGCACCCGGTGGCATTCCGATCCAAAACAATGTCAAAAGCGGAATGCAACTACGATATACACGACAAAGAACTGTTAGCGATCGTACAGGCATTCAAGACATGGAGAACCTATACGTTGGGACACAAACATGACATCAAAGTCATAACCGACCACAAGAATCTAGTGCCGTTCACCACCACGAAGGAACTCAACCAAAGACAAGCAAGATGGTATGAAACGTTGTCGCAATACCATTTCAAAATCGAGTACCGACCCGGCAAACAAGGAGGACAACCAGACGCGCTCACGAGAAGGGCAGAAGATCTGCCAAACAAAGAAGACGAACGGATCAAACAAAGAGAAAGAATACTACTCCCTAAGGAAAAGTATTTCGAAGAAGGATACGACAGTGGATACGAATCCATGAACGAAGTAGGCACAACGGTGCTAAGCGACGAAGGATACACTCGATGGATCAAGGAAAAAACAAAAGAAGATGAGGATATGAAGAAAATATCCCAAGCGTTGGAAGAAAAAAGAAAGGAAATGAAGGGGGTGGCGTTGGGATTATACCAAAGAAACGAGGGATACCTATGGTACGACAACAAGATAAGGATCCCGGCAGATGAAGCATTACGAACGGAAACGATAAGAAGAAATCACGACATTCCACAAGCAGGACACGGCGGAACGGCTAAGACGGCAGAGCTTATCGGAAGGTCATATTACTGGCCTAATATGCGCAACGATATCAAACGATACGTCAAGAACTGCGAAACATGTCAGCGGACCAAAGCAGTACGACACGCACCTTATGGACTACTGAAACCACTGGAAGCTCCTGGAAGACCATGGCAATCGATAAGCATGGACTTCATCACCGGACTACCAGAATCAAAAGGATGCGACGCAATATGGGTAGTGGTCGATCGTCTGACCAAGATGGCACATTTCGTGCCATGCAATACCACTATGGATACGACGGGATTATTCCAGTTGTTTAAAGACCAAGTCTTTAGATTACATGGATTACCAAAAGACATCATTTCCGACCGTGGATCACTATTCACTTCCGATTTGTGGAAGGAAATAACTCAACATTTGAAAATGGACCGACGGTTAAGCACAGCATTTCATCCACAAACCGACGGACAAACGGAACGAACAAATGCGATATTAGAACAATATCTACGGGCATTTGTGAACTATCAGCAGGACAACTGGATAGATTACCTCGCTACGGCAGAATTCGCATACAACAACGGAAAACAAGAAACCATTCAGATGACACCCTTTTACGCGAACTACGGATATGATCCAACGTTCGATCCGGCAAAATACGATGTGCCGACAAAGATAACGGAGGTCGAGAACATGCAACAACTGCACGCGATATTACGAGAAGAAATCTATCACGCGCAACAACGACACAAAGAATCAGCCGACAAACACAGAAAACCCGACCCGAACTTAGCCATAGGAGATAAGGTATGGCTAATACCAAAAAACATACGAACCACGAGACCATCACGGAAGTTGGACTACAAGAAACTAGGACCTTTTACGATCAAGGAACGAGTGGGACTGAGAGCATATAAGCTCGACCTCCCACGCTCGATGAACAACACTCATCCAACATTCCACATCAGTCTCATCGAACCCTATCAAGATAACTCTTTTCCCTCACAAAAACAACTACCTCCTCCACCGATCGAAATCGACGGTGAAAACGAATACGAACTCGACGAAATCATCGATTCTCGCTTACACTACGGAAAACTACAATACCGCGCGAAGTGGACCGGATATCCCCCTGAACACGATCTAGAGTGGTATCCAGCCGACAACTTCGAAAATGCAACCGTGGCAACGCGAGAATTCCACGAACGAAGCCCTGGCAAGCCAGGCCCCGAGCCCAGTAAGATTCGGAGACTGGGTGGAGGTGAAAGAGGAGGACCTCACGAACGAACAATGGGTGAACCTGGCGGATCTCAACCGCCCAACGAACCCATCACGCGAACAAGACTTAATGTCGTGGACACACTGCTACGACGACGGATGCCCGACCCACTACGGAGACAAGGTCGGGGCGAACTGGTTCCCGCGGGAACTCAGCAGAAGGACTTCGGGGACGAAGTCAGGAAGAAGGGGGGGCAAAAAATCCAAGAAGGTCCGGTGGGCGGACCAGGAAACAGAGACGACACCAACCCCCGCGAGCACAGAAATGACGCCAACCCCGGAACCGAAAACTCCCTCAAACACACCAACCTCCTCCACGAGTCCCGAACCTCCCACATCACCACAAACAACCGAGCCCGATACGATCGAATCACTCCAACAGCAAATCCAACGAATGCAGGAGACGATCGACGCGCACGAAATCGATGCCCGCCTATACCAAGGGCAGACGAAGATGTGGGAGGCAAAGGGGAGACAGTTGGAGAGGGAGAACGAGCGGTTGGCGAGGAAGGTGACGGCGGAGCAGGTCAAGGTGGGACTTGCGGAGCACGCGATGAAGAGGTTGCGGGAGCAACTGAGGAGCCGGGAGGCCAAGTACCAGAGGCTTAAAAACCTCTTGTACGAAGTAACCGGGGGGATAAGGAGGAGCGCTAATCTCATGTTGGAGATAGCGGGAAGGAGCGGGGAATACGATTGGTTGGCCTAATGGGACTTAGGCCTAGGGAGAGGGGAGCTATTGTCACGATTCTAGATCGGACATAGTAGATTTCACTAGTTAGCTAGTAAGTTTCATTTGTTACGAAATTGGTTTATGAGTTTCCTTTGTTACGTAGTTGTTTTATGTTATGATTTATGTTTTCACGCACTTGACCTATTCAGAGGTCATGTGATTTATGATGGGCTATGCAACGAGGCAGACTGCAAGGCAGACTCGTTGAGGTTTCATATGTTATGTTTCACGCACGAGACTTATTTAGAAGTCACGGGGCTGCATAAGGAGGCTATGCAACGAGGCTGTGCGCAAGGCAGACTCGTTAGGTTTATGTTATGTTTTATGTTATGTTTCACGCACATGATCTATTCAGAGGTCATGGGGCTGCGCAAGGGGGCTGCGCAAGGCAGACTGGCAAGGCAGACTGCCTAGGAGTTGATTTGTAAGCGGGTTGAGGGAAGGACTATATAAGGAGGCCCCTGGGGCGAGTTAGTTAGTTCTTCACGCAACCATCTAAGTTATTTTCCTACTTATTGTTTTAAGAACGAATTTACTTTATTCTATCTACCTCACGATAGTTACACAAACTTAGTAGAA
Source organism: Tuber indicum (assembly GCA_006112555.1). Taxonomy (NCBI): domain Eukaryota; kingdom Fungi; phylum Ascomycota; class Pezizomycetes; order Pezizales; family Tuberaceae; genus Tuber; species Tuber indicum. The sequence goes on from VBSK01000411.1 coordinate 373,742, forward strand.
GAGGAACGCCTCTACGACTACTAAGTGTAACAAGAGAAAAGGTAATAGTGTGAACGCACACTATACGAGAACCACGAAGAAGAATAATAGTATGAAGGCACGCTATTAGTACGAAATACATAGTGTCATAGATACTATAAGAGAAGTATCGTTGCCTGTCGCGTGAACTGATATAGGAACAGGACCCCATAACACACATGACTCGATTATGAGTCATGGGGTCTCGCGCGTATGACTCATTTGAGTCATATGACTTGTTTATATTATGATTTGTTATGTTTCGCACATGACTCGATTATGAGTCACGGGTTTCGCGCGTATGACTCAATTGAGTCATATGACTTGTTTATGTTATGATTGTTATGTTTCGCACATGACTCGATTATGAGTCATGCGTTTTGCGCGTATGACTCATTCGAGTCATATGACTTTGGTAAAGCTTTTCACGAGGCTCACATTTGTGAGTCATCAGGGTTAGGGTTCGCGGAAGAGCACTATATAAGGAGGTCGATACGACCGAGGAAGATAGGCTCTTCACGCTTTGTTCTAAGTAATTTCCTTACTTCTATCTTCGCTCCGCCTCGGTAGCAAGCTTCAACCTCACGCAACGCACTTTCGCCTCGCTCACGATAACTTCATCGATACGATCCATCGTTTCCATCTTCGTTTGTCGGGCGGTTGGGTGATAGAATAGTTGTTCTCGCTTAAGAAGGTGTTCCAGAGGGAGATATCCGTGGTTGATCCCGGTAGGCTCTGGACACAGGCTTGAGTGAGGATGGCGACTTCGTCTGCCTCCTCCTCCTCGGACTCTGTCCCCAACTCGCGGATGTCGTCCCCCGTTCGGTTCGACTCCACCCCTCCTCCTCGCTTGAGACGGCTCGCGTCGCCTTGTCTCTCGCGCCCGTTTCTGAGGCTGTCCGTGGCCTCATTCCTACAACTACACGGTCGTACGCTGCGCCTGGCGGGGATTACAGTTTTCTGTCCTTCGCCCATGAACATGGTTGCCCCAACGCGGTGAACCCGGCGTTGGATGATTTGGTGAGGGGGTCGGTTGCGGCAACCGCCCCTGTCACGATGAAAGAGGTGGAGTTTTTTGTGAAGGGTTGCCTATCTGGGAAGGGGTGTCCAGCCACCTGTGGCTTGGACAATGCCTCTACCACGGGCCTCTTCAATCGGTTCAACTCCGATCACGGTTCGGTGTACACACCGACCGTGCCCACCCCCTCTCCTCCCACCGACTCGCAGGTTATCATCCCGGAGTCATCCCTCCTCCCGCCGGCCAAGCAAGGCTCAACCACCACTACGGTTGAGGCCAGCTCGTGGTCCACCTCTCCCTCCGCCCATCGAGCGGCGTTCGATAGGATTGTGGCTCGGGATCGCGCTAAGCGAGCCTCCACTGCCTCCACCCCCTCCTTTTTGTCTGGGCTGTCTTCTGGTGAAAAAGCCCTCTACACTACTGGGAAGTTCAAGCTGGACGACCCTGCCGATGAGGACTATGCCCCCCCGCGAAGGGAACGCTACGCCGTGCCCGTTCCTCTTCCCCCCGCAAACGCGCCGCCCCGGCCCCCAGTCCCTTCTTTGAGCCCGGGTTCATGAAGGCGATTGATGTTGAAGAGGGTCGGAAGAAAACAGATTGTCCCGGATGAGGAATTTTCCCATCTCCTGGACACCCACCGGAAGCGCCTGGCCCCCCCCGTGCTAGTTCCTTCCACCATTGAGGACTCACCTCCCTCGTCCCCCCTTTGCTAATCACCCAGGAAGTGGTGCCATCGGCGGAGGTAATTGTTCGGGACACCCCCATTGCTCTGGAAGAAGGAAGGAACTCGGAAGCGACCGGTTTGGGCGATAGCATTCACGCCCTTAGCCTTCCAGAAACTGTCCCTTGTTCCTCCCCCTGAGGTCGACTTCGCCCCCCCTCTTCACCAGGTGGGTGGCTGGAAGGAACGCTGGGATCCCACGCAGCACGGGCACTCCCTTGGAGGTGCCGCTACCAGAGACCCAGCCAGAGGATGCTGACGCTGCCGTGGCTAGGGCGGATCAGATCATGGCCGAAGTGGATGAGATGATGGCGGCTGGTAAGTCCCCCTCCCCCGCTCCCAGGTCTGGCAGTATCGTGGGATCCATGCTGGAGGGCCTTGAGGATATCCGGTCCGGGAACACTCAACCCCTCTTGTCACCTCTTCCCAGCATGGACGGGTCCGAGGAACCCGACACGGTGGAGGATGTCCGGACCTGGATGAAAGACGAGATCGTGGAGACGGTCCCCATTATGTGGGTGGGACGTCGGTTTCATCGCTTGGAAAATGCGGTCCGGACCTTGACGGATATAGTCGGCCGGCAGGAGGAGGAAATTGCCGCCTTGAAAGGTAGGTTGGCCCCCCGCCGGCGTTCCCCCTCTGTGGCTCCTGAGTCCTCAGGGACTACCCCCATCCCCCGCTCCTCATCAGAGGGGTCTGCTGAAGTCCCTACCAAGGGCCAGAGTGCTGCTCCGGGGGCCTCTGCTGCTAAAGCGTCCTTCGTGGACATGGTCAAGAAGATGGCATACGTGCCCAAACCCGCCGTTCCGCTGAAGGACAAGACAGTTCCGGTCCGCCCACTTCGGCGGCCTCTCCCACAGCACCAGCAGTGGCAGCTCTTCCAGTGATGGGGGGGTAGTCCTGAAGGTGGGAAAAGCTGCGGAGGGGAAGAGGGTAAGCTTTGACGATGAGGAAGAGAAGGAGGAGGGAAAGAAGAGGGAGAGGAAGAGAGGCAGGCGGTCTGAGTGGTGCTGCCAGGAGGAGGAGAAAGGTGGCGGCTCAGGCCAGCCAGGAGACATCGGCGACCCCGGCCAAGACTCAGGGGAAGACTACTGCTGACGGACAGGCTACACCCCCCGCTGCTGCCGCCCCAGTACCCACGGTTGCAAACCCTCTCATCGGGGCCAGGCGCCATCAGGAGGATCTACAACGTGGTGCCAAACCTGATCCCTCGCGACGGCCCTCCTCGCAGCGCCAGTCAGCAGGGGCCACCTCCGAGGCCGCCGCTCCACCCCAGTCCTCGCCTACCCCGGATGCTAGGGAAGGCCATTACAATGCGGTTTGCCACCCGCAAAGAAGTGGCCCTGCCGGAGGGTGTGACGATGGAGGCCATCCGGAATCGTATCAACGTCACCTTGTCCAACTCGCCGAAAATTAGGGGCACCTGCCCTTACGTTCGTGCTGGGCATATCCGGAACGAGATTGGTGTATCTTCCTCACCCTGGCGGCCCACTCTGCCGCTGAGCTTGGAAACCGTCTTGACAAGGCCCGGTTGGCGCTGTTGAAGGAGCTTTCACTCCCGGAATTTGTTTTCCAAAAGGATGTGAAGAAGGTGAAGATCATGGTGACGGGTGTCCCCCTTTCGGCACTGGCAGTGGCTCCATCTGGAAAGTTGACGGGTGGATTGGGGAGCAGGCCTCGGATGGCTTGCGCACTGACTTGGAGCTAGGTAATCCGGCCGCATAGTCACTGTGTCCGCCGCCCCGACATCATGGGGTCCATTCATGCCATGAGGCAAGCTAACGCCGTGTCTTGCGGTATTCGCTTGTGGTGGAAGAGAATGAGGCGGCTAAGGCTGCTTTGGAGGCTGGGAGGATATTCCTTCGGGGAGGTACCCGAAATGTTAGGATGTTCACTGAGCACCGGACGGCAAAGGTTTGTGGTAAGTGTTTGCAGGTGGGCCACTTTCAGGCCACCTGTGCCCTTCCATCCAGGTGTCGTTTTTGTTACGGGGAGCACCTGTCTCGGGAGCACATGTGTAAGGCTTTAGGGTGCCCCGGGGCGTGGGGGAGGCATGTGGGCACACCCGCAGGCTGTGTTGGTTGTGCGATAGGACCGATCATTTTGCGGGATATGAGAGGTGTCCTGCCTTGAGAACTGACTCTAGGACTCCTGTGTCCTCCCCGCCCGTGACGACGGCGGCCGATGCCGCGGCCACATCACCCGAAGTGCCAGTCGCTGGAAAAAAGGGACCTGAGAGGAGGGGACGGCCACGACGCCGGAGCAGGGACGGTCGCCAACTCCCAGGTTGGTGGACGTGAGTAGTGATGAGGAAGAGGAGGATGTTCCGCGGAAAAAGTCCGCCAAGGCTAAGGGTAAGGAGCCTGAACAACCCCCTCCTTCCCCCTCCCCCAAGCGTGGTATTTTGAAGAAGAAACCCGTTCCAAGAAAGGCGATGCTATGTGGTTCGCCCTGGACTCTGAGGGTTTTTTAAGTGACTCTGGCCCCTGTGGCCCAAGCGGATCTGTCGAAGCCCCCTTTAATGCGTATCACGGCGATAGCATTGAATGTGGGGAGGAGTGGCAGGAATCGGGCGCTGGCGTTTGATTTGTTTTCTTTGTTGATTTGTTTTTTGTTTTGGAACCTCCGGTTGATTCGGAGGGACAGCATGTGCCGGTAGAGGTGGATGGTTGGGATTTGTTTTCCTTTGTTGTTGGATCGGGGGTGGAAGTTTTTGTTCGCTCGCATCTGTGCGGGCTGTTTGATGTTGTTGGGCATGGGGGCGCTTGTGCTCAGGTTGGGTTTTGGGAGAAGGGTGAGAAGAGGGTGCTAGCAGGCGTCTACATCCCACCTACACACACCAAGGCCGAATATCAGTCAGGGCTGAGGGACGTCGGGGAACCAGATATCGCGTTGGTGATTTTAATGCCAGGCATCGAGACTGGGACCCATGGGCGGAGGTGGCCAGACAGGAACATGCGGAAGATGGTTGCGGGAATGGATGGCACCTCGGTTGCTGAACATGGCTCAGCCTGACCGACCGACGTTCCGCGACATATCAATGATAGACCTCTGCTTGTACCGACGACCGTACCTACAGCACAAGTACCTTGACGTGGTTGGCTGCGAGCATGCCGCCCAGACTATCCGACTCCACGTGGACCTACCTGACAACCTCATGAGAAGGAGGCTGCTTGGAAAAAGGCGGTGTGGGGAAAGGTTGGAAAGAACTGGACGCCCTGAAAGAGGTGGATGGTGAGCAGTTGTGGAGAGGAGTGAGA